>CM033444.1:5204799-5415854 GCA_019425775.1 Rafetus swinhoei
CTGGTGTGTGTGACCAGCACTCTCTGGTGTGTGTGTGACAAAGAACAGGCGCGGCTTTGTCTGGGTGCAGCTCTTTAGTGGGGTGATACGGGCTGGCCACAGGCGCTGTCTGCGGGGTGAGATACGAGGGCCGCTGAGCGGGATCTGGCCCTGCTTCCAGTCCATGGCTGGGACATCTGGTGCAGGGAGGGCGGATCACAGGGGCAGGCGGCCGGGTGCGGGGGTCACACTGCAACGGGTGCACAGGGCTGTACCAGGGCTTGCTGGGACGGGGGCAGGGACGGGTCCCAGGAGGGAGCAGCGGGTGGCGGGGGAGCAGATGGCGACGTGAAGGGACGGGCCCCAGTTCTGTGTTCTCCAGGCTGGGCGCGTGCTGGGACAGACGGATGGACGGACGCTCTGCCGGGCGGGTCTGAGGCCTGGGTCTAGCTCAGGATCCCTGTGGGAGAGGGGAGAAATCAGCCCCAGCCGTGCCATGGGCCCAGGGACAGACCGCAGCCGCCCACGGATTGAATGGGGAGTTACCTGCAGGCTGGGGAACGGGCGCCTGAAAAACAGAGAGAGACACGGTCAGAGCCCTGGGCAGGGGGAGCCGGTTCCTGGGGTCAGAGCCGGGGACCGGAAACTGTCCCCCCATGGGGCCTTGGCGGGGGGAAGGCAGAGTGGGACCCCCCCCAGCCCGGCCCTGGGACCCCCATGGCCCTGCTCTGTCCCTGCCCTGGGGGGGTTGGGGAGGTTCTGCCCCAGCCCTGCCCCAGGCGACTAGAAGTCGGGAGGCCCCTGCCTGACTCAGAGCAGCCCTTGAGGGGGAGCCTGCAGCCAGGCCCAGCTTCACCTGAGCCCCCCGCAGTGTCCCCCCGAAATTCCCCGGTGCCCCTCCCCCGCACGCAGCCACCCACCTTTCTTGTTCCTCAGGTAGACGACCAGTCCGGGCACCAGGAAGATCAGCCCCAGCACGAAGCCCCCGATGCCCGTCAGCATCTTGCTCCTGGCCGAGTCCGACTGCACCTCTGGGGGACAGGGACAGGGACGGGCAGCCGGTCAGAGCCAGGGGCCCCCGGGTCCCGTCTGGGCAGGGACCAGCCCCGGCCGGTCAGAGCCAGGGGCCCCCGGGTCCTCTCTGGGCAGGGACCAGCCCTGGCCAGTCAGAGCCAGGGCCCCAGGGTCCTCTGGCGGACCAGCCCGGCCAGTCAGAGCCAGGGGCCCGGGTCCTCTGGGCGGGGACCAGCCCGGCCAGTCAGAGCCAGGGGCCCGGGTCCCCTCTGGGCAGGGACCAGCCCCGGCCAGTCAGAGCCAGGGGCCCCTGGGTCCCGTGTGGGCAGGGACCAGCCCCGGCCGGTCAGAGCCAGGGGCCCCCTTTCCCATCCCATCGAGTGTCCCCTTGTCCCTGAGTTGTGGCACAGGGGAACTCCTGCTGCCGATCTCCCTCCTCCAGGCCAGTCATCGTCCAGGAGACTTGTCTCCTCTCCCCGCCCCAACCGAGACGAGGCTCCGCTGTGTTTGGAGCCCGTGGAGGGGGGCGCCCAGGCCACTCAATAGACCCTAGAATCCTTGGGCTGGGGGACCTGATGTCCCTGCTTTCCAAGCTGCGAGCGGGCAGCATAGCGCAGTGGCAGCAGGGGCCGGAACCGGGGGTGGGACCCGATCCCCTCAAATGTCCCTGGAGACGGAATTCTGCTTCTCTTCCTGTCCTGGAGCACAGGGCCGTGGTGCTGCGGGGCTGTTCTATAGCGGCCGCGCCCCACCCCAGAGGGGCTGCATGGCAGTGGGGGTGGGGAGCCCTGAGGTGTCTGGTGGTTCAGGCTGGGAAGTGCTGGACCTGGACTGGGCAGAGGGAGGGAGGGGGGCTGCAGAAATGGCCGCTCAGTCACATACCCCTGTGCCCAGCGCTGGGGGGGAGGGCGTGGGGGGGATGGGCAGTGGGGTAACATCCCTGCTTTCTGCTCTGTTTGTGAGGTGTGGTGGGGCTCTGCCCCTGGCCCATCCCCCAACGGGTGCTCTGAAGGGGTCAGGGGCTACCCACAAACAGAGGCTCTTACCCCAGTGCACGGCCAGGGGGAGGGGCTGGGACGTGTGGGGCTGGCTGACCCAGGCTCTTACCCCATTTCAGGGCCAGGGGGCAGGGCTGGGACATGTGGGGCTGGCTGACCCAGGCTCTTACCCCATTTCAGGGCCAGGGGGTTGGGCTGGGACGTGTGGGGCTGGCTGACCCAGGCTCTTACCCCAGTGCACGGCCAGGGGGCGGGGCTGGGACGTGTGGGCTGGCTGACCCAGGCTCTTACCCCAGTGTACGGCCAGGGGGCGGGGCTGGGACGTGTGGGGCTGGCTGACCCAGGCTCTTACCCCAGTGCACGGCCAGGGGGCGGGGCTGGGACGTGGGGCTGGCTGACCCAGGCTCTTACCCCAGTGCACGGACAGGGGGCGGGGCTGGGACGTGTGGGGCTGGCTGACCCAGGCTCTTACCCCAGTGCACGGCCAAGGGGCGGGGCTGGGACGTGTGGGGCTGGCTGACCCAGGCTCTTACCCCAGTGCACATCCAGGGGGCCGGGCAGGCTGACGTGCTGCACCCGGCAGGTGTAGACGTCCCCGGGCCGGGGGCTCATCTCCAGCATGAGCAGGATCTGGAAGGTCCAGTCTCCGTTCTGCAGCAGCTCCGTGGACACCACCCCGGCCGTCTGCTCCTGCCCGTTCCTCAGCCACGTCACCTCCACGGTCCCGGGTAGAAGCCCGTCACGGCGCACACCAGCAGGTGGGGTGGGGGGGGGGAGCTGCAGGGGACACCCTGCACTGGGGAGCGAGGATGCTCAGTAAAAGCTCTGGCCCCAGGCTCCCGCCTCAGGGACAGGGTCTCTGTGCCTCCCTTGCCTGGGCAGCCTCTGCATGAAAGGTGGGAGTTGGGAGAGAGTTTCCCCAAGAACAGAGCCAGGGACTGTCTGACCCCAGGCCGCAACAGGGGGGAGCCGAAGGAGCCGCCTGTGCCGGGGGAGGGCAGTGGGGGTGCTGGGGGTGAACTTGGGGGGGAGGCTGCAGGAGCTGGAGGGGTCAGACACCTCTAGGGGTGCCACAGCCAAACAAGGGGGCTGGAGGGCGGGAGAAGAGCTCCCCCGCATCACGCCTCCTGCCAGTGAGTGATCCCCGCCACCGACCTCTTTGCCCCGCCTGCAGCCTGCTCCCCCCTCCCACTGCCTCCCAGGATCCGCCCAGCGCCCGTGTGAGCAGATACTGGGGGGCGGGGGCAGCGCGCTCCCTGCCCCCCCACTCACCTCTCCTGTCCACGGCGAAAGGCTTGTTCACCCGGTAGTTGTGGCGGCAGACCCGGACCACGTCGGCCCGTAACCGCGCCAGGATGTCGGGCTGGCTGTTCCAGTACTCGGCGTCCGGCCGGCCCAGCTCCGAGTCCGCCTCGAACCGGCCCCGCTCGCTGTCGTAGTGCGCGATCTGCTCCCGGTTGTAGATGTGGCGCACCAGGAACCGCACCTGCTCCGTCCCGTTGCTGACCTGACACTCTGGCTTGAACTGCAGCACAAATCGCCCTGGGGGGGGCCGGGGGAGCTCGGCTCAGGGACCCACCGCCTGCCCCCTCCATGCCCACAGCTCGGCGGGCGGGGAGCTCGTAGCGCGCAGAAACCCCTCCCGGCTGCCAGGCAGGGAGGGGCGGAGCAGGGACACTCACACCCTGGGACTGACACAGGACAGAACGGCGCGGGGGCCTGGGTTCTGGTCACGGGGCTCAGGGGCTGCCAAGAGGCACCAGAACCGGGGGTCCCAAGAGCCCAGGATAAAGCAAAGCTCCTGTACCGGCCACAGACCAAACCTCTCCGCACACCGGACACATGGAGCGGGTAGCACAGGACCCAGGGTCTGACCCCCCGCACACCCAGCCCTGCCTGGGAGGGGCCCCCCGGGCACCAGGGTCTGACCCCGTACACCCAGCCCTGCCTGGGAGGGGCCCCCCGGGCACCAGGGTCTGACCCCCCCCCGCACACCCAGCCCTGCCTGGGAGGGGCCCCTCTGGGCACCAGGGTCTGACCCTCCATACACCCAGCCCTGCCTGGGAGGGGCCCCTGGGCACCAGGGTCTGACCCCCCCCGTACACCCAGCCCTGCCTGGGAGGGGCCCCCTGGGCACCAGGGTCTGACCCCCCCCGTACACCCAGCCCTGCCTGGGAGGGGCCCCCTGGGCACCAGGGTCTGACCCCCCCCTGTACACCCAGCCCTGCCTGGGAGGGGCCCCCCGGGCACCAGGGTCTGACCCCCGTACACCCAGCCCTGCCTGGGAGGGGCCCCAGGGGTCGCCAGGGTCTGACCCGCCCCATACACCCAGCCCTGCCTGGGAGGGCCCCAGGGGTCGCCAGGGTCTCTACTCACCTGGGGGCTCCGTGCCCTGGGCCAGGGGGGGTCCCAGCAGCGCCAGTGTCACTAGCAGGGCCCCCGCCCAGCGGCTCCCGGCCCCCAGGGTCCCACCCGGCCCCATGGCTGCGCCGCAGGGAGAGATCTGGGAAGTGCTG
The DNA here is from genome assembly GCA_019425775.1 of Rafetus swinhoei. Lineage (NCBI taxonomy): Eukaryota > Metazoa > Chordata > Testudines > Trionychidae > Rafetus > Rafetus swinhoei. The sequence continues at coordinate 5,209,307 of CM033444.1, forward strand.
GGACCCCCCAGCCTGAGCCCGGCTCTGCCCCGCTCCCCCCCGCCGCCCACAGGCCAGGGATTGGGCCCCCGCGCCCAGGGGCCAATCACCACCGGGGCTGGGCAGCATCATCGGTCGCCAGGCAGAGCTGCCCCTGGCAGGGCTGGGTCCCCGCTTCTCCCTCGCAGGGCAGAGCTGGGCCGGGTCGGGCTGCAGGACTCACCCCACCACCTCTGTCTACCTTGGCCCCCAGAACAGCCCCAGGGCAACTGGACAATGGGGCAGCACCAAGGCAGCTGGGACCAGCCCCCCTCCAGGCTGCGAAGGGCCTGGCATAGTCCACTCCACCGTCCCCCCGCCAGCCCTGGCTTCACTCACTAGACCCCTCCTCACCGGGCTGGCGTATGGGACAGAGAGAAAGGGGGAGGGGCAGTGTGACGGCACGTTGGGGATCCCCCCAATCCTGCAGCCCCGTAGCAGCACCAACAGGCTCTGCCAGCCAGTAGAACAGGGGGGTTTATTGCTCCTCCAGGACACAGCCCGGCACAGACATGATATGGGTACCGGAGTCAGGGCCAGGATGCCTCAGACCCCTTGGGGTGAGGGTCTCTGGGCCCCTAGACTCCCAGCCCCTCCTTAGTCTGTCCCCTGCATGGTTCCAGCCACAGACTGACCCTTCCCCCAATCCCCAGTTCCTTTGTTCCCTCCCTTCCCTTGTAGAACCCGTTTGGCCACTGTGGGGGAGCGGGCCTCAAGATACCCCCCCACTGGGCGGTGTTCACAGACAGCCACCAATAGGGGTCACCCACCTCCCACAGCCCAAGCGCAGCAACCAGCAAGGTACTGACACTACATCACATCTCCCCCGCCCCCCCGAGAGCAGACTGAGCAGGGCCACTCTGCCGGTGGCTGGGGAGGTTCGGGCCCCCGCGACGGGACAGCGCGTCGGCGATGATGTTGGTGCTCCCCTTGACGTGGATCACTTCCATGTCGTAGTCCTGCAGGAGCAGGCTCCACCTCAGCAGCTTGGCGTTGGTCCCCTTCATCTGGTGCAGCCAGGTACGGCTGCAGCTTTTGCGGGGCCCACCCCATCGCTAGGCATTCCCGCTCTACAGTCGTGTAGCTCCGCTCCCGGGGCAGCAGTTTCCTGCTCAGGTACACGATGGGGTGTCGCTCCCCCTTCTCGTCCACCTGCATCAGCACCACCCCCAGCCCGGTGTCTGAGGCGTCGGTAAACACGATAAAGGGCTTGTCAAAGTCTGGGTTTACCAGCACTGGGGCCTTGACCAGGGCTTCCTTCAGTGCACAGAGAGCCCTCTGGCACTGCTCCGTCCAGACCACCCTGTCTGGCCTCCCCTTCCTGCACAGCTCTGTGATTGGGGCAGCGATGGAGCTGAAGTTGGGCACAAACCTCCGGTAGTACCCCACCATGCCAATGAAAGCCTGGACCTGCTTCTTGATCTGGGGGGACAGGCCAGTCTCTGATGGCCTCCACCTTGGCCGGCTCTGGCTTCAAGCAGCCGCTCCCCACCTTATGGCCCAGGTAGGACACTTCGGCCATCCCCTTCCTGCACTTCCCAGCCTTTACGGTCAGCCCAGCCTCCCGCAGCTGGTCCAGCACCTGGCTGACCTGGTCCACGTGGTCCTCCCAGGACTGGCTGAAGATACAGATATCATCGATGTGAGCCAGTGCAAAGCTCTCCATTCCCCGCAGCAGCTGGTCCACCAGACGCTGGAAGGTGTCCGGCGCCCCTTTGAGGCTGAAGGGCAGGGCCAGGAACTCATAGAGCCCCAGCAGGGTGATGAAAGCCGATTTCAGTCTGGCCTCCTGGTCTAGCAGCACCTGCCAGTAGCCCTTGGTGAGGTCCAGGGTGGTGAGGTAGCGAGCTCCCCCCAGCTTGTCCAGGAGCTCATAGGGCCTAGGCATGGGGTACGTGTTGGACACCGTGATGGCGTTGAGCTTCCGGTAGTCCACGCAGAACCAGATCGACCCGTCCTTTTTGGGGCCCAGAACCACCCATAAGCTCAGTGAGTCTTTCCCGGAAAGCCAGGATGTATTACACAACTGACACACCCTCCAGGGTTCCTGCCCCTCCTGCTCATCTCTCAGCAGGTCCAGGGGTCCCCTCACCCACCTCCCATATAACAGCTCGAACGGGGAGAACCCCGTGGACTCCTGGGGCACCTCCCTGTACGCAAACAGCAGGTGGGGTAGGTACTTGTCCCAGTCCTGTGGGTGCTGGTGCATAAAGGTCCTTAGCATCTGCTTCAGGGTCCCATTAAACCTCCTCACCAGCCCGCCTACTCCGGTGTGGACGGCCAGGTTGGTGAGACCAGGCTTGTCGGAGAACAGCTGCCGGGCGGAGCCGTGCAGCACCTCTCGGACTCGGCCTGCTGGGCCACAGGTGGAGCTGGTCCGGGGAGGGAAATTGACCAGCAAGAGTCCTCTCTGTCCCAGGAACAGCCCCACCAGGGGATCCTCCCCCTGCTCCTCCCAGGCCACGCCAGCACCAAGTTCTCCTGTCCCAGCACGGCTTCCACTATGTCTCCCGTGGTACACCACTGGCCACAGTCCGCCCACAGCCTCCATCAATGAAGGCTCACCTCGCTCAGCTGCTTAACGACCTGAAGGCCGGGCCTGTATGCTTGTAGCCGCATTCTTCCAAGACGAATTAGGATCTACTACCTGGTCCCCGGCAGGCGCAGGCGCGGGTCTGGTGCATTGGTGGTCGTACCAGACCTTCTGCTTCTGCTGGGCTCTGCTCAGGCTCCCTATGGCCAGGCCCATGAGCTCTCGCAAGTCTTCCGGAACTCAGTAGGACGTATTCCACGACCGGCCCTCCGGGAGACTTCCTCCCACCTGTCTCTCAGTAAGTCCAGGGGCCCCTACCGCCTCCCATAACAGCTCGAACGGTGAGAACCCCGTGGATTCCTGGGCACTTCCCTGTATGCAGCAGGTGGTAGGTACTGTCCCAGTCCTGCGGGTGCTTGCATAAAGGTCCTTAGCATCTGCTTCGAGTCCATTGAACCTCTCCACCAAGCCGCTGGTCTGGGGTGATAATGAGGCCCCCTTTTGGCCCCCCCATTTCCATGCACCCAGGCTAGCTGGAACTTTAAACGGGTCTCGCCTGGTGCCTCAGGGTCAGCCAAGTGTTGGGCACCATGGCCCCGGCTACGACTGGCCGGCCAGCGCCACCCTCCACCCCGTGTCCCCAGTAGCCCGTCACCTCCCTGCCATCCACCTGCAGAGGCACGAGACTCTCGCTCCGCAGGGGCTGCCCTGCCCCCACCCGGTTGTGACGACGCGTTGGGGTCCCCTGACTCCTGCACCCCCGTAATGGCACAGACAGACTCCACCAGCCAGTAGAGTAGAGGGAGTTTATTGCTTCTCCAGGATACAAGTACAGCACAGCACAGCACAGATGTCATCTGGTTACAGGGCAGGCCTAGGATGCCTCAGCCCCTTGGAGATGGTGGAGATCAGCCCCAAATCCCAGCTCCCTGGGCTTAGGCTGGTTCCCTCCATGATCCCAGACAGAAACTAACTAACTTTTCCAGCCTTCTGCCCCAGCCCGGCAGCATTCCACCTTCCCTTTGCTCTCCCCCTCCCCCCTGCAGCTGGGTCAGACAGGCTGAGAGACCTCTTTACAATGACTCATCCTTCTGGGCTGTGGTACCGATGGCAGCCATTGGGGATTACCACAGAGCCAGCATAGGAACCAGCCAGATACCCCCACTACGTCACAGTTCTCCTCCGAGAGCGAACTGAGCAGGGTCACTCCACTCGTGACCTAGGGAAGTTCGGGTCCTCTGCGTGGGAACCCGCCTGGGGACATGGGTGCTCCTTGACTCGGGCCGGCCGTGGCAAGGCCCCACATGAACTGGCTTCCTCTGTCCACTCGCCGCATCGCTCCAGGGCGACTGGCACAGGCCTGTCCTCTGTGGTCGCACCCACCCTTCCGCTGGCCTTGATCTCTGGCCAGGGTCTCGGCCGGGCCATGAGCCCAGCGAGCCTTCTCTGGACAGCCAGGGCGGCTTCCACCCCGACGCCCATCCAGGGGTCTCCCTCCCATAACTCTCTCAGCAAGCCCAGCGGCTCCTCTATACAGGGTAGGGGCCCCTGAGCAGCTTTCTCCTGTCTTGGGCCTTCCCGCCTCTGGCAGGAGTCGCAGGACCGGCCGTACGCTGCACGGCCGCAAATATTCCCGGCCAGTAGCAGTGTTGGAGCAGCCTCAGCCGGGTGCTCCGGATCTCTCGGTGGCCCGCAAAGGGGACATTATGGGCCAAAAACAGCAGCTTGAGGTGATACTTTGGGGGACGACCAGCTGCCGCTGGACCCCCATGCCCTCACCTTCCTGGGGGAAGCCATTCCTGAACAGGAATCCCGCTCCCACAGGAATCTCTCCTGGCCTCCTCTCCCAGGGGCTGAGCTGTACGGAGGCCAGCCTCGTCCTCAGCCTCTGCAAGGAGGGGTCTGCCTGCACCTCAGCCTGGAATTCAGCCGCTGGGGCAGGGATCGGGACCTGTTCCCACCTTTGCCTAGGTCCGGGTCCCCGCTTGGCTGACCCCGTGTCCACGGTGATGGGACCCTGGGGACCCTGCCAGAGTCCTTCCTGATCCAGGTTGCCAGCCCTCGCTGGCTCTGGCTACGGGCGGTGACTAGAGCCCGCTGGGATTCCTGGGGCCACTCCTCCAGGTCATTCCCCATCAGCACTCCGTGGGCAAGTGCGGGTGCACCCCCACTTCCTTGAGACCTTCCTTGGCCCCCATTTCAGATGCACCCTGGCTACAGGCACCTTAAACGGGACCCGCCTATGCCCTTCAGGGTCAGCTGCGTGTGGGGTAGTATCCGGTCTGGGGCCACTATGTCAGATCGGGCCAGGCCACCTCCGCCCCGTGTCCCAGAAACCCGTCACCTTCCTACCATCCACCTCCAGGGGTATGAGGCACTCGCTCCGCAGGGGCCGCCCTGCCCCACCCGGCACACGGAGAAATCCGCCTCCCGAGGGTCAGACCTCCCAGGGGTGCACTGAGCATCCTTCCCACTCTGAGCTGAGGTTTGCCTGCCAGCCCCTGCCTCTGGGGCAGCCTGCCCTTCCTCCAGCCCCAGCCAGTTAACCCTGGAAAGTCCCAGGTCATGGGACCTGGTGCACTGAGCCCTCTTGTGGCCTTTTGCCCACAGCGATGGCAAGTTAGGCTTTGGGCTGTCTCTGTCCAGGCCCTGGCTGGTTCTCTGGGGCACAGACGACCTGTTCCTTGGGCTCGCCTCGTAGTTGACTCCTCCGTCGCTCAGCCGACATCCGCTCTCTGTGCGATTCCCTTTCTCTCCGGGACTCCTGCTCACACCCGGACCGGCTCTCCGTGAACTCATCTGCCAGTCTCCGGCCTCCTGGGGGTCTCTGGTCTTCGGTCCTGAGCCACAGCCTCAATCTGGGTGGGCATGCTTCATAGAACTGCTCCATCATGAACAGCTTGAGCAGCCCCTCTGCAGTCTGGGCTCCGACTCCAGACACCCACTTGCGGCAGTATTGCGCCAGGCGGAGGCCAGGTCCACATAGGTCTCCCGTGGCTCCTTCTGCAACTCCCGAACTTCTTCCTGTACATCTCGGGGTCAGCCTGAACTTGTGCAGCAGGGCGCCCTTGACTCGGTTGTAATCCCCTGGCTGTAGGTCCTCCAGCTGATTGAGCACCCCGGTGGCCTCCTGGTTCAGTGCGGGATGAGCTCCTGCAGCCAGTCAGCTGGGGGACCTGCAGTCCACAGGCCCTCTCAAAGGAGCTGAGGAACCCATCTACATCGCCCATGTCCTTCAATTGGGCCACCACGAGCTCCAAGCATCTGGCCGCCCTGGGCCCTTGGGGCTCATCTGCACTCGGCGCAGCCGGGCCCCGCCGCTTTCTGCTCTGCCATGGCCAGCTCATGCTGTTGCTGCTCTCTACGGTCCTGGACTTCCACCCTTCATCTGCAGCTGGATTTCTAGCCGCCGCAGCTCCGCGGGGTTGGACCTCCCCGGCGGACTACGGCTTGCAGTGCTCCCTGGAAGGCAGTCCGGTCTCTTCGGTGGCCTCCAGCGCTCCGCCTCTCGAGCCTGACACGCCCCAGTGGGGTCTGGCTGCTCCCACGGGACAGGATCCCAGCCCTGTGGCTGGTCATTCTCTTCCAGCTGGGCAATCAGCTGGGCCTTGCTGCGCTCCGCACAGGCAAGCCCCTCTCTGCACAGCTTCACCAGCTCTGCCTTCAGCAGTTGGGTATAGGCCATCTCCCGCTGGTCCTCGGTGCAGACTCACCAGTCTAGTGCTGCTGCGCCCACGATTCTCAGGAACCGCTCTGTTTCCAGCACGCCTGGTTCCACGGCTCTTGCTTCTACTGCGCCTTGTCGCTGCCGCTGGATGCTCCATCCACGGGGTGCAGTGCATCCCACTCCTGACACCAGTGACGACTAGTTGGGGTCCCCTGACTCCTGCACCCCCGTAATGGCACAGACAGACTCCACCAGCCAGTAGAGTAGAGGGAGTTTATTGCTTCTCCAGGATACAGCACAGCACAGCACAGCACAGATGTCATCTGGTTACAGGGCAGGTCTAGGATGCCTCAGCCCCCCTTGAGATGGGGGAGACTGGGCCCCTAAATCCCAGCCCCTGGCTTAGGCTGGTTCCTCCATGATCCCAGACAGAAACTAACTAACTCTTCCAGCCCTGCCCCCCAGCCCGGGCAGCAATCCACCTTCCTTTGTTTCTCTCCCTGGGGGGTAGCTGGTCAGACAGGTTGAGAGACCCTCTTTGCATAATGACTCATCCTTCTGGGCTGTGGTACCGATGGCAGCCATTGGGGATTACCACAGAGCCAGCATAGGAACTAGCCAGGTACCCCCACTACGTCACACCGGTACACAGAGAAATCCGCCTCCCGAGGGTCAGATCTCCCAGGGGAGGTGCACTGAGCATCCTCCCCCCCACTCTGAGCTGAGGTTTGCCTGAGGCACAGCCTGCCCTTCCTCCAGCTCCAGCCAGTTAACCCTGGAAAGTCCCAGGTCATGGGACCTGGTGCACTGAGCCCTCTTGTGACCTTGCCCACAGTGATGGAGGCCCCTTTGAGCTGTCTCTGTCCAGGCCCTGGCTGCTCTCTGGGGCGCAGACGACTTGTCTCTTGGGCTCGCCTCGTAGGTGACTCTCTCCGTCGCTCAGCCGAGATCTGGTCTCTGCGCGATTCCCTCTCTCGCCACGATTCCTGTTCACACCCCGACCGGCTCTCCGTGAACTCGTCCGCCAGCCTCCCGGCTTCCTGGGGGTTCTCGGGACTTCGGTCTTTGAGCCACAGCCTCAGGCTGGGTGTGCACGCTTCATAGAACTGCTTGCTCCATCATGATCAGCTTGAGCAGTTCTTCTGTGGTCTGGGCTCCGACTCCAGACACCCACTTGCGGCAGCATTGCACCAGGCGGGAGGCCATATCCACATAGGTCTCCCGTGGCCCCTTCTGCACCCCCCGGAACTTCTTCCTGTACATTTCAGGGGTCAGCCCGAACTTGTGCAGCAGGGCCTCCTTGACTCGGTTGTAATCCCCTGGCTGTAAGCCCTCCAACTGATTGAGCACCCCGGCAGCCTCCTGGTTCAGTGCGGGGATGAGCTCCTGTAGCCAGTCAGCTGGGGGGACCTGTTGCAGTGTGACGTAGTGGGGGTATCTGGCTAGTTCCTATGCTGGCTCTGTGGTAATCCCCAATGGCTGCCATCGGTACCACAGCCCAGAAGGATGAGTCATTATGCTAAGAGGGTCTCTCAACCTGTCTGACCAGCTACCCCCCAAGGAGAGAAACAAAGGAAGGGGAAATGCTGCCCTGGCTGGGGGCAGGGCTGAAAGAGAGGGAGTTGAGTTGCTGGCTGGAATCATGGAGGAACCAGCCTAAGCCAGGGGCTGGGATTGTAGGGCCCAGCCACCCCCCCATCTCAGAGGGGGGCACTGAGGCCTCTTGGCTGCAGTCCCTGTAACCAGATTACATCTGTGCTGTGCTGTGCTGTATCCTGGAGAAACAATAAACTCCCTCCATTCTACGGGCTGGTGGAGTCTGTTCGTGCCATTACGGGGGTGCAGGAGTCAGGGGACCCCAACGCGTCGTCACACTGGTGTCAGAAGTGGGATGCACTGCACCCCGTGGATGGAGCATCCAGCGGCGAGCGACTAGGCGCAGTAGAAGCAAGAGCCGTGGAACCAGGCGTGCTGGAAACAGAGCGAAGCGGTTCCTGAGAATCGTGGGGCACAGCAGCACTAGACTGGTGAGTCTGCACCGAGGGGATCAGCGGGGAGATGGCCTATACCCAACTGCTGAAGGCAGAGCTGGTGAAGCTGTGCAGAGAGAGGGGCTTGCCTGTGCGGAGCGCAACCAAGGCCCAGCTGATTGCCCGGCTGGAAGAGAATGACCAGCCACAGGGCTGGGATCCTGTCCCCGTGGGGAACAGCCAGACCCCACTGGGAGCGTGTCAGGCTCGGAGAGGGGCGGAGCGCTGGAGGCCGCCGAAGAGACCGGACTGCCTCCCAGGAGCACTGCAAGCCGTAGTCCGCCCAGGGGGTCCAACCTCGGAGCTGCGGCGGCTAGAAATCCAGCTGCAGATGAAGGAATTGGAAGTCCAGGACCGTAGAGAGCAGCGACAGCATGAGCTGGCCATGGCCGAGCAGAGAAGCGGCAGGGCCCCAGCTGCGCCGAGTGCAGATGAGCCCCAAAGGCCCAGGGCGGCCAGATGCTTGGAGAAGCTCGTGGTGGCCCAATTGAAGGACATGGGCGACATAGAGGGGTTCTCAGCTCCTTTGAGAGGGCCTGTGGACTGCAACGGGTCCCCAGCTGACTGGCTGCAGGAGCTCATCCCCGCACTGAACCAGGAAGCTGCCGGGTACTCAATCAGCTGGAGGACCTACAGCCAGGGATTACAACCGAGTCAAGGAGGCCCTGCTGCACAAGTTCGGGCTGACCCCGAGATGTACAGGAAGAAGTTCCGGAGGTGCAGAAGGAGCCACGGGAGACCTATGTGGACCTGGCCTCCCGCCTGGCGCAATACTGCCGCAAGTGGGTGTCTGGAGTCGGAGCCCAGACTGCAGAGGGCTGCCTGCTGTTCATGATGGAGCAGTTCTATGAAGCATGCCCACCCAGCCTGAGGCTGTGGCTCAAGGACCGAAGACCAGAGACCCCCCAGGAGGCCGGGAGACTGGCAGATGAGTTCACGGAGAGCCGGTCCGGGTGTGAACGGGAGTCCCGGAGAGAAAGGGAATCGCACAGAGACCGGATGTCGGCTGAGCGACGGAGGGAGTCAACTACGAGGCGAGCCCAAGGAACAGGTCGTCTGTGTCCCAGAGAACCAGCCAGGGCCTGGACAGAGACAGCCCAAAGCCTAACTTGCCATCGCTGTGGGCAAAAAGGCCACAAGAGGGCTCAGTGCACCAGGTCCCATGACCTGGGACTTTCCAGGGTTAACTGGCTGGGGCTGGAGGAAGGGCAGGCTGCCCCAGAGGCAGGGGCTGGCAGGCAAACCTCAGCTCAGAGTGGGGGGAAGGATGCTCAGTGCACTTCTGGGAGGTCTGATCCTCGGGAGGCGGATTTCTCCGTACCGGGTGGGGCAGGACGGCCCCTGCGGAGCGAGTGCCTCATACCCCTGGAGGTGGATGGTAGGAAGGTGACGGGTTTCTGGGACACGGGGGCGGAGGTGACGCTGGCCCGATCTGACATAGTGGCCCCAGACCGGATACTACCCCACACGCAGCTGACCCTGAAGGGCATAGACGGGTCCCCGCTAAGGTGCCCGTAGCCAGGTGCATCTGAAATGGGGGCCAAGGAAGGTCTCAAGGAAGTGGGGTGCACCCGCACTTGCCCACGGAGGTGCTGATGGGGAATGACCTAGAGGAGTGGCCCCATGAATCCCAGCGGGCTCTAGTCACCGCTCGAGCCAGAGCCAGCGAGGGGCTGGCAACCTGGATCCAGGGAAGGACTCCTGGCAGGGTCCCCAGGGTCCCATCATCCGTGACATGGGGTCCAGCCAAGCGGGACCCCGGACCTAGGCAAAGGTGGGGAACAGGTCCCGATCCCTGCCCCAGCGGCTGAATTCCAGGCTGAGGTGCAGGCAGACCCCTCCTTGCAGAGGCTGAGGGACGAGGCTGGCCTCCGCACAGTTCAGCCCCTGGGGAGAGGAGGCCAGGAGAGATTCCTGTGGGAGCGGGATTCCTGTTCCGGGAATGGCTTCCCCAGGAAGGTGAGGGCATGGGGTCCAGCGGCAGCTGGTCGTCCCCCAAAAGTATCACCTCAAGCTGCTGTATTTGGCCCATAATGTCCCCTTTGCGGCCACCGGGGATCCGGAGCACCCGGCTGAGGCTGCTCCAACACTTCTACTGGCCGGGAATATTCGCAGCCGCAGCAGCGGTACTGCCGGTCCTGCGACTCCTGCCAGAGGGGCGGGAAGGCCCAAGACGGAGGAAAGCTGCTCAGGGGCCCCTACCCTGTATAGAGGAGCCTCTGGGCTTGCTGAGAGAGTTATGGGAGGGGAAGACCTCCCGGGATGGAGCGTCGGGGGTGGAGGCCGCCCTGGCTGTCCAGAGAAGGCTCGCTGGGCTCATGGCCCCGGCCCGAGAGACCCTGGCCAGAGATCAAGGCCAGCGGAAGGGTGGGTGCGACCACAGAGGACAGGCCTGTGCCAGTCGCCCTGGAGCGATGCAGCGAGTGGACAGAGGGAAGCCAGTTCATGTGGGCCTCGCCGCGCCGGCCCGAGTCAAGGGGAGCACCCATGTCCCCAGGGCGGGTTCCCACGCAGAGGACCCGAACTTCCTAGGTCACGAGCAGAGTGACCCTGCTCAGTTCGCTCGGAGGGGGGAGAACTGTGACGTAGTGGGGGTATCTGGCTAGTTCCTATGCTGGCTCTGTGGTAATCCCCAATGGCTGCCATCGGTACCACAGCCCAGAAGGATGAGTCATTATGCTAAGAGGGTCTCTCAACCTGTCTGACCAGCTACCCCCCAGGGAGAGAAACAAAGGAAGGTGGATTGCTGCCCGGGCTGGGGGGCAGGGCTGGAAGAGAGGGAGTTGAGTTGCTGGCTGGAATCATGGAGGAACCAGCCTAAGCCAGGGGCTGGGATTGTAGGGCCCAGCCACCCCCCCATCTCAGAGGGGGGCACTGAGGCCTCTTGGCTGCAGTCCCTGTAACCAGATTACATCTGTGCTGAGCTGTGCTGTATCCTGGAGAAACAATAAACTCCCTCCATTCTACGGGCTGGTGGAGTCTGTTCGTGCCATTACGGGGTGCAGGAGTCAGGGGACCCCAACGCTGCCACATGCAGTCCACAGGCCTCTCAAAGGAGCTGAGGAACCCGCCTATGCCGCCCATGTCCCAGTTGGCCACCACGAGCTTCCAAGCGCCCCTGGGCCCTTGGAGCCCATCCGCACTGGGCAGCCGGGCCCGCCGCTCCGCCTGCCATGGCCAGCTCATGCTGTCGCTGCTCTCAGGTCCTGACTTCCACCCCTTCATCTGCAGCTGATTTCAGCCGCTGCAGCTCCGCTGGCTGGCTCCTGCCCAGATGGGCTAAGGCTTGCAGGCTTCCCAGGAAGCTGTCCATCTCCGGCGGGCTCTAGTGCTCCGCCTCCAGAGGCCGGCGCCCCAGCTGGTCTGGCTGTTCTCACAGGGACAAGATTCTGGCCCCGTGACTGGTCATTCTCCTCCAGCTGGGCAATCAGCTGGGCCTTGCTGCGCTGTGACAGGCAAGCCCTCTCTCTGCACAGCTTCACCAGCTCTGCCTTCAAGAGTTGAGCCATCTCCCGCTGATCCTCGGCAGACTCACCAGTCTAGTGCTGCAGCGCCACCATTCTAGGAACTGCTTTGCCTGTCTGCAGCATGCCTGGCTCACGCTCTGACTGCGCTTGTCACTGCTGGAAGCTCCATCCACAGGGTGCAGTGCATCCCACTCTGACACCAGTGTGGCGGCGCGCTGTCCTCCGCCCTGCACCCCGAGTGGCAACAGACTCCACCAGCCAGTAGAATAGAGGGAGTTTATTGCTTCTCCAGGATACAGCACAGCACAGATGTCATCCGGTTGCAGGAACTGGCCTAGGATGCCTCAGCCCCTTGAGATGGGGGGAGACTGCCCCCAAATTCCAGCCTTTCCCTAGGCTGTCTCCTCCATGATCCCAGACAGAAACCTAACTAACTCACTTCCAGCCCTGTCTTCCAGCTGCACTCCACCTTCCCCATTGTTCCGCTCCCAGAGATACTGGTCAGGCATGTTGGAAGACCCCTTTGCATAATGACTCATCCCCTGCCCTGCTGGGCCGTGCTGCAGCCAGCAGCCAGCGGAGGTCAGCCACAGCCCACTGCCCAGCATAGCAGCAAGGTACCCCCACTACGTCACAAGCAGCCACACAAAGCAACGACTGACCCGATGCCCTGCCGGAACCGGTTTCAGCTGCAAAACGCTAATTGGAATCAGTTTTTAGGTCTAGATGCGTTAGTTTGAATTAGGCCAAGGACACACCTCAAGAATGGGGACTGATACCTAAGGGCTACCAGCAGGGAACACAGAGATAGGGCGCGGGCCAGGTGACCTGCTGCAGCCAAGAAGAGACGAGGAAGGAGGCATATCGGGGCCATGTGGCAGCCTCCATTTAGTGCTCAGCTCAGCTCTTCATCCCAGAGGCAAGAGTGCAGGGATCAGTGAGCCAGGAAGAACTGGGGACCCATCCTGACATAGGATGTACAACAAGGACTTTTAAGCCAGCAGCTGTAACATCTCTGCTAGAGCCTGCATCGAGAACTGGGAGATTCGATGGCTGTAACGCGGTGATACTTTAGCAACCGCACTCTCAGGCTCTCTAGTAATAAACCTTTAGATGGTAGATTCAGGATCACTCAGCGTGATTTGTGGGTCAGGTCCAGAGGGTAAATTGACCTGGGATCTGTGGCTGGTTTCTTGGAACCGGACAGAACTTGTTCGGGTAGGTGGGTTGCTCAAGACCCCCACCTGGGTATGAGGCCCGGGACCATCTGGCATGGAGCTGGTGCCGGAGGTTTTGCTCGTGAGGCTTGACTGGCCAGGCAGGCAGCTGAGCGCCTCTGTGGACTGGTTTGGCCTATTTGGGAAGGTTCCAGTCTGGGGCTAGAGAGAGCCCAATTTGAGCACCACCCTGAGCAGACGCTCAGCTGCCCAGACGCCCGGTCCACACAGCTGCCACACCATGTCCCCCCAGTGCAGAGCTGGCCATGCCCTCAGACGGCGCTGGGGAGCCTCGACCCTGCACCCCCAACTGCAGCCAGACGTGACTCTCAGACGGCCAGTAGAGTGGAAGGTTGATTGTTTCCCAGAGACACACCGCAGCTCAGGAGTGACGTTAACACAGGAGCCAGGGCAGAGCCTTAGTCCTCTGGGGGCGACGGGCCCCCTCTCCCCCCGCAGAGCTGCCCCCAACCTGCGCTGCTGGACGGAGCCGCCCTCTTGTGGGCCCCACTGCGCAGCCCTGGAGCCAGGATCTCTCCCTCCGCTCGGTGCGGAGCCGGGCGCTGCAGCTCTGCTGCAACAGCCTGGTGGCGCAGGGATTTCTGCCATTGGGCGCGGGCCCTGGGCCGGCCCCCGGCCAATGCCGGGCGCTGCCCCGCCCTGCACCCCCCAGGTGACATGTGCCCCCAGTGCAGCCGGCCACCCCAGCCCAGTGCGGGAGATGGGCGCGGATGGGGCGGCCCCATGGCCCAGCTGGCCCTGCTCACCCTGCTGGCCCTGCCGGGCACCGGGGCCGTGAAAGGTACGAGCGGGGTGGGGGCTGGGACACCTGGGACTGGGATGTGGGGGGCAGGGTGGCACCACCCCAGAGGGGCAATTGGGGAGCTGAAAGGGCAGGGAGCCAGATGGGTGGATCGGGGGAGGGAAGGTCCCATCCCATAGAGGAGAGTGATGGCTGCAGGAGGGCTGAACAGGCGGGGCAGCTGTGGAAGGGGGCCTCCCTGGCAGGGAGGGGAGGAGGCTGGCACGGGGGGCAGGGGATCATGGGAGGTGGCCGTGGTTTGGGTGCGACATCCCTGCCCATGGGGCGCAGCTGCCCTGCCGCACTGGCCTCGGGGTTGAGTCCCACAGGCGCCAGGCATGGGGTGGGGGGGAGGGGAGCCATCCCCAAAGAGCCGCGCCAGGCCCAGACCCAGCCGAGCAGTGACGGTGTCTGGGCAGAGCCGGGAGGCCCTGGGCCTGCTCCTGGTCTCATGCCAGTGTCCCCTGGGATGGGGCCAGCTTGTGTCCTGGGCCCACTCTGCTGGGTCACTGGCTGGCTGTTGGGCTGGGGGTGACCCCACTGGCCGGTGCTGCTCTGCAGAGACTGTGTGTGTGTGTGTGTGTGTGTGTGTGTGTGCGCGCGTGCAGGGCCCAGCGGGGCAGTCCCTGAGGCAGGCACATGGGAAATAGCCCAGCCACCTCTGTGACATAGTGGGGGGGGAGGGTGTACCTCAGTCCCCCAGCTCTCTCTGCAGGGGGGGAGAGGCCAGGCAGGACTCACTGGGGCGTGTCCATGTCTCACCTCCTGGGGACCAGGTGAGGGCAGATCCCCCTTGGGTCTGGGCGCAGGATGAGGCAGGAGGCTGCCTGGGGCGAAGGGACCAGTGGCTGGGGGTTTGCCTTTGAGTCTTAGTCTGGGCTGGGCAAACATGGAGAGAAGGGATGAAATCGGGTGCTGGGGGTTCGGGGGCCTGTGTTCCCTGCCCCAAGGGCTCTGAGGCTGCCGGCCCCTCACTCCGATGCCCACATGGAATCCGGGCCGGGCTGCACCTCAGAGCAGCAACAAACCCCCCTGTTCTACTGGCTGGCGGAGTCCCATCTGGCTGCGGATGGGGTGCAGGGTGGGGGGCTCCCAACACACCATTGCAGCCTGACACCCCACTGTGCTGGCGCATCGGGGGGGTGGAGCCCCCCCCTGCACCCCTGTCTCCCCAGCCAGTAGAACAGGGAGGGTTATTGCTGCTCTGAGACACAGCCCAGCACAGACTCCATGGTGACACAGAAGCCAGGGCAGAGCCTTAGTCCTCTTGGGGGGGAAGGGCTTCACCCCCTTCCTCGGTCCAGCCAGACTGCCCCAGCTCCCAGCCACTGGTCCCTCCACCCCCAGGCAGCCCCACCCCCTAGCCCAGGTGTCAGGTAGCTGGCCTAAGCCCATGGGCCCCCCTCAGGGACCATCCCGCACTGGGACATGGATGGACAGCCGGGGACACACACACACACACACACACACAGTCTCTGCAGAGCAGCACAGGGCAGCAGGGGTCACCCCAGTCCAACCCAGCCACCAGTGACTGACCAGCCAGAGTGGGCCCAGGGCCACAAGGCTGGACACCCCCCCCACTGTCACACCCCCATCCCCCAGCACTCAGACCCACGGGGTGAGGGGGCTCTGTGGGGCAGACTCCCCCTGGCTAGCAGTTCCCTGTGTTGCTGTCACTCTGAGATCCAGCCGGGCGAGCGGGGATCAGGGGAGCATTCCCCGTCCCCAGGGCAGTGGATCTCCACTGGGGTTCACCCACGTCCTCCCGGGGCACATCCCCCCACCTGGACACTGGCCTGGGTTTCCGACAGGCTGCCTGGAAAGCGCCAGCCCGTCAGTGCCGTGTGGTAGCCACTTGCATGCAGATGCCACGGGAACCCCAGTGCAGGGTCCCTATCGCTGCGCCCGGTCGCTGTGCGGTGCCGGTGAGCGGCAGCCGTGGCCCAGGGACCGTGTGTGAGACGCGCCTGGGCTTAGCGCCGAGTCTGCAGACCAGTCGCGTTTCCTCAGTGGAACTGGGCGAATGAACCAGCTGGCTCAGATTTCGGTTCCTGGGAGTGAGTCACAGACGGGTCACAGGCGAGAGAAACTGTCCACGGACCTGGGACCTCGCTGTGACTTTTGCTGTGCTGGCTGGGAGCTGGGGGCAGGTTCCCCCTCTGCCCTGGCAGGTAGAAGCTGCATGGTGACCAAAAACGGGACACCCCAGCTGCTCCCTTAGGTGCCCCCCCCAACCCCTATGCAAGGCTCTTGCCTGTTGCTGGCCCTGCCTGGGCTCCACTGGCTGCCAGAGTCCCGCAGGCCCTGGGGCTGGAGCAGGAGCATCAGGAGGTCTCAGGGGGCTGCAGACTCTGGGACTCCCCTGGTCTCTGTGACAGACCCACTGTGATGGCGCGTCGTGGTCCCCCGCCTCCTGCACCCCCGTAGTGACACGAACAGACTCCACCAGCCAGTAGAACAGAGGGAGTTTGTTGCTTCTCCAGGATACAGCCCAGCACAGATGGAATCTGGTTACAGGAACCGGGCCTAGGATGCCTCAGCCCCCTTGAGATGGGGGAGCCTGGGCCCCTAAATCCCAGCCCCTTGCTTAGGCTGCTTCCTCCATGATTCCAGACAGAAACTAAAACTCTCTTCCAGCCCTGCCCCCGCCAGGTGCTGGTCTCCGCCCCCCTTCCTTTGTCTCTCCCTGGGAGGCGACCGGTAGAACAGGTACCTGCCTGTCCCATCAGCTACTCTGCTGGGCCATGGTACAGACAGCAGCCAGTGGGGGTCACCCCCAGCCCAAGCCTGGCAACCAGCACGGTACCCGCACTACGTCCCACCCACAACCCACAACCCAGCCTCCCGACAGGGGGACAGTCCAGAAACGGGGGGGAGCTGCTGGATAAGATGCTGGTGCCCAACTCCCTTGGGCCCTGGGGCATCTCAGCCTCAGCCCCTCCCGCTTCTGCACTGTGTCTGATTCCCCCCCAGCACAGCTCTAGTGTCTCTGGCTGGGGGGTCCCCGGGTCCCACAGTGACTGGCCCTGGGGGTGAGTGTTGGGGGCAGGGATAGAAATCGCCTGAGAACCAGGTCGGAGGATTCTGGGACACGGAACCAGCCCTGGGCACAGATGGAAGCAAGTCCCGTCCTGCAGCCCCACCCCCAGTGCCCCGCGAGACGCTCTGGAGGGGGGTCATGTCCCCTTCACAAGCCAAGTGGGTGTAGCCGGCCCCCTGTTTGCCTGGGAGCCCTGCAGAGAACTAACAGGGGCTCTGGGCCCCCTGCCACTTGTAGTGGCACAGCAGGGACCCCCGATCCTGCACCCCGTCCACAGCCAGAAGTGACTCCACCAGCCAGGAGAACAGGGGGGTTTCTTGGCTCTCTGAGATACAGCCCGGCCCGGGTTCCATGTGGACATAGGAGTGAGGGGCCGGCAGCCTCAGACCCCTTGGGGTGGGGTCCACAGGCCCCGGAACCCCCAGTACCCGATTTAGTCCCTTCTCTCCATGTTTGCCCAGCCCAGCCTGCCCCTTCTCCCAACCACAGAGCACCTCTCCCCCCAGGCAGCCTCCCCACTTCCTTTGTTCAAACTCCTCCCCCTGGCCAGGTGAGAAGTTGCTGGGCCACAGCCCAAGTGTCTGTCCACAGGGACCACCCCGCCGCTGGCGGTGATACAGACAGAGGCCAGTAGGGGTCACCCACAGCCCAACACGGCCACCAGTGAATGCCCAGCGAGAGTGAGCCCAGGGCCACACAAGTGGACAGCCCCCCACCATGTCACATCGCTTCTCTGCCCACACCCCGGGGAGTCCCACCTCCACTGTCACGGCCTGGAGTGGGGGCTGTGCCTGAGGGCCGGTGCTCAGAGACCTGCCCCCGGGCTGGCGCCGCTGACGCCCGTCTCCCCGCAGTGGAGCACATCCTCATCCAGGCGGAGTTCTACCAGCGCACGGACCGGACCCAGCAGGAGTCGGGGCAGTACCTGCATGAGTTCGACCAGGATGAGAAGTTCCATGTGGACCTGGACAGGCAGGAGACCATCTGGCGCCTGCCCGAAATCAGCAAGTTCATCGGCTTCGAGGTGCAGGGCGCCCTGGGCAACATGGCGACAGGCAAACACAACCTGGAGATCCTGATCCAACTACACGCGGGCCCAGAACGGTACCACACAGGGGACCAGCCCTCCCTGCCAGGCGCCCTCCCAGGGCCCTCTCCCTGCCCGCAAACCCGGGACCTACACGGCCCAGGACCAGCCCCCACCGGCTGTCCCCCAGCCCTGGAGGGATCCAGGAGCCAGCGGGGGCCAGGGCTCTGCAGGGCAGGGCCCGGGCAGGTTGCACCTCCCAGGCTGGTGGCCCAGGGCAGCTCCCTGGCTGAGGGCTGGTCTCTGCCCCTGCCCTTGTGATCCACGAGCCGCAGAGCAGGGAGCTGGCACCCTCCAGTGCTGGGGGGAGACCCTGAGCCAGGGTGTAGGAGCCTAGTCGTGGCTGGGGCAGGGGCAGGCTGTCGGGCCCTGTGATGGCATGTTGGGGTTCCCTGACCCTGCACCCCATTTCTAGCAAGATGAGATTCCACCAGCCAGTCGAATAGGGAGGGTTTATTGCTTCTGCGAGGTGCAGCCCAGCCCGGGTTCAATGTGGGCATCGGAGTGAGGGGCCAGGCAGCCTCAGACCCCTTGGGGTGGGGTCCACCAGTCCAGGTGGCATCTTTGCCTCCCTCCTTTTGTCTCCCCCCCGCCCACGAAGAGCCTTGTTATCCGCCCAGGCTGGGACTGGGTGTCTGGGCCAATCCACATGTGGGTGAGTCAGTGGGAACCACACATCCCAGTGCAGGGGGACCCCGGGTTACAGAGCAGACAGCCACTACGACACAGCCCCACTCCCCCCTCTCTCCCCAGACCCCGGAGGTGACCGTGTTCCCAAAAGCCCACGTGGAGCTGGGGGAGCCCAACGTCCTGATTTGCTTGGCCGACAAGTTCTTCCCGCCTGCGCTCAGCATGACGTGGCTGAGGAACGGGCAGGAGTGAGGGCGCCCACAAGACCGACTTCTACCCCGCCTGGACCACGCCTTCCGCAAGCCTCCTACCTGCCCTTCCTGCCCCGCCAGGGCGACTACTACGACTGCCGGGTGCAGCACCAGGGGCTGGCCCAGAACTTCACCAAGCACTGGGGTGAGGCCGGGCCCGGGGACCACTGGGCAGGGCTGGGAGCCAGGACACCTGAGGTCTGTCCATGGTGCTGGGAGGAGAGTGGGGGCCAGTGGTTAGAGCAGGGGTCTGGGAGCCAGGGCATCTGAGTTTATCCCAGCTCTGTAAGGGGCGCTAAGTCTGGGAACAACCCCCTTCACTCCATGTCCCTCCCCCACCCCCGCAGAAGCCCAGGTGCCCACCCCGGTGCCGACTGAGACCCTGGCGCCTGGCCTGGCCGTGGCATCGTGGGCATCGCAGGGAACCATCCTCATCATCAAGGGCATGAAGATGAGCGCGCAACCCGCGGGACCCTGTGAGTAGCCGCTGCCTGGGGGGGGAGGGACCAGCTGCATCCACAGCCCTTGGGCACCTAGCACCCCCCACTGTGCTTCTCCCAGCCACCCACAGCCCCTGGGCACCCAGCACCCCCACACTGTGCCCCCATGGCCCCTGGGCACCCAGCACCCTCTCGGTGTACCCTCCCACCAGCCACCCACAGCCTCTGGGCACCCAGCACCACCCCCACTGTGCCCCCCCCGACACCCACAGCCCCTGTGTCAATGGGAGACTCCCTGGGGACCAGCCCTGCTCCCTGCAGCCTCGTGTGGGGCCCAGGCTGCTGGTCACTGACTGACCCTCTTTGCCTTCCAGGTAAACGCCGGGAGGAGCCGGGCCCCGAATCCTTCCCAGGGGCCTTCGTGAGACCTGCTCCCGCATCCTGCCCCCTCGGTGCCAGATGCTGTAGCTCCCCCCCCAGAGCTCCCCGGGGAGCTGGCCCCTCGCGCTGCCGCTGCCCCTGCCCCTGCCCCTGCTGTGTTTGGTACAGGCCTATCCAGGAGAGGGCTGCTGCCCCCTGGGGCTGGGAACGGGGGTCGCCCGTTGTTGGGGCAGGGCCCATGGGGCTGATCCAACCCCCATTGCCCCACGGGGACAGTTTCTCTCATCTTAGTGGGCGCTGGGTTGGGCCCAGAACCCGGCCCCTATTGGCCAGAGGCTGCTGTCAGTCACCCCAGGAGAAGCCCCCTCCCCCCCCAGGAATTACCCAGCAGATGTTCGGCCATTCCAGGTCAGTGGGGTCCCATGGGGTAGGATTGGGCCCAGGGGTGGGGGAGGGTCGGGAACTCCAGCGCCATGGGGTCCAGCGCTCCTGAGCCCAGACACCCCAGGCAGGGTCTGTGTGGGGAGGGCCCCACTCCTGTGCAGCCCCACTGCCATGTGCCCCGCGTGTGTCCCCGGTCCAGCCGCCCGGCTCTCGCCCTGCAGCTTTGCTCCCCGCAATAAAGGGGCTTTGGGGACATTTCTAGCATTTGATCTGGATTCAAAATCGGTCCATCTGCGCCGTCCCCACGGCAACCAGAGTCACCCAGCCCAGCCCGGCCTGTCCCGGCACCGGGTTTTAGAGGGAGTCAGGAGGAAAGCCTGAGATGGGAGGAAAGCCCGAGACGGGGGGGAAGCTGCCTTGAGGCGCCGTCCCATTGCAGAGAAGCAGTTCCAGAAGGCAGCATTAGAGATAGTGGGGCCTGTCGCCCGGGCGACCCTGACGGGGAACAAATACATTTTGGTAGCGATGGAGTTGGCTACCCACTGCCCCGAGGCCGTGGCTCTGCCCTCTATCCAGGCAGACACGGTGGCAGACGCACTGCTCGCCCTTTTCAGTAGGGTGGGTTCCCCCAGGAGGTCCTCGCGGACCAGGGATCCCACTTCATGTCGGCCCCGCTCCGGCGCTTGTGGGAGACGCACGGGGCCCGGCTCACCTGGACCCCAGCGTACGGCGCCCGGCCCAGCGGGCTGGTGGGGAGGTTCCAGGGGACCCTGAAGCAGATGCTGGAGGCCTTTATGCACCGGCACCAGCAGGACTGGGAGGCACTGCCTCTGCTGTCTGCACACAGGGAGGTGCCCCGAGGGTCTACAGGGTTCTCCCTGGCTGAGGGGGGAAGTCAGTGTCGGTCTGGGAAGCAGGGGGAGAAGGGGCCGGGGTGGGGCTGGGATTATAGGCCCCCAGACACCCCATCTCGAGGGGGCTTGAGGCTTCTCAGTCCTAAGCTCTGTAACCAGATGACATCTGTGCTGGGCTGTATCCTGGAGAAGCGATAAACTCCCTCTGTTCTACCGGCTGGGGGAGTCTGTTCGTGCCACTACGGGGGTGCAGGAGGCGGGGGGCCCGCAACTCGCCGCCACAGAGAGTTATGGGAGGAGGAGGCCTTCCCGGACAGAGAGTGGGGAGGGGGCAGCGGGAGGACGTCCTGGCTTTGCAGGAAAGGCTCCTCTTCTGCTCCCAGGCAGCCCCACCTAGATCCCTTCGTCTCTCCCTCTGGGAACAGCAGAGTTGTTCTCTTCTCCAGCTGGCCCTTAGGTGTCTGGGCCAACACACACCTGGAGTGAGTCACTGGGAATCCCACATCACACAGCACAGCCAGGTGGGGATACTGGGTTACAGAGGAGACAGCCCCCACTATGTCCCATACACAACCCCCAGGATCACACGGTGGTGTTTGGCACTGCAGCCGTAGCCTTCACCGTTGGGCACCGCCCAAGGTCCCAACACAGGAATGCGGATTTCTCCTCTGGGGCAGCTGCAGTTCCTGATTTCGGGGACACGCCCCACTGAACTTCTCCGGGGGAATGGAAGGACTGTGATGGGGTGGACAAGGCCCCCATTTCCCGGCTGGAGACCTTTCCGCACCCTGCCCTGCAACAGGAGCAGAAGAGAGGTCCTCCAAGGAGACTAGAGTGGCAGCCTCTGCTGCAGCCAATCAGGGAGCAGCAGGCCAATATAAAAGAAGCTGCTGGGCCAGGGTGGGGTAGTTCCTTGCTGGAGTTGGACCCAGGCGGAGCTAAGGGCTGGCTGGGGAACATCAGCACCCTGGACAACGCCGAGTGGGAGCTGGGTTCAGGCCTGGTCGGATCCAGGTCCCACGGCTGAAGACTGGCCAAGAAGCCAAGGGCAACCCTTGCAGAGCCCTGGGCAGGGAGAACTTGACCCCAAGGCCAAGGGGAAGGGCTGGACAGAGCAGCTTTCCAGGGACGTGACAGCAACTGAGCTCTTTGAGACTCAGCAGGTAACTGCTACTTACAGGGTCCCGGACCCAGAGGAGTGGGCAGGCCTGGCCCCACCTCCAACCCCCAGCAGCCACAACAGGGGTAAGAAGAGGCCTGGTCCCAGGCCACATACAGGACACTTCCTCTCCCGCAGACGGCTGGGTAGAGACTCTACAAGACTCCCCGCTGGGTGCTCACGAGAAGGGTGGAGCCCGTTCCACCAATACCTGTGGCTGAGGGGCACAGCTGGCCCTTGCTGGCACAGATCCCATTGATGCAGGTGCATGAGCCCTGCCGTGATAGGTTTGTCAGTCTCTGAGGTGCTGCAAGACCATTGGGGTTTTTTTTTTTTCAGGTTTTTTCAGTCACAGACTCGCACGGCTCCCTTTGACTGCAGCAAGTCGGTGTCAGAAATGGGGCTAGAACCTGTTGCCGCTCCCCCACAACCCCCATTCCCCTCCCAGAGCCGGGACCGAGCCCAGGAGTCCTGGCTCCTCCCCTACCCCGTCTCAGCCACCTCACTGCTGCTGTGACCCGCCCGGGCCAGGCGGTGCTGGGGGTGCACGTCGCACAGGAACCGGACAGTAACTAACTACGGAAAACGTCCCGGAGACCCACCCTATTGCTGGGAGCAAAACCTGCAGCGCGAAAGCCGGGCGGCCGGGCCAGGGACACAGGTGGGAGGGGTGAGGGTGCATTGGGGTGGGGCCTTCCCCCCGGGATGCTGCCCCTGGGTGCGATGGGGCCTTTAGCTGGGCTCTGCCCGGCCTCCCAGCCCTGACCCCGACCCCACTGCCTGGAGGTGTGGAACCTGCCCCAAGGCCTGATGGGTAATGGCTGGCGGGGCTTCACCTGGGGTGACTGACAGCAGCCCCGGCCAATAGAGGCCCAACCCAGCGCCCACTGGAGTCAAGAGAAACTACCCCCATGCGGGTAAGGGAGCTGGATCAGCCCCACAGGCCCTGCTGCCCCAGACAGAGGGCGACCCCCGTTCCCAGCCCCATAAGGCAGCTGTTCTCTCCCTGGATTGGCCCTGTCGCACATCTGGCAGGGGCAGCCGAAGGGGCCAGCTCCCTGGGAGGAGGGGGAAGGGGCTACAGCATCCAGCACCAGTAGGAGCAGGCATGATGCAGGGGCAGGGCTGGGGGCGCGAGCGGGTCTCACAAAGGCCCCTGGGAAGGATTCGGGGCCCGGCTCCTCCCGGCGTTCACCTGGAAGGCAAAGCGGGTCAGTTACCAGTGGCCCAGGGCTGGCAGGGAGAGGGGCCGCCCCAGCGGGTTTCCTATTAATGTCAGGGCTCAGGGGGCGAGTGGCTGGCAGGGTGGGGCACCAGAGGCACAAGGGGGGAGCTCTCCAGTGGGTGCTGGTGGGATGTGTCTGGATGCAGGCACAGCAGGAGGGTCTGCCCAGAAGAGCTGGGTGTCCTAAGGGTCTGGGTTGGTGAGGCACAGTGGGGGTGGGGGTGCTGGGGCACAGGGCCTGTGGGTGCTGGGGGGAACAGTGGGGAGCTGCTGGGTGCATAGGGCCTGTGGGTGCTGGGGGGGCACAGTGGGGGCACTGGGAGCCCAGAGGCTGTGGGTGGTTGAGAGAGGGACAATGGGGTGCTGGGTGCCCAGGGGCTGGGGGTGGCTGGGGGGCACACCAGAGGGGTGCTAGGTGCCCAGGGGCTGTGGGTGCGGCTGGGCCCCAGGCAGTGGCTACTCACAGGGGGCCCCGCGGGTTCCGGGCTGCGTTCATCTTCATGCCCTTGATGATGAGGATGGTTCCTGCGACGATGCCCACGATGCCCACGGCCAGGCCCAGGGCGCACACCAGGGTCTCTGTGGTCTCGGGCACCGGGGTGGGCACCTGGGCTTCTGCGGGGGGGAGGGACATAGAGTGAGTGTGGGGGCTGTTCCCAGACTTAGCCCCCCCCACAGGACCCACAAGTGCTGATTCCCAGCCCCCCCTGCTCTAACCACTAGCCCCCACTCCCCTCCCAGCACCATGGACAGACCCCAGGTGCCCTGGCTCCCAGCCCTGCCCAGTGGGTCCCGGCCCGGCCTCACTCAGTGCTTGGTGAAGTTCTGGGCCAGCCCTGGTGCTGCACCCAGCAGTCGTAGTAGCCACTGGCGGGCAGGAAGGGCAGGTAGGAGAACTTGCGGAAGGCGTGGTCCGGGCGGGGGTAGAAGTCGGTCTCGGAGACGCCCTCGGTCACCTCCTGCCCGTTCCTCAGCCACATCACGCTGAGCGCGGGTGGGGAGAACTTGTCGGCCAAGCAGATCAGGACGTTGGGCTCCCCCAGCTCCACGGGGTCCTCCGGGAACATGGTCACCTCCGGGGGCACTGGGGAGAGACAGGGGAGTGGGTCCCACGGCCTGCCCCTGCCCCAGCCAATCCCTGGTGCCCACGGCCTAGCTCAGGGCCTCTCCCTGCACCACGGCTCATGGAGTTGTGAGGAAGGGGGGAGTTTTGGGGGGGTTTGGGGGGGGTTGCACACAGGGGGGCGCTCGGTGCCCAGCAGTTATTGGTTTAATGTGACAAAGGGGGGAGTTTATTGGGACTCCCTGGGAAAGGGCTGTCTCACTGCCGCTGGAGAGGAGGGGCTCCCCGAGAAGGGGCTGCCGCACTGGGGGGGGGGTTCCGCCCAGGAGCCAAGGGGCCCAGTGTGGGCACGACCCGTGAGCCGTGACACGTGGTAGCAGAGGATGGTTGGGGTGCACCCTGTAGATCGCTGGCTGCAGGCGCGGTGCAGAGTGATGCCAGAAACGAACAAGGGTGTTGAAGGACCCAGCAGGGACATGGCCTGTGACCTGGCCCGTCTGTGCAGGGGCAGGGGCTGAGTGTGGGGGGCTCGCTAAGGAGCAGCGAATAGCTCAGCTGGTGGAGAAGGACCAGTGGGAGCTACAGGCTGGCCCAGCGGGCTCCTGAGGCAGCTGAGAGCCAGGAGCAGCCGGGGCAGTCAGTGCAGCAGCCTGGAGTCTGTCAGAGCCGACCCCCAGCCAGCGCAGGGGAGTCCCGATCCAGGTTCTCCCGGGGGAGCTGTGGAGGCTGGAGCTGGAGCTGAGGGTGAAGCAGCTGGAGCGGGAGGAGCAGAGGCCGGTGGATGGGCAGAGAGTGAGAGGACCGAGTCCGGCAGTGGAAGCATGAGCTGGAGCTGGAGGAGAGACCGGCCCAGAGGGCCTGTCTGGGGGTAAGTGGGGAAGGGCCCCAAGGTGGCGGCTTTGGGGGAAGCTGGACTCCAAGCTGCTTCCCAAGGGGGAGTGACATGGCTGCCTTTCTCCCAGCCTTCGAGAGGCTTGTGATCTGCACCGGCTCGAGACAGGCGGGAGACCCACACCAGGGCCCTGAAGGGGAGTCAGCCGGAGACCCCTCGAAAGTGGGACTCCAGGAAGCCCAGCCCACCGCCAGTGGGTGCACTATGCCAGCATGAGGAAGCCGTACTGGGATGGGGAGAGGCTGGTGCTGACCATGTGGGGCAGGGGGAGGGGAAGGGGGAGGATCCCCTGAGGGGTCTCCTCCCAGAGGCCGAGGCTGGTGCCAGCTGGAGTCAATCCCCTTCTTGGCCCAGCTGACCCCGGCCCAGCAGGCAGAGATCAGGGAGGTGCTGCGTTCCCACCAGCAGCTGTTCTCCTCCCAGCCCGGGCTCACTAACCTGGCTGTGCACCGGGTGGAGATGGGCCCATCCCCCCATCCGGTGCACCCCATTCAGGGTCACTGGGAAAGCAGCCCAGGATCTGGAGAGGGAGGTTGGGGACATGCTGGCTCTTGGGGGGGATCCAGCCTCCTCCAGCCCCTGGGCCCCCCCCAGTGGTGCTGGTCCCCAAGAAGGACGGAACAATCCGGTTCTGCGTGGACTATCGGAAACTCAATGCCCTCCCTGTGTCCGATGCCGACCCCATGCCCAGGACTGATGGATCCTAGACAAGTTGGGGGGGCTGGTTCCTCACAGCTATGGACCTGACCAAAGGGGACTGGCAGGTGCCCCTGGACCCAGAGGCCCGGGTGAGTTCGGCCTTCGGGGCTAACCCGGACTTTAGCAAACCCTTCCTGGTGTTCACTGACACCAACACGGGGCTGGGTGCGGAGCTGATGCAGAATGACTCCAAGGGGGAGCGACACCCCATCGTGTACCTGAGCAAAGAGCTGCTGCCCGGGAGCAGCACGACGTGGCCAGAGAGAAGGGCACCTGTCTCGAAGCGGGGAGGGATGTGAGGAAGTGGGGAGTTTTGGGGGCTCAGAGGGGGGTGGTGCATACAGGGGGGTGCTCAGTGCCTGGAAGTTACTGGTTTAATGTGACAAGGGGGGGAGTTTGTTGTGTCAGGGAATGGCCCAGAGTCGGAGCTGTGGTGTCTGGTGCCCTGGTGCCCCCGGCCCCGCTCAGAGGACACGGCCAGACGCCAGACAAGGGGCTGCAGAGAGGGACCTTGGTGACGAGCCCAGCTGACCCCAGCGAGGGGAGAAGAGACGAGCCAGGTGACCCACTGTGATGGCACGTCGGGGTTCCCCCGATCCTGTACCCCCCGTAGCAGCCAGAACAGACTCCGCCAGCCAGTAGAACAGGAGGTTTGTTGCTCCCCCAGGACACAGCCTGGCACAGACGGGATGTGGCTACAGGAGTCAGGGCCAGGATGCCTCAGACCCCTTGGGGCAGGGGGTCTATTGCCCCCCAACCCTCAGCCCCCAGCTTAGTCTGTTTCCTTCATGTTTCCCAGCCAGCAACTGCCCTGCTCCCAGCCCTGCCCCCCAGCCAGGTGTTCGTCTCCCCCTTCCTCCCTTTGTCTCTCCCCTGGGAAGAGCCTTGTTACCTGCCCAGGCTGGGACTGGGTGTCTGGGCCAATCCACATGTGGGTGAGTCGGTGGGAATCGCACAGCCCAGCGCAGGGGGACCCCGGGGTACAGAGCAGACACCCCCACTACGGCACACCCTCTTACCTGGGGAGCAGACAATGGGTGGGGGAGGGGCTGTTGCTGGGCTATTGGAGGCTCTGCTGGGAGACTGGGGCTGTTTTGGGGGGCCAAGGGCAGAGCAGGCAGGACTCAGCCGGCTGCAGGGGAGGCTGATGTGGGGCTGAGGGGCCAGGCCAACTGGCCTGAGGGATCCTTTGCTGTGTTCAAAGCTCAATAAACCCTCCTGTTCCGAGCTGGCTGGGGGTTGCTCTGGGCTGGAGAACAGGGGGGTGCTATTCCCTCTCGGAGGGGAGGACCTGGGGGTCCAGAGGGAGGGGACCCCCGAGGGGTTCAGGGCGGAGGCAGGCGGCTGAAGGGCCTGAGAGGCACCGTCCTGGAGGCAGAGGGGCGGACCCCCCAGGTGAGAGGGGCCCCCCAAGAGAGGGACGCCGCAGTGGAGTAGCCCCCCGGGAAAGGGCTGTCTCACCGCCGCTGGAGGGGGAGGGGCTCCCCGAGAAGGGGCTGCCACACTGGAGAGGGGGGATCCGCCCAGGAGCCGAGGGGGCCAAGTGTGGGCACCACCTGTGAGCCGTGAGAAGAGCACAAGTGGCTGGGGGCTGGGAGGGGACACGCCAGGTCTGGGGGCTGGTATCAGGTGCGGGTCGGTGTGTAGCGGGGGAAGGTGGAACAGAGATGGGAAGGGCCTGGCCCCTGGCAGGGAAGGTCGGGGGAGGGGTGCTTTTCAGAGGAGCCCCCCATGTGTCATGGCGTGGGGAGTCCCTGGGCCCTGCACCCCTGTTTGCAGTCACACGTGAGTTTAGCCCGAGTAGAACAGAAGGTTCATTGGGGCCCGGGGACACAGCGCCGCACGGCAGCGATGTTAGCGCAGGGACCGCAGCAGGCAGGGTCATTCCTCTTGGGGGGAGGGGTCCCAGCCCCCCCCCTCCTGCCCTAAGCCCCTTCTCCCATCCTCACCCCACTGAGACTGACCCTTCCCCACCCTGGTCCCCAGCCTGGTGCAGCCCCACCTGCCCTGTGTCTCCCTTCCTGGGCAGGAGTTGGTATCTCCTGTGCCTGGCCCGCAGGTGTCTGGGCCCAACACACGTCTGCAGGGAGTCACCCCCCCCCCCACAGTGCTGCTGGTCTGGGCTAGTAGGGGTCACACGCAGCCCAGTGCAGCAAAGAGGGAAGGGAACAACCCAGTGAACACAGGACTAGAAGAGTGGCAGCACCCCCCGCCCCCGTCTCACCGTGTCCTACACGACGCTGGAGCACTTGCCGAAGTCGGGCAGGCGCCAGACGGCCTCCTTCCTGGCCGGGTCCGTGCGCTGGTCCTCCCCAGCAGCGGAGCCAGTGCATCTGCCAGGGAGAGCGCCCCCCATTGGGCCGGGCCCGCCCCGCTCACTGGCCCCTTTCCAGCCCGCCAGCTGGGCAGGGGCCAGACCCCACCTGGCTCAGGGCCCAGGGAGAGACCTTGGATGACCCCAGCTCACCCAGCAGAATCCCACAGACATACCCCCCCACAGCCGTGGATCTGAGCCCTGGGGGGCTGGGGGACAAGGGGGCTAGGTCAGGAGTGGGGCTGGGGGCTCCCTGCTCTGCACAGACGCACTCACTGCTCAGCGGGGTCTGGCCCTGGTACAGCCCTTTGGGGACGGGTCCCCTGTGCCTGGTGCCCCCTTGGGGGGCCAGTCTCTGACACCCTGTGGTGTAGGGCGGCTGCACCCCCAGGGCAGGGCCATTGTATCCATTGTATCCAAACCACGGCCACTTCCCTGGGTCCATCTGCTGCCCCCGTGCCAGCCTCCCCTCCTCCCCGCAGCCCCACCCTAATCCAGCTCCCCCACTACATCCCCTCTGCCCCCCACTGTCCCTCCTGGGTGGGAAACTGGACACTCTGGGGTGGTGCTGCCCTGCCCCCCCCAGCCCCAGGTGTACAGCCCCCACCCCACTCGTACCTCTCCCCTTCCCGGCGCCCGGCAGGGCCAGCAGGGTGAGCAGGGCCAGCTGGGCCATGGGGCCGCCCCGTCCCGCGCCCATCTCCTCTCCCGGCACTGGGCTGGGCGTGGGGCCGGCTGCACTGGGGGGCCGGGGGAGGGGGCACGTGTCACACCCCGGTGGGGGGCAGGGCAGGGCTGGGGCCCGCGCCCAATGGCAGAAACCCCTGCGCCGACCAGGCTGTTACCGGGCAGAGCCGCAGCGCCCGGCCCCGCACCGAGCGGAGGGAGAGACCCGGGGGAGGGACTCTCAGGGCCCTGCGAGAGCAGCCGAAGGCAGGAGCAGGGACCAGCCTCCGCACGGCTCTGGGCTTTGCTGCCCGACTCCGGCTTGCTGCCCGACGGGGCTGGGAACGCGGCATATCCCCGATCGGACGTGGCTCCCCCGGGCTGGGGGCACGGCCAGGACCAGGGTGGGGTGTCTGTGCTGCTGGCCAGGGGGGACCCAGCACCATTGGGGAGAGTTGCGGGGGGGCGTCCCCACGTTGGGGTCCCCCCCCCCCCATGCTGCTCACCCCGATCAGAGACGCCCGGTACACGCGGGCTGGGTTGGAGCATCTCTGCCCGGGGCAGGAGTGGCGGGGAGGGAACAAGCATTTAGTGCCTACAAGGACAGGACTGGGGCTCACCCGCGGGAAATGTGACACGGGGCCTCCTCCAAGGGGTGCTGGCCCCAGTCTGTCAGGCCGGGGTGGGTGGGGCTGCCCAGGATGTGGGGGATGGGATACAGGCTCTGTCCCTCTAGAAACCGCCGGCTCTGAGCTGCGGCTAGGGCCCAAACTCCCTCCCCCGGGTCTGCTCTGGGCCCTGTGGTCCCTGGCCCCTGCCCCCCCCGCAGGGCACCGCTTTGGCCCCACCCCTCTCGGCTAATAAGAACATCCGAGCGGCCAGGCTGGGCCAGACCAAAGATCCATCAGCCCAGGGTCCTGTCTGCCCACAGTGACCAGTGCCCGGAGCCCCAGAGGGAGGGAACAGAACAGGGAACCATCCAGTGATCCCCCCCATCACCCATTCCCAGCCTCTGACACACACAGGCCTACGACACCAGCCCTGCCCAGCCAACGGCCATCGATGGACCCAACCTCCATGGATCTATCTAGCTTTTTTTTGAACCCTGTTAAAGTCCTGGTCTTCACAATATCCTCTGGCAAGGAGTTCCACAGATTGACTGTGAACTGCGTGAAGAAAAACTTCCTTTGGTTTGTTTTAAACCTGCTGCCTATTCATGTCATTGGTTGACCCCTAGGTCTTACTAAAGACTGGCAAGATAACGGAAAAGTTTTTCCGAGAGCGTTTATATTGGCATGTGCCTTTGCAAAAGATTTTCTTTGCACAAAAGCATCTGTGCCCAGTATAGACGCTCTCTTGTGCATGAAAGCTCCGATGACCATTTTAGCCATCGGGCTTTCTTGCGCAAGAAATTAAGGTGGCTGTCTACACTGGCCCGCTTGCGCAAGAACACTTGCACGAGAGGGCTTATCCCTGAGCCGGAGCATCAAAGGATTTGCGCAAGAACCACTGATTTTGTACAGTACAGAGTCAGTGTTCTTGCGCAAATACTAGCGGCCAGTGTAGACGCAGCCGATATGGGAACAAGTAAACAACTTTTCTTTATTCCCTTTTTCTATCCCAGTCAGGATTTTATAGACCTCTGTCCTATCCCCCCTTAGTCTGCGCTTTTCTAAACTGAAAAGTCCCAGTCATTTTACTCTCTCTTGATATGGGACCGGTTCCAAACCCGGAATCATTTTTGTTGCCCTTCTCTGAACCTTTTCCAGTGCCAAGAGATCTTATTTGAGATGAGGCGACCACATCTGTGTGCACAGGATTCAAGCTGTGGGTGTCCCAGGGTTTTATACAGAGGCAATAAGATATTCTCCAGCTTCCCTAGCCCTTTCTAAATAACTCCCAACATTCTGTTTGCCTGCCGCTGCAAACTGTGTGGATGTTTCCAGAGAACTAGCCACAGAGACTCCCAGATCTCTCTCCTGAGTAGTTGTAGCCAAGGGTATGTCTACACTAGCTCGTTAGTTCGAGCTAGGTAGGGTAATTAGGGCAAGCAGAGTTGCAAATGAAGCCTGGGATTTAAATATCCCAGGCTTCATTTGCATGTTCCTGGGCGCCGCCATTTTTAAATCCCCCTTAGTCCGAACTCCTGCCCGCGGCTACACGCAGCAGAGTAGGTAGTTTGAATTAAAGATCCTAATTCGAACTACCGTACTCCTCATTCCACGACAGTGTTCTTGCACAAGAACTCCCTGCCAGTGTAGACAGGCAGCAAGTTTTTGCGCAAGAGCGGCCGCTTTGCACAAGATCGCGCCAGTGTAGACACAGCCTTGCAGTCTAGATGTAGCCTGAGGAAGGGTGAGTGAGAGAGAAAGAACTAGAGAGAGAAGCAACCAGCTTCCCAATGGAAATGATTTATTGCTGGGGACTGAATATAGATGTATACGGGGAGCCAAACACACCAGACAGTTACCCCATTACCTCTACATTGGAACTGGCCACAAAGGTGAGGGCTAGCAAACCACAGAACAGCGTACAGAGGGCAGAGCAGCGCCCCCAGCAGGATGAGGCTGGAGATGAAGACGTCTCAGTGGAACTGACGCAGGTTAAATCCAGGTATCAGACCAGTTTTTCTTGGGCAAGGGGAGGAGTTTTTATAGGGACAGGGCACTAGTTCCAAAGACAACACTGGATTTGTTTCTGGGCAAACAGGCGAGACAACAGAGACTGATCACACCTGGCTATGGGGGCTGTTCCTTGAAGGAGCTCACAGTGCAACTGGGCAGTGTCAGTGTTGTGGATGCCAATTGGATCCATTACTAGCATTGGTCTGATAGGGTATGTCTACACTACCACCCTAGTTCGAACTAGGGTGGTTAATGTAGGCATTCAAACTTGCTAGACGCGGCAGTTAAAAGTTAGTTCCACGAGGTGTAACTGTTAGTTCGAACTAAGGACTTAGTTCGAACTAACTTTTAACTGCCGCGTCTAGCTGTGGGCAGTTAGTTCGAACTAGGGACCTTTAAAAATGGTGCCCGCCCGGGAACATGCAAATGAAGCCCAGGATATTTAAATCCCGGGCTTCATTTGCAAGTTCGAATGCCTACATTAACCACCCTAGTTCGAACTAGGGTGGTAGTGTAGACATACCCCTAGTGACTAATTTGGGGGTGAACAGACCTGGCTTCATCAGCCTGTGGAGCAGAGATTTCCCATCAGGCCGTGCTTCTCCGCGTTCGGTATCCCAGAGTTCAGTGCGGTTCCTGCGTTGGAAGAGCTGGTCTCCATGCTGTGTGCTAATGGAGAGGTCTCTATGTTCTGTTTTCCATGCAGCTGAGGCTGGGGTGCGTCCTTAACCCTATCGGCCTTGTCTGGAGCGGTTCAGGTGGGTCTTCCCCGGCCTTTTCCTTGCTTGTCTGGGATTCCAGCAGAGGCCTGGGGGAAGGGTGCCGTGGGTGTCACTCCCCGGCTCGCTAAGAACAAGGGCTGGTAGGTAACCTCACTTTACGCTGATCCACATTCAATTGCATTCGCCGTTGTGCTGCCCAGTCGCTCAGTTTGCTGAGATCTTTGTGAAGCTCCTCCCAGGCTGCTCTGCTCTGGAGCTGTTTGGTTTCATCTGCAAACGTGGCCACCTCCCTGGTTCCCCCTGTCTCCAGATCATTCATACACAGGTTAAATAGGGTCGCTCCTTGGGGGGCCCTACTAGTTACCTTTTGTGGTGGCATGTCAGGAACCTCCGCATCCTGCCCCCCGTCTGCGACACTCTGAGACTCCACCAGCCAGTAGAACAGGGGGGTTTGTTGCTTCTCCAGGATACAGCCCAGCACAGACGTGATGTGGGTACAGGAGTCAGGGCCAGGCAGCCTCAGACCCCTTGGGGTGGGGTCCATCCCCCTCGACCCTCAGTCCCCTTAGCTTAGGCTGTTCCCTTAATGTTTCCCAGCCAGTAACTTCCCAGCTCCCCGGCCCTGCCCCCCCAGCTAGGTGTTGGTCTCCCTCTCCCTCCCTTTGTCTCCCGGGAAGAGCCTTGTTACCTGCCCAGGCTGGGACGAGGTGTCTGGGCCAATCCACATGTGGGTGAGTCCGTGGGAATCTCACAGCCCAGCGCAGGGGGAACCCGGGGTACAGAGCAGACAGCCCCCCACTGCAGCACAAGCCCTTCCCCCCAAGAGGACAAGGCTGTCTGCTCTGGGTCCCTGTGGTAACATGGTTCCTACGCTGGGCCCTGTCTCTAAGAACCAACAAACCTTCTTCTCTACTGGCCGGAGGGGAGTCCCCTCTGGCTGCGGACGGGGGGTCAGGGTTGGGGGTCTTGATGCTCCGTCACACCCAGTATGGCCGTTCTTATGCCCTACCCTACATGGGGGTGATGCACCAGAGAGGGGAGGGGCTCAGAGGCTGGAGGGCCAGAGAAATCCCTTAGGGGCTGGATGGTGGGAGGGCTGAGAACTGAGCTGTGCCTGCCCCACGGAGACGGGGCCTTCGCTCAGGGCCCCCGCCATGCACTGGGGGAAGGGCAAGCCCCAAACCTTCCCTGGGGCTAAACTTACCCAGACACACCAGAGACCACCCCCCTCCCCCAGCCTGCCCCAGCTGGCAGCAAAGGGTCCAGCACCAGGGGAGGGAGGGTCCCAGGCCTGTAGCAGGTTGGGTAGCAGGTTTAAAACTAATAAGCGCAAGTTCTTTTTCACACAGCGTGTAGTCAGCATGTGGAACTCCTTGCCAGAGGAGGCTGTGAAGGCTAGGAATATAACAGAGTTTAAAGAGAAGCTAGATAATTTCATGGAGGTTGGGTCCAGAAAAGGCTATTAGCCAGGGGGTAGAAATGGTGTCCCTGGCCTCTGTTTGTCAGAGGCTGGAGAAGGATGGCAGAAGACAAATCGCTTGATCACTGTCTTCGGTCCACCCCCTCTGGGGCACCTGGTGCTGGCCACTGTCGGCAGACAGGCTACTGGGCTAGATGGACCTTTGGTCTGACCCGGTACGGCCGTTCTTATGTTCTTATGTTCTTATGGGGCCCTGCTCTGCAGGGGCTGGTCCCTGGACTCTCCTGCTGCCCAGGGCCTTCCAGGGGTTATTGGGGCAAGTCCTGCAGCCCAACCCGGCCCGGCTCTGCCCCACCAGGGAGAAGTGGGGACCCAGCCCTGCCGGGGGCGGCTCTGCCTGGCGACCGATGATGCTGCCCAGCCCCGGTGCTGATTGGCCCCTGGGCGCCAGGGCCTGATCCCTGGCCCGTGGGCACCTCCCAGGCAGGGCTGGGTGTACGGGGGGTGGTCAGACCCCGGTGACCCCTGGGCCCCTCCCAGGCAGAGCTGGGTGTACGGGGGGGGCGGGGGTCAGACCCCGGCAACCCCTGAGGCCCCTCCCAAGCAGGGCTCGGTGTACGGGGGGGGTCAGACCCTGGTGTCCTGCAGACTCACCCTCCCCATAATAATGTGGGGTGACTCCATTTTAAAAGGCTGTTCTAGCGCCAGACCCTTGGTGCAGGATGTGCCTGTGCTCTGGCCTGGCTCCCAGCTCCCAGCCCAGTGACTCCTCCCGCCCCTTCCAGGCCCCCCCGCCTCGAGTGTCCCTGTACCATGGCCCCCACCCCTTCCAGACTTACTGTCATTCCGCTCCCCCCAGCCCTGCTCCTGTCCGGGCCCCTGTGTGCGGAGGGGGGCAGGAGACAGCTCAGCTGCTCAGGAGCGGGTCCCTGAGCCCAGCCTGTCCCCCCCTTGCCCCCCAGGGCGATTCCTGCTGCAGACGAAGACGGACTGTCACTACTCCAACGGCGCGGGCCGGGCGCGGTTCCTGGATCGCTACATCTACAACCGGCAGCCGTTCCTGCACTTCGACAGCGCGCGGGGCTGGTTCACGGCGGACACGGAGCAGGGCCGGCCGAGCGCCGAGTCCTGGAACAGCCGGCCCGACCTCCTGGCGCAGCAACGGGCCGCGGCGGACCGGTTCTGCCGCCACAACTACCAGATGGCCAAGGCAGCCCGTGTGATCGGCCGCGCAGGTGGCAACAATGCGCCACGTGCCACGTGGGGGGGGGGAGGGCACCCAGTGCCACGCACGGGGGCAGGGTAATGGGGGGCTCCTCCCCCACACCCCAAGTAAGGCTGCAGCACCCCCTGGAACCCAGATCAGTCTGTGGGGGGCTCTGAGCTCCCCCCCCCCGCACCAAGGGGTTCAGCAGCCAGCGCCGCCCCACTCAGACCCCAGCGCTCTGACCCTCCTTCCTCCACTGGGGGGGACAGGCAATGGGGCAGAAATGTCCACACCCCCAACCCTCCGCTCAGGATCCCCCGGCTGGCAGGTGGGAGCAGCCCCCGCTCTCCCTGGGCCCCGAGGGTGACACATAGCTCATGGGGTTTGCCTTCCTTGGGTGTTTCTTGCCTGACGCTGGAGCATGTGGAAGGGGGCTTTTCCCTGGGGGAAGGGCACCTGGATTCCCTGAGCCCTCCCCCCGTCATTGGCCTTCTTCCTAGTGTCTCTCTTCCCCCCTCCCCCCCCCCAGTGCAGCCCGAGGTGAAAGTGTCCCCCACAAGCTCGGGCCCCCAGCCCCACCCCCACCTGCTGGTGTGCACCGTGACGGGCTTCTACCCCGGGGCCGTGGAGGTGACGTGGCTGAGGAACGGGCAGGAGCAGACGGCCGGGGTGGTGTCCACGGAGCTGCTGCAGAACGGAGACTGGACCTTCCAGATCCTGCTCATGCTGGAGATGAGCCCCCGGCCCGGGGACGTCTACACCTGCCGGGTGCAGCACGTCAGCCTGCCCAGCCCCCTGGATGTGCACTGGGGTAAGAGCCTGGGTCAGCCAGCCCCACACGTCCCAGCCCCACCCCTGGCCGTGCACTGGGGTAAGAGCCTGGGTCAGCCAGCCCCACACGTCCCAGCCCCGCCCCCTGGCCGTGCACTGGGGTAAGAGCCTGGGTCAGCCAGCCCCACATGTCCCAGCCCCGCCCCCTGGCCGTGCACTGGGGTAAAAGCCTGGGTCAGCCAGTCCCACACGTCCCAGCCCCGCCCCCTGGCCATGCACTGGGATAAGAGCCTCAGGGTATGTCTACACTGCCAGCCTAGTTCGAACTAGGGGGCTAATTTAGGCATTCGAAGTTGCAAATGAAGCCTGGGATTTAAATATCCTGGGCTTCATTTGCATCTTGCCGGACGGGCGCCATTTTAAAATCCCCTTAGTTTGAACTCCGTGCCCGTGGCTACACATGGCATGGAGTAGGTAGTTCGAATTAGGATCTCAAATCTCGAATCTCTAATCTCGAATTAGGAACGAGGTGTACCCATAGTTCGAATTAGAGATCCTAATTCGAACTACCTACTCCGTGCTGCGTGTAGCCGCGGGCACGGAGTTCAAACTAAGAGGATTTAAAAATGGCGGCACCCGTGAAGATGCAAACGAAGCCCAGGATATTTAAATCCCGGGCTTCATTTGCAAGTTTGAATGCCTACATTAGCCTCCCTAGTTCGAACTAGGGGGCTAGTGTAGACATACCCTTAGGGATCATGCTGCAAAAGCAGATCCAATTGGCTATGGTTCTTACCAGGTCTTACCTTGGGTTTATAAAACTGGGCAAGGATCTTGTCTTTATGACAGACCTTGCAGCGATGGCGCTTATTTTAAGCAAATTTGGTTCTCATACACTCGTCCAGCTCTGTACTGTGGTTTCTAACTTTGGCTTAGAACATGTGATGACCCAGAGCCAGAACATGGGGAGGCCTGTGATGCCCTCAGTGATGTTACTGGCATCACTTCCTCTATCAATTTTGCGTTGGGGGTGTCACGTTACTGGATTTAGAGGGGAGCAGCCAGATCACTGCTGCACCCATGGAGGGGTGTTTGCCCCAAAAGTTGGTACAAAGGGGGCCATGTGAGGTGTCAAACGAAAGCTCACTGTCTGCTGATTCTGTATCTGCTCTTCATAGATCTGTATAATGTCTGTGTGTGGAGTTAGGAATATGTATTCTGTGTTAATACTGGAAGCTTCTTGGTCTGTGGCTGAGCAATGGGCGAGAAAAGCTCAGCCTATGGACATGCTAATTAGCAAGCCACCAGGAACAATTGGTCTCTTAAGTACCAGAGACCCACCTGGGAATGAATCTAGGTGCCTGGCCACTGACCATATGACTGTCTCCAGCTTGGAAGAAGCCAGGGAGGGATATAAAGATGCCATTTGGCATCTTCCATTTTGGTCTTCAGATCTGCTCCTGACCCCAGATGCAGCCTCGCAGGGAATCACGAGCCGGGAAGAACTGTGGACCCATCCTGACATAGGATGTGCACCAAGGACTTTTAAGCCAGCAGCTGTAACATCTCTGCTAGAGCCTGCATCGAGAACTGGGAGATTCAATGCATGTAACGTATGATACTTTAGCAACCTCACTCTCAGGCTTTTCTTTCTTTAGTAATAAACCTTTAGATGGTAGATGCTAAAGGATTGGCTCAGCGTGGTTTGTGGGTAAGATCCAGAGGGTAAATTGACCTGGGATCTGTGGCTGGTTCTTTGGGATCCGTTCGGGGTAGGTGAGATTGGGTTCTATAACCCCTCACCTGTGTGCAGGCCCGGGGCTGTTTGGGGCACAGAGCATGCTGGGGTGGGGTGCTAGAGGGGTTTTGCTCATGAGGCTTCTGGCTGGCCAGGCAGGCAGCTGGAGCGCTCGGTGGGACTGGTGTGTGGCCTCTCTGGGAAGGGCCGCCAGTCAGGGGCTATAGAGAGCCCCAAGTTTGACCAGTTTGCCCTGAGCGGATGCTCTCAGCGGTGCCCAGTCCCGCCCCCGGTCCGTCACACGCTCTGGGTGTTGGGGCCGTTAATGTGTCCTCAAGGGACTTGTCAGTGGCTTGCTCTGGAGGGGAGGAGGGAAAACTACGTTCCTCGTCTGTGGTATATCTACAGTGACCATATTTTCTGGACCAAAAATAGGGACACCTTGGCCACACCCCCTGAAACCATTAGCCACGCCCCTTACCCCTTAGGCCCCACCCACCTGCCACAGGAAGTCCCACCGCTGGGATAGTATTTCCGAGGTCAAGATGATCACATGACCGGAAGTAAAGGGTGTCATGTGACCCCCCTCTAAGAACTCCTCCCACCGTCCTCTACCTATAGAGCTGGATTTGGGCCCCATTGAAGCCCCCCATGCAACTATCCTGCAATTGCATTAACCCAGGGTCCAGACCTAGGGTCCCATGGCACTGCAGTGCTATGGGTCTAACCTCAATTCAAGCTGAGATCCAGGATCTAAGACCTATTCCTTTGCAGTGTAGACGCAGCCCCATTTGACTCAGGGCCTGGATCTCATCCAGAGCGACCCTGCAATTTCATGGGACAGCTTCCATAGTCCTCTTCATGGATGTTGCCTACTGGTTCCAATTAACTGGTAATCAGAGGGGGCTGGAGTCAGGGGGTCCACCGGCCAATGGGAACCTTTCCATGGGCCACCAGCTGCTAACAGAAACTCACCGTTAATTACATCATTACGCCTGAGCCATTTTTCCAGTGCTGCAGCTGGGGAGAATGGTGCAATGTAAATTGTTAAACAGATGAAGCGTTTTAACTCTTTCGGTTTATCAAACTTAATTTTAAATAAAATAAAATATGAATGTATGTCCAATACAAAAGGGTTCAATGGCTTCATTATTTATCAGCTTCAGAGGGGGAGCCCAGTTAGTCCGTACAGGATAAACTTTAAAAACAACCAGTGGTCTGGTAGCACTTTATAGACTAACAAAACAGGTAGATGGGATCGTGAGCTTTCGTGGGCATCTGAAGAAGTGGACTGTGCCCATGAAAGCTCCTGATCCCATCTCCATGGTTTGTTAGTCTCTAAAGTGCTACCAGACCATTGGTTGTTTTTTAAGGGTAGATTATTTCTGGCAGGTGTGGGGAACATTTTTTCGGTTGGGGCCATTGATCCACAGACAAATCATTTGGGGACCACAGAATGAGAAGCAAAAGAACTCCAAACCCCCCAACCCTCGCCAAGGTGACCCCCAACTGAGACACCTCACTCCTCCGGCGTTCCAGCCCCAACTTTTCTGGTAGATTTTATGGAGCCCCCTTAGTTTCTGGGTGGGGGACAACAATGAGGGGTTCAGTGTGTGTGACAGGCCGCCAGAGACTGGGCTAGGGCTGGGGTGCAGGACCTGGGAGGGAGGTGGGGGCAGAGGAGGGAGAGGTGGCAAGGCGTGGGTGGCAGGCAGGGTGCAGACACAGGCGGGGAGTCGGGTCTCTGGCTAGGGGGAAGGCGCAGGAGCGGGGGAGACGGCAGTGTGTGGTGAAACAAAACAAGTAAAAACCTGATGGTGGACTTGGACTAGGTCTACCCGCCTGCATCCACAGTTCCTCCTGACTCCACCCCCAGGGAGGGGAAAGGGGGAGGAGGAGGAGGAGAAGCAGCGAGGGGCCTTTTTCCGGGACAAATTTGGGGTTTTGCAGGACAGTCCCGGATTTCTGGGATCAGCATGGCCAGTTGGGTACGGCTGGCTGTGGGCGCCACTGGTCGAGGTTTGCCCTGGGAGCGCGGAGGTGCAGACACCGGCACGTGTGAGGCATTTGCGTGTCTGCGGCGGGCGAGCGCCCCTTCCTCTCCGTGGCTCGGAGTTTTGTCTGGGGCTCCTGGCGCTCATGAGCGGCTTGGCAGTTCCTGCTGTCACAGATCTCCGCCCGGGCTCAGCGCGCGGAAGCACCGAAGGAGCGCCCACGGGGACAGTCCTTGAAGAAGTACCCCCGGCTTGGGCAGTAAGTCGCCCTGGTTTTGAGTAATTCACCCTGACTGGAGACTCCCACTGGTGCCCCCAGAGCTCCTACAACAGCTGCAAACCTGGGTACTAGGAGTTCCCCCCGGCCCCGTGAGCTGCGCCCCAGCCCTGCCCCGCCGCGAAACCCTTGGGGGTGTCAGGCCGGTTGCTGCAGCCGGGCTCGGGACAGGAGCGTCTCTGCAGCTGCAGCAGCCTCTGCCCTGGGACAGGGATGTGGGGTCCCCTTCGCTGGGCATCCCCATGGCCCTCGCCGCTCCCTACTGATGGGAAGGAGCCCAGCCAGCCTGGGGGCAAACCCGCAACCTCCCGCAGGAATCATTCCCCTCCCCCCATCCCAGGGCACCTGCCCCCTCCCCTCCCTGTCAGATCCAGCCCCCGCCCCAGACGATGCCCTGATTCCTCCAGCTATTTAAACTGCCCCACAGTATGTCTGGGGCACCCCTCCCCCATGGGTGCTGACTTGTTTCCCGCTGTTCCCCCTCCCAGAGCTCCCCGCCTGCCCCATCCCAGCTGGGGGGAGCAGCGAGCACGGAGCCGGCCAGGGCTGGGGTGGTTCAGTGGGGTGCAGCTGTTAGCAGGTCCCAGACGCCCCCCTGGAGAGACCCTGGAGCCAGCCCGGCTCCGCTCTGGGTTCACTGGGAACGGGCGTGAGACTGGACCCGTGTAAACGCTCTGAGACACCGCTCGGTCCCCCCGGCCCCTCCCGCCCGCCACAGCCGCACCCTGGGCCAGAGCGAAGGGCTCGCGCTCGGGAACCTCCAGCCGGGGAGGGGATCGAACCCCTGGGGCGGGCGGGAGCTGCCTGAGCTCCCAAGGGGCAGGAGAGACTTGGCGTAAGCGCCGGGCCCCCGGGCTGTGCCGGGTCGGCCCCAGAGCGCTGGCCTCCTCCGGGCGGCCCTGGGACCTCTGGAAGCCCAGGCTGGGACCCCCTGGTCTGTGTGACCAGCACTCGCCGGTGTGTGTGTGAGACCAGAACTGCCTAGTGCATGTGTGACCAGCACTCCCTGGTGTGTGTGTGAGACCAGAACTGCCTAGTGCATGTGTGACCAGCACTCCCTGGTGTGTGTGAGACAAGGAACAGGCGCGGCTTTGTCTGGGTACAGCTCTTTAGTGGGGTGATACCGGGCTGGCCACAGGCGCTGTCTGCGAGGTGAGATACAAGGGCCGCTGAGCGGGGTCTGGCCCTGCTTCCAGTCCATGGCTGGGGCGTCTGGCGGATGGAGGGCGGATCACAGGGGCAGGCGGCCGGGGGACTGTCTGTGGCCGGGCGGGTAGGCGGCCGGGCATGGGGGTCACTGCAACGGGTGCACGGGGCTGTACCAGGAGCTTGCTGGGACGGGGGCAGGGACGGGTCCCAGGAGGGAGCAGCGGGGGGGGAGGGGAGCAGATGGCGACATGAAGGGACGGGCCCCGGTTCTGCATTCTCCAGGCTGGGCGTGGTGCTGGGACGGACGGACGGACGGACGCTCCTGCCGGGAGGGGTCTGAGGCCTGGGTCTAGCTCAGGAGCCCTGCAGGGAGAGGGGGCAGAAATCAGCCCCAGCCGGGCCATGGCCCCAGGGACAGCCGCAGCCGCCCCACGGATTGAATGGGGGGGAGTTACCTGCAGGCTGGGGAACGGGGCGCCCTGAAAAACAGAGAGAGACACGGTCAGAGCCCTGGGCAGGGGGAGCCGGTTCCTGGGGTCAGAGCCAGGGGCCGGAAACTGTACCCCATGGGGCCTTGGCTGGGGAGGAGAGTGGGACCCCAGCGTGGCCTGGGACCCCACGGCCCTGCTCTGTCTCTGCCCGGGCCGGGAGGCTCTGCCCCAGCCCAGACCCAGAGGACTAGAAGCCAGAAGGCCCCTGCCTGACTTGGAGCAGCCCCTGGGGGACCCTGCAGCCAGGTCCAGCTTCCCTGAGCGCCCCCAGTGCCCCCACCCCCGTACCCCCCACCCGCAGCCGCCCACCTTCTTGTTCCTCAGGTAGACAACCAGTCCGGGCACCAGGAAGATCAGCCCCAGCACGAAACCCCCGGCGCCCGTCAGCATCTTGCTCCTGGCCGAGTCCGACTGTGCCTCTGGGGGACAGGGACAGGGACGGGCAGCCGGTCAGAGCCAGGGGCCCTGGGGTCCCCTCTGGGCAGGGACCAGCCCCGGCCGGTCAGAGCCAGGGGCCCCCGGGTCCCGTCTGGGCAGAGACTAGCCCCGGCCAGTCAGAGCCAGGGGCCCCCGGGTCCCGTCTGGGCAGGGACCAGCCCCAGCCGGTCAGAGCCAGGGGCCCCCGGGTCCCGTCTGGGCAGGGACCAGCCCCGGCCGGTCAGAGCCAGCAGGAGGCGCTTTGGGACAATCTGCCCCACGTCAGGGCCCTGGTCTGTGACCACCGGAGATTGGCTCAGGCCCTGCAGCCCAGGGGCCGAGGTCCCTGCCCGGTGCCAGCATGAGCCGGTCGTGCCCTGGACCCATGTTCTGGGCAGGCGGAGACCCGGGGAAGGGGCTGAGGAACCGGGGCCCATCCCCAGACATTGGTACATCCCAGCAGCCCATGTCCCGGCTCCTTGGCCCCCCATCGCCCCCTGCTCAGAGACAGGCCCCACGCTGCTCGGCCTGGACACGGCCCCAGGGGTTCCTGACCCGCCCGGTGCGATGAGCGTTCCTGGCCCGTGCCCGGCTCGGCCCCAGGGGCAGGCAAACAGGGACCCAGCTCACAGCTCAGCCGAGCGCTCGATCCCTGCAGGAGAGTTGCTGGCTGGAGGGGCTGGGACCTGCCCTGGGTCCCCTCCTGGGGCTGCGCTGGGTGGGGCGTGGGGGTTGGGGGCCAGGGGCAGGGCAAACACTCAGGGCTCTGTCCTGCCCAGCCCCGGGGCCTTTCCCAGCGGCTTCCCCAGAGCAGGGCTGGGAGATCCTGGGGTTCCCCCGCCCCGTGTGAGAGCAAATCCCCCAGCAGGGGCAGGGAGGGGGCTGAGTCACTGGGGGAACGGAGGGTCCCAGGATCCCCCTTCACTTCTTATCCCAGGCGGCCGGGCAGGGGGCTCTGGGGCTGTTCTATAGCGGCCGTGCCCCACCCCAGAGGGGGCTGCATGGCAGTGGGAGTGGGGGCCCCTGGGGTGGCTGGTGGCCCAGGCTGAGAAGTGCTGGGCCCTGGGAGGGGTTGGGGGCGCTGTAGAAATGGCAGCTGAGGCTCATCCCCCAGAGCACGAGGGTCAGGGCAGCTGTGAGGGGCGACTGTGCTGTGGGAGGGTCACTTCTGCCCAGGGTAGGGCGGGTGGGCGCTCACCTAGGCTCATCCCTTGAAGGCCCCACAGAGCCAGGGGGGCCCCTACACAACTGAGGGGCTGCTCCACATGCAGAAGCTCTTACCCCAGTGCATGGCCAGGGGGTGGGGCTGGGACGTGTGGGGCTGGCTGACCCAGGCTCTTACCCCAGTGCATGGCCAGGGGGGCGGGGCTGGGACATGTGGGTCTGGCTGACCCAGGCTCTTACCCCAGTGCACGGCCAGGGGGCGGGGCTGGGACGTGTGGGGCTGGCTGACCCAGGCTCTTACCCCAGTGCACGGCCAGGGGGCGGGGCTGGGACGTGTGGGGCTGGCTGACCCAGGCTCTTACCCCAGTGCACGGCCAGGGGGCGGGGCTGGGACGTGTAGGGCTGGCTGACCCAAGCTCTTACCCCAGTGCACGGCCAGGGGGCGGGGCTGGGACGTGTGGGGCTGGCTGACCCAGGCTCTTACCCCAGTGCACGGCCAGGGGGCGGGCCTGGGACGTGTGGGGCTGGCTGACCCAGGCTCTTACCCCAGTGCACGGCCAGGGGGCGGGGCTGGGACGTGTGGGGCTGGCTGACCCAGGCTCTTACCCCAGTGCACGGCCAGGGGGCTGGGCAGGCTGATGTGCTGCACCCGGCAGGTGTAGACGTCCCCGGGCCGGGGGCTCATCTCCAGCATGACCAGGATCTGGAAGGTCCAGTCTCCGTTCTGCAGCAGCTCCGTGGACACCACCCCGGTCGTCTGCTCCTGCCCGTTCCTCAGCCACGTCACCTCCACGGTCCCGGGGTAGAAGCCCGTCACGGCGCACACCAGCAGGTGGGGGTGGGGCTGGGGGCCCGAGCCCGAGGGGACACTTTCACCTTGGGCTGCACTGGGGAGGAGAGAGGGGTGATCAGGAAAACCTCCTGCCCCAGGGAAAGACCCCCAGGTCCCACTGCAGGGGCTGGCTCTCCTGTGACCCTCCCCTTGTCCTGGGCAGTGTCTGGCAGAAAAGGCTTGGGAGGAATCGGCCCCCCCCTCCCGCCCCACCGCCCCGGACAGAGCCAGGGACCCTAGGCCGAGGCACAGGCAGGGGCAGCCCAGGGGTGCT
Organism: Rafetus swinhoei; assembly: GCA_019425775.1. Lineage (NCBI taxonomy): Eukaryota > Metazoa > Chordata > Testudines > Trionychidae > Rafetus > Rafetus swinhoei. The sequence continues at coordinate 5,253,206 of CM033444.1, forward strand.
CCACCCCCAGTGCAGGAAGGGGGAGAGCGGCAGCAGTGTCCTGTGCCGGGGTGTGTGTGAGTGGGGGTGCTGGGGGTGAACCCAAGGGGGTGGGGGGATGCAGGAGCTGGCAAGGAGGGGACTAAGCCCCAGGCAGCACCTGCTGCTGCCCGCCAGCGCATGATCCGGTTGCCAGAGAGTTTCCCCAAGAACAGTGAACATGGCCGGGCAAAAATTGGCGGAGCAAAAAAACCATAAAAAAGGGTTGTTGGGGGGAAAAAAGGGTCCGGACGCCTTGAAATTGCCCCGCTCCCACCTTCCCCCCCCCACCAGACGCGGCAGGGGAGGAATGTCCGTCTCGGAGAAACCGAAAGTGGGACATTTGAGGCTCCATATACCCCACCCGGCGACCTGCTCCCCCTGCCCAGCTGCCGCCCAGCGCGGGTCCGAGCAGATACGGGGGGCAGCGCGCTCCCTGTCCGCCCCGCCCGCGCGCACCTCTCCGCTCCACGCCGAAAGGTGTGTACACGCCATAGTTGTAGCGGCAGAACCGATCGGCCGCGGCCCGTTTCTCCTCCAGCAGGTCGGGCTGGCTGTTCCAGGCCTCGGCGTCCGGCCGCCCCAGCTCCGTGTCCGCCGCGAACCGGCCCAGCGCTGTCGTCGGCGCACGACTGCTGCTGGTCGTAGATGAGGCGGTGCAGGTACCGCACGCGCTCCGTGCCGTTGCTGTACTGACACTCCGACATGAACTGGTACAGGTAGCGCCCCGCGGCAGGAGGGGGCTCGGTTCAGCCGGTAGCGCCCGGAAACCTCTCCCGGACCCTAGGCAGCCCGGGCGGCGAGGGGCGGGGCAGGGACACTCACACCCTGGGGACGGGGCATGACACAGGACGACACGGCGGGGGAAGGGGGGGTGCTGGGTGGTGGTCACCGCGCTCAGGGACTCCCAAGAGACACCCGAGAGAGGCAGGGTAGCACTGTGCTCCTGCACCGGCCACAGAACAGACCTGCCTCCCGGGCAGGCAACAGCAGAGAGCCATGAACAGGCTCCCCAGGCACTGACGTCTGACCTCCCCATACACCCAGACCAGCCTGGGACGGGCCCCGGGCACCAGAGTCTGACCCCGTACACCCAGCCCTGCCTGGCACGGGCTCTCTGGGCACCGAGGGTCTGACCCCCTCCATACACCCAGCCCTGCCTGGGACGGGCCCCTCGGGCACCGGTTTCTGACCCCACCCCATACACCCAGCCCTGCCTGGGACGGGCTCCCTGGGCACCGGGGGTCTGACCCCTTCCCCCATACACCCAGCCCTGCCTGAGAGGGGCCCCAGGGGTCGCCGGGGTCTAACCCCCCCCCGTACACCCAGCCCTGCCTGGGATGGGCTCCCCGGGCACTGGGGGTCTGACCCCCCCCCCCGTACACCCAGCCCTGCCCAGGATGGGCTCCCTGGGCACCAGGGTCTGACCCCCCCCTGTACACCCAGCCCTGCCTGGGAGGGCCCCAGGGGTCGCCGGGGTCTCTACTCACGTGGGGGCTCCGTGCCCTGGGCCAGGGGGGGTCCCAGCAGCACCAGTGTCACAAGCAGGGCCCCCGCCCAGCGGCTCCCAGCCCCCAGGGTCCCACCCAGCCCCATGGCTGCGCCGCAGGGAGAGATCTGGGAAGTGCTGGGACCCCAGCCTGAGCCTGGCTCTGCCCGCTCCCCACCTGCCCACGGGCCAGGATTGGGCCCCGCGCCCAGGGGCCAATCAGCACCGGGGCTGGGCAGCGTCATCGGTCGCCAGGCGGAGCCGCCCCCGGCAGGGCTGGGTCCCTGCTTCCCCCTGGCAGGGCAGAGCCGGGCCAGGTCGGGCTGCAGGACTCCCCCCAATAACCCCTGGCAAGGTCCTGGGCAGCCCAGGGACAGCTGGAGCGGGATCAGCCGGGGGCCAGAGAGAATCAAGGCAGCTGGGACCAGCCACTCTCCAGGCAGCAAAGGGCCTGGGATACTCCAGCTTGTCCTCCTGGGCTTGACACACCAGACCCTCCTCCCTGCCCCGGGTATGGGACAGAGGGGGATGGGGAGGGGCAGGATCCCTGGGGCTTGTCCTGGTGGGCAGAAGCCCTGTGCTCCCACTGTCGTGTGCTGGAGATACTAGATCCCAGAGGAGCCAGTAAACACCAAAGATAAACTAGATCCATCTGTATTATCCACAGAGAAGGAGAGGGAAGCCGGGCAGAGTTACACAGCCCATTGCAATCAATGGGACGGGTGGCACAGGCAAGATAACACCTACACCCAGGACAGCACACAAGAGACAGTAATTCCTCATGTAACACTAGAGAGAACAGCTGTCAGCGAGCGGAGCTGCAGGGAGACCTGGGTCTTGTTTGTCTGCTTGGTTGGTTGGTTTGTTGGTTTGTTTGAAGGCGCTTCTAAAAGGTTTGAAATCTAGAAGCCTCTGTTAATTGGCTGAGCCTCAGTCGGGCGGGGGCTACCAGGGCTTGATAAGCCTGTGAGTTAGCGACCAGGGAGCTTGCGACCAGGAGCAGCTAACAGGGAGTTTAGAGGGGAAAGTTCTTCTTCACACAGCGTGTAGTCAACCTGTGGAACTCCTTGCCAGAGGAGGCTGTGAAGGCTAGGACTATAACAGAGTTTAAAGAGAAGCTAGATAATTTCATGGAGGTTAGGTCCATAAAAGGCTATTAGCCAGGGGATAAAATGGTGTCCCTGGCCTCTGTTTGTCAGAGGCTGGAGATGGATGGCAGGAGACAAATCGCTTGATCATTGTCTTCGGTCCACCCCCTCTGGAGTAGCTGGTGCTGGCCACTGTCGGCAGACAGGCTACTGGGCTAGATGGACCTTTGGTCTGACCCAGTACGGCCGTTCTTATGTTCTTATGTTAGGTTAGAGGGCACTAGTGACTTCTGACCTTCTTTAAACATAACTTTTATAATAATCTATATTCCAGACATTTAATAAGAATCCCAGTTTAGACTTAAATTTATTCATAAGAAAATGGAGACAGAAGCCCAGCAGCAGAGTGGGGGCTATCCTGTTTATTGCATCGAGTGTAACATGTATGATTACCTGCCCTGTGGGCGGGTGGCGATGTGTGCACTGTTGCAAGGAGCTCCTGGCCCTCAGAGACCGAGTTCGGGCTTTGGAGGCCAGGGTGGCTGAACTGGAGGAGCTAAGGGAGGTAGAGAGATATGCTGATGAGACTTTCTGGGACACTGTAGTACTGTCCCACCTCCAGTCTGAGAGCCCCAGTGCTCTTAAGGAGGATGAAAGTCTCAAGGGAACAGAGCATTCAATGGGAACAGCGGGAAACCATCCCGTAGTTGGGACCCTCCTTCCAGAGGATGTTGCGTATCCTCTCGCACTGAGGATACCTCTGAGGGGAGGGAATGCCAGTTCGGAAGAGGCAGGTGTTAGTAGTGGGTGATCTGATCGTTAGAAACATAGATAGTTGGGTTTGTGATGACCGGAGAACCGTATGGTCACTTGCCTGCCTGGTGCGAAGGTTATGGATCTCTCGAGGCATCTAGATAGACTTATGTGTAGTGCTGGGAGGAGCCGGTGGTCGTGGTACATGTAGGTACCAATGACGTAGGGAAGGGTAGGAGAGATGTCCTGGAGGCCAAATTTAGGCTGCTAGGAAAGAGACTGAAATCCAGGACCTCTATGGTGGCATTCTCGAAATGCTTCCAGTTCCACGCGCAGGGCCAGGTAGGCAGGCAGAGATTCAGAATCTCAATGCGTGGATGAGACGATGGTGTAGGGAAGAGGGGTTTGGATTTATTAGGAACTGGGGACACTTTTGGGAGAGGGGAGCCTATACAGGAAGGATGGGCTCCACCTAAACCAGGGTGGAACCAGACTGCTGGCACTAAACATTAAAAAGGCCGAGAGCAGTTTTTAAACTAAGAGATGGGGAAAGCCGATTGGTGCGGAGATGCACGAATCGGAGGGAGACTTCTCTTAGAGGAGAATCCATTGATAGAGATTCTCTAAGCTGTAGTCAGAAAGAGAGGAGGGAGAGGACAAACCATGGGCCAGAGCAGACAAACAACCACATATAAAGGAATCCAATGCATCAGGAAGGGCAGACAACAAGCAGTGGCAAATTTTTAAAGTGCTTCTACACAAATGCTAGGAGTCTGACTAATAAGATGGGTGAACTAGAGTACCTAGTATTAAAGGAGGAGATTGACATAATAGGCATCACTGAAACCTGGTGGAATGAGGAAAATCTGTGGGATACAATCATACCGGATATAAAATATATCGAAAGGATAGAGCAGGCCAGGTGGGTGGCGGAGTGGCACTGTATGTGAAAGATAATGTAGAATCAAATGAAATAAAAATATTAAATGAATCAACATGTTCAATAGAATCGCTATGGATAGTAATTCCATGCTCCAAAAATAAGAAATTAGCAGTAGGGATATATTACCGACCACCTGACCAGGACAGCGATACTGACATTGAAATGCTGAGGAGATTAGAGAGGCTACCAAAATAAAGAACTCTATAATAATGGGGATTTTAATTACTCCCATATTGACTGGATACATGTCACCTCAGGAAGAGAAGCAGAGAGAAAATTTCAATGGCTTAAATGACTGCTTCTTGGAGCAGCTGGTGCAGGAACCCACAAGGAGAGGCAATTCTCGATTTAGTCCTGAGTGGAGCGCAGGATCAGGTCCAGGAAATAACCGTTATAGGACCGCTTGGGAATAGTGACCATAATATAATAACATTCAACATTCCTGTGGTGGGAAGAACACCTCAGCAGTCCAGCACCCTGGCATTTAATTTCAAAGGGTACGTCTACACTACAGCACTAATTCGAACTAACTTAATTCGATCAGTTAATTCAAACTAAGCTAATTCGAATTAGTGCATCTAGACCTAAACTAATTCGAATTAGCGTTTGCTAATTCGAACTAGCATGTCCACATTGAGTGGACCCTGAACCGGGTTAAGGCTGGTCGGAACCAGTGCCGCAGGGCATCAGGTTAGGACTTAGAGTGTGGAGCTGCTGCCTCAGGCTAGCCGAGGGCTGTGCTTAAAGGGACCTGACCCCACCCCGACAGACAGTTCTCAGGGTTCCCGCTTGCTTGTCTACCTTGATGAGGGACAGCAAAGCAGTCCTGTCTTGGAGTGCCCTGAGTGCCCACACCGGCACATCACAGCACTCCGGCCATCAGCCCGGCTGCACTTGCCGCAGGCTGCCATCTGGGGGCCAATCGGGGGCTGTCAGGATCCAGGAGGCCCTGCAGGAGAGCTTCCACCCCGAGGAGCCTGCAGAGCCACCCCAGTCCTCCCCATCGGGGCTCATACTCCCATTCCTCCCTCACCTCCTTCCACTTACCCCTCCCTAGCCCCCCTTCCTGATGTAAAAAATAAAGGACATGTGTGTTCAAAAATAGAAACTCTCTTTATTTAACAAAACTGGGAGGAGGGGGATTAACCTCTGGGGAGACTGGGAAAAGGAGGTGGGAGAGGGGAAGAGAGAGGGTGGGAGAGGGGAGGGGGAAACCTGGGAGGAGGGAGCTGGAAGGGGGAAGCCAGGGGAAGAAGGAGGAGGGGAAGTATAAAACTATGGTACGCCCACATCTTGAATACTGTGTACAGATGTGGTCTCCTCACCTCAAAAAGATATTTTGGCCTTGGAAAGGGTTCAGAAAAGGGCAAACTAAAATGATTAGGGGTTTGGAACAGGTCCCATATGAAGAGAGGTTAAAGAGACTGGGACTTTTCAGCTTTAGAAAAGAGGAGACTGAGGGGGATATGATAGAGGTATATAAAATCATGAGTGGTGTGGAGAGGGTGATAAAGAAAAGTTCTTCATTAGTTCCCATAATAGAAGGACTAGAGGACACCAAATGAAATTAATGGGTAGCAGGTTTAAAACTAATAAAAGAAAGTTCTTCTTCACACAGCACATAGTCAACCTGTGGAACTCCTTGCCAGAGGAGGCTGTGAAGGCTAGGACTATAACAGAGTTTAAAGAGAAGCTAGATAATTTCATGGAGGTTAGGGTCCATAAAAGGCTATTAGCCAGGGATAAAATGGTGTCCTGGCCTCTGTTTGTCAGAGGCTGAGAGGATGGCAGGAGACAAATCGCTTGATCATTGTCTTCGGTCCACCCCCTCTGGGGCACCTGGTGCTGGCCACTGTCGGCAGACAGGATACTGGGCTAGATGGACCTTTGGTCTGACCCAGTACGGCCGTTCTTATGTTCTCAGAGATGTTTCAGAAAATGATCGTGTTAAGTGAAAGCGTGTGATGTGGGGTCAATTTTCCGATTGAAAATAATGGAAAAGGTGGGGTTATGCGTTCAAGCGGTGGTGTCTGTTGGGACCAGGACATGAGGTTGGGGGAGAAAGGGGCCTGGGTTACAGCAGGGAGGGGAGGTGTATGGCTCTGGGGAAGGAAAGGGGAGAGGAGGGGGACTGGGTTGGGAGTATGCCCTTGTGATGGGTCTGCCGTGACCCGCACTACGTCCGGCGAGGGGGGGTTGCTGGGGAATGGTGCGGCGAGTGGCAAACCCTCCGCCGCTTTGCAGGGAGGCGGGGGAAGCCCCGCGCAGCTGCCGGCAACGGGCCGGCTGGGGAAACCGTGTTATTCCGGGGACGGTCGTGTAAGTCAAAAAACGTTCCCTAAAAAAAAATCGTGCTATCACAAAAACGTGCTAAGCGGGCACGTGTTAAATGAGGCGTGACTGTATTTAACTTTACAGATAAACGCAGACGCACTTATTGCCGTAAAGCGCACACAGTTCCACCCTTAGCAACGTGCAATTGTCACGCAGGAGGGCGTGGCCTCGTCCTGTCCCCGCGCAGAAAGGTGTCCACAAGGCATTGGTGGGTTGGAACAGCCACCAACTTCTTACTTGCAGTGAGTGAGGTACTGGGGACCCCTTCCCCCGATGACGTGTTCTACACCGGTACGTATGCCCGACCTGGCTGTCCTAATCTTCTCTGCCAATCGATTCTGTGTTGTGCAAGGCACCTGTGATGCTCCAGCGTGGAGGACATTCTGCCAGGCAGCGCGCTGCTGAAACGATGAGCGTGGTTAACAGTTTCCTGGCTGTGCTCTGTCATTTTTGCCCGTCAGAACAAAAGTCCCAGTGCCAGGCCGCCTGGCCTGTGTTCTCTTGACGTGATCTCGCTGTACCAGGCTTAATCTGCATTGTTACGCAAAACAATTCCTGGCTCTCACAGCCCCCTATTAACCCAGCCTCGCCTGCGTGCTTTGGGGGCACCGCACTTGAACCAGGCCTGGGGTTTGCTTTTCAGGGGTCTGAACTGTAGTCGGGGCAGACACGATTCCATCCAGGCTTCCCCACCCCCACCCCCGCGGGTGGAGCAGAGCCCAGCGTGCTGGCACCTGTCCCAGGGCGGCGGAGGGGGCAGAGGGAGGGGGCTGAGAGCAGGGCATCCAGTGTGTTTTATAGGAAACTGCTCCCCATTGGGATAGAGGGCAGAGCCTGTGTCCCCCCATCCCCCTGCTCTGGGCCAGCCAGGCCCTGCCCTGGGGCCAGGTGGCAGCAGGTGCCCCCCCGAAGGGGAAAGGCTCCACCGTTGCGTAGCGGGGTGCTGTCTATTTCGTAGCCCTGTGTTCGCTCTGGTGTTGCATTCACCGTGTGTCTTGTGGGGTTCTGTGGGAGCCTACTGTCCTACACTGCTCTGCAGTGACGCTGGGTGTGGGTGTGCGTGTGCCTCAGTTTCCCTTCGGCTGCATGAGGAGGGGGAGGTTGGGTGGGACTCCCTTGGGAAGTAGGTTCAGTCTCTCACCTCCTGAGGCTTGGGGACAGCTCATAGCACCTGGGGCCTGGGAGGAGGCCAGTGGGGGAGGCAGGGCTGCCTGGGGCGACTGAGCAGGGGCTGTGGGGGTGAGTTAGTCTCCACTGGGTAGGAGGAGGGGAGCAGCCTGGGAGCAGGAAAGGGGTTCAGGGGCCCGCGGGGCTAAGGCTGCCTGCTCTCGGCGTGTCTGCTCACGTCGCCTGTGTCTCTGGGAACCAGTAACTCTACTCTACCAGCCGTCTGAGAGTCCCCTCAGGCTGCGGCTGGGGGGGCAGGGTCGGGGGCTCCCCAATGCGCCATCACACTGTGTCCCAGGCGGCCTCCCCTGGATGATCCCCAAACCCTGTTCATGGCTGGTCTGCACTTAACCCTTATCCCAGGGGAGCTCGGGGGTCACAGCCCCCCCCCAGTGCAGAGCTGTGCCGGCCATGTCCCCCCTCTCCCCCCGTGTGCACACAGCCGTGCTGCAGAACAGGGTGTCTATGGGCAGAGATGCCACCCCCTGCCCCTGCCCCACCCCCAGCAGAGCTGCCCCCACCCTGGGCTGCTGTGCGGAGCCGCCTCCTCTGGGCCCCACTGTGCAGCCCCAGGAGCCAGGATCTCTCCTCCGCTCTGTGCGGGCCGGGCGCTGCGGCTCTGCCCGGTAACAGCCTGGTCGGTGCAGGGATTTCTGCCATTGGGCGCTGGCCCGGGGCCGGGCTCTAGCCAATGATGGGCGCTGCCTCAACCCTGCCCCCCGGGGTGTGACATGTGCCCCCCAGTGCAGCCAGCCCCACACCCAGCCCAGTGCTGGGAGAGGAGATGGGCGCAGGACGGGGCGGCCCCATGGCCCAGCTGGCCCTGCTCACCCTGCTGGCCCTGCCGGGTGCTGGGACGGTGAAAGGTACGAACAGGGTTGGGGCTGCAGAGAGAGAGGGGTTCACCCACCCCATGGCAGGGAGGGGGAGGGGAGGCTGGCACAGGGGCAGCAGGGGGATCACAGGGAAGTCACTGGGCTCTTGGTACAACAGCCCTGCCCAGAGAGTGCAGCCCCCTCCCCACACGGTGTTGGGAACTGACCCCCCAAAGGTGCCAGGCACAGGGGTTGGGGGAGATTTCCCCAAAGAGCCGCACCAGGCCAGACCCAGCTGAGCAGTGAATGTGTCTGCAAAGCAGGAGCCTCTGGCCCTCTCCTGGCTGGCCCCATTGTCCCCATCCCCCAGCACTCAGACCCACGGAGAGAGGGGGCTCTGTGGGGCGGACTCTGTCCTCGGTGAGTGGCGGCAGGTTCCCCGCGTTGCTGTCACTCTGAGATCCGGCCCCAGTGCAGGGTCCCTATTGCTGCGCCCGGGCGCTGTGCGGTACCAGGGACCGTGTGTGAGACGCGCCTGGGCTTAGTGCCGGGTCTGCAGACCAGTCGCGTTTTCCTCAGTGGAACTGGGGCGAATGCACCAGCCGGCTCAGATTTCGGTTCCTGGGAGTAAGTCACAGACAGGGCACAGGCGAGAGAAACCGTTCACGGACCTGCTGTGACTTTTGCTGCTGAGGCTCTGTGACGGCGCGTCGGGGATCCCCCGACCCTGCCCCCCCGTAGCAGGCAGAACAGACTCCGCCAGCCAGTAGAACAGGGGGGTTTGTTGCTCCTCCAGGACACAGCCCAGCACAGACGTGATGTGGCTACAGGAGTCAGGGCCAGGATGCCTCAGACCCCTTGAGGTGGGGTCCCTGGGCCCCTAAACTCCCAACGCTCGGCTTAGTCTGTTCTCTTCATGGTTTCCCCCAGCAGAAACTGACCCTTCCCCCGAACACTCCCTTCCTTTATTCAGTCCTTGCCCTCAACAGGTAGGACCGGTTGGGTCTTTGCCTATGTGACCTCAGGTGTCGTGTCCCCCCTCCCGCTCTGGGCAGTGCTACAGACGCAGGCCAGTAGGGGTCACCCCCAGCCCAACAAAGCCACCAGTGACTGCCCGACCTGCCCAAACAGAGAGTACTGCCTGCCGGCTACACCACAGGCTCCATGGTGCCCCATGCTGGGGGGTTCCCCCTCTGTCCCTGGCAGCTGGAAGCTGCACAGTGACCAGAGTCCAAAAAGGGGACACCCCAGCTGCTCCCCCGAGGTGCCTCCTCCCCCCCGTGCGAGGCTGCGGAGTCCCTCAGTGACTGGCCCTGGCCTCCACTTGGCTGGGAGCCCTGCAGAAAAGAAATGAGCCGGTGGGGTGGGGGGAGCACAGCCGGGGGGGCTGTCCCCTCCCAGACAGGGCTGACCCCAGCCTGATTCCAGAGGAGCCTGGGACCTTTGCTGCTGCTCTGCCCTCACCCCAGCAAGTCCTAGCGCCACGGTCACTCAGAGACCTGCCCCCAGTGTGGTGCTGCTGACGCCCGTCTCCCCGCAGTGGAGCACACGCACGTCCAGGCGATGTTCTACCAGCGCACGGAGCAGCCCAGCAGGAGTCGGGCAGCCCCAGCAGGAGTCGGGCAGCCCCAGCAGGAGTCGGGGCAGTACCTGCAGGAGTTCGACCAGGACGAGACGTTCCACGTGGACCTGGCCAGGCAGGAGGCCGTCTGGCGCTTGCCCGAGTTCACCAAGTTCACCAGCTTCGAGGCGCAGCGCGTCCTGGGCTTCATCACGATCCTCAAATTCAACCTGGATCTCCTGATGAAGAGATCCAACCACACGCGGGCCCAGAACGGTACCGCACAGGGGACCGGCCCCTCCCTGCCAGGCGTCCTCCCAGGGGCCCTCTCCCCGCCAGGCTCACCGGGGACCCTCCTGCCTCTCACAGGCCCAGGACCAGCCCCCACCCGACTGCACGTCCCCTTCCAGCCCTGGAGGGATCCAGGAGCCAGTGGGGGCCAGGGCTCTGCAGGGCAGGGGCTGGGCAGATTGCACCTCCCAGGCTGGTGGCCCAGGGCAGCTCCCTGGCTGAGGGCTGGTCACTGCCCCTGAGCTCCATGAGCCCGTGGTGCAGGGATCTGGGACTCCCAGTGCTGGGGAAAGACCCCGAGCTGGGGACTGGGCACCTGGGACAGGGACAGGCCGTGGGACCCACTCCTCTCTCCCCAGAGCCCCCGGAGGTGACTGTGTTCCCCGAGGACCCTGTGGAGCTGGGGGAGCCCAACGTCCTGATCTGCTTGGCCGACAAGTTCTCCCCACCCGCGCTCAGCGTGATGTGGCTGAGGAACGGGCAGGAGGTGACCGAGGGCGTCTCCGAGACCGACTTCTACCCCCGCCCGGACTATTCCTTCCGCAAGTTCTCCTACCTGCCCTTCCTGCCCCGCCAGGGCGACTACTACGACTGCCAGGTGCAGCACCAGGGGCTGGCCCAGAACTTCACCACGCACTGGGGTGAGGCCGGGCCGGGGACCCGCTGGGCAGGGCTGGGAGCCTGGGCACCTCTCGGGCTCTGAGAGGGATGTGGGGCGACTGGTTAGAGCCGGGGCCAGGAGCCAGGTGTGATGTTGTGGGGATTGTGGCGCTCGTAGTCTGTGGTGTTCACTCTGGTTTGGCAATCACTGGCTGCTTTGTTGTGCTCTGTGTGATTTCTACCATCCTGTGCTGCTCTGCTGTGTGTGCACGCGTGTGTGAGCGCAGGGTTCCAGTGGGGATGGATATCTGGGGAATGGCCCAGGCCAGGCTGACACCTGAGCAAGGTGAAGCATTTATTCAGGTAGCACTTTGCCCTGGAAACTGAACAAAGCAGGGGGTGGGGTTACCTGGGGGCTGGGAGCAGTGGCTGTTAGTTTTCTTCTGGCTGGGGGAGGAGGGAGCTGAGCTGCCTGGCAGGGCCGGCTGCTCCTGGCTCCTGTAACAACAAGTCTGGCCTACGCTGTGTCCCTGGGACCCAACGACCCTTCTCTTCTACCTGCCGCCTGAGACTCTCCTCTGGCTGCGGATGGGGGTGCAAGGTCGGGGGCTACCCACACTCCTGGGGTCTATCCCGGCTTGGGTGGTGGGGGGAGAGGGAGGCTAAGGCTGGGAACAGCCCTCCCCTTACTCCATGTCCCTCCCCCCTCTCCGCAGAAGCCCAGGTGCCCACCCCAGTGGCCGAGACCACAGAGACCCTGGTGTGCGCCCTGGGCCTGGCCGTGGGCATCGTGGGCATCGTCGCGGGAACCATCCTCATCATCAAGGGCATGAAGATGAACGCGGCCCAGAACCCGCGGGGCCCCCTGTGAGTAGCCGCTGCCTGGGGAGGAGGGGCCAGCCGCACCCACAGCCCCTGGGCACCCAGCACCCCCCACTGTGCCCCCCCAGCCACCCACAGCCACTGTGCCCCCCCGCCCCAGCACCCACAGCCCCTGTGTGAATGGGAGACTCCCTGGGGACCGGCCCTGCTCCCTGCAGCCTCGTGTGGGGCCCAGGCTGCTGGTCACTGACTGACCCTCTTTGCCTTCCAGGTAAACGCCGGGAGGAGCCGGGCCCCGAATCCTTCCCAGGGGCCTTCGTGAGACCCGCTCGCGGCCCCAGCCCTGCCCCCACATCCTGCCTCCCCGCTGGTGCCAGATGCTGTAGCCCCCCCCCAGAACTTCCTGGGGAGCCGGCCCCTCGGGCTGCTCCTGTCCCCTGCTTGGCTTGGGGGGCTGCCCAGGGAGAGGGCTGCTGCCCCCTGGGGCTGGGAACGGGGGTCACCCTTGTTGGGGGCAGGGTCCATGGGGCTGATCCAAACCCCACTGCCATCTCCAGTGGTTGCTGAATTGGGCCCCGAGCCCGGCCCCCATTGGCCGGGGCTGCTGTCAGTCACCCCAGATCAACCCCTCCAGCCATGACCCAGCAGGCTTTGGGCCAGATTTGGCCTTTCCAGTCAATGGCATCTCGAAGTGGCGGGATCAGGCCCATGGGCGGGGGAGGGGCGGGAACCCCAGGGCGGGTACCTGGGAAAGATTCCGTGTGCGGCTCCCACGGGGTCCAGCCCTGCTGAGCCCGGACCTCCAGCACGGGGTGCAAGTGGGGGCCCGCCCCTCTATCCCCTCCTCCCCGCCCTGTGCCCCAGGTGTGTCCCCGGCCCGGCCGCCCGGCTCTCACCCTGCAACTTTGCTCCCCGCAATAAAGGGGCTTTGGGGCCATTTCTAGCGTTGGATCCTGATTCACCATCGGTCCTGGTTCGCGCCGTCCCCCCGCAACCGAGTCACCCCCACCGGCCCCGGAGTCACCTGGCTCGCCTATAGCGGGAGTCAGGCATTTAGTGGGAGAGGGGAAGGAAGCAGGCCACACCTGGGGCAGTGGGGTGCAGTGGTTATAGCAGGGGGCTGGGGCAGCGGGGTGCAGTGGTTATAGCAGGGGGCTGGGGCAGTGGGGTGTAGTGGTTATAGCAGGGGCGCTGGGAGTCCTAGTCCCATTTCTCACACTCACTTGGTGCAAGGCCTCGCACTAGTGTGAGAAACGCCTTCCCGAGCCTCAGTTTCCTCGTGTGGAATGTGGCTGTTCCCGGGCAGTGACGGGGCCCTGGGGCTGGGGCTGGTTGGGGAAGTGCCGTGAGCTCGTCCCCTGGCCAGGAGCCCTGGGGCAGGGGGACTCGTGGGCAGGCTCCCGGGACGGACCCGCGGGCGGGCGGAGAGACCCTGGCCGGTCTGTGCGGCGGGACCCTCAGGCTGGGGTCAGGGGCTGCAGGGCGGTTCCTGCCCCCCATAGGGCACCGAGACCCCAGCCCGGCCCCCGCCCCCGCTCCTGGCTCAGGCTGGCTTGCAGCGGATCTGTGAGCTGGTCGGTGAGCTGGGACTTCCCCCACAGCCGCACTGCGGTCGCGCCCCACCCGCGAGAGGCCCTGGGCGTGGGAGAGCTCCGCCGCTGGTGCAGGTGTGGGGGGCGGTTTGCCTGAGTGGGGAGAAGGGGCCGCAGGTGACTCACCCTCTGTATTTCCGTGGGCGTGCCCGGCAGAGGTGGGGCTGGCGGGGCTGGTGGGGGCGTGCTGTGGGGCAGCAGGGTGCTTAGCTCCGTGCTGGGAGGTGTTCCTGGCGCCCCCGGGCCCTGCCCTCAGTCACCCGCCCCCCGGCCATTCCCATTGGCTGCTGGAGTTGGCACCAACCCGCTGCCCCACCAGCACCTCCAGACACGGGGCTGGGCTCCTGCCAGCTGGAGGGTGCCAGGGGGCTGCTGGGGGGGGGTGGTTTCCAGGGGGTCTGGGTGTGTCTGCAGGTGGCACCGAGCCGAGGGGTGCAGTGGGGGGGGGGGGAATGGGCTGGGTCAGTTCACTCCCACCCAGCACCAGCCGGGTCCCATGGGGGGCTGGGTTTACTCCAGCGGGTTTCAGTGGGGCCACGGGCCTGGCTGTGCTGCTGGGGACCGAGGCTGGGGGCTGCGCGGGGGCCTGGCTGTACCACTAGGGAACAAGGCTGGGGGCCGCTGGGGATTGGGGATGGGGGGGCTGGTGACTGAGGGTAGGGCCCGTGGGATTGGGGGCTGATGCGCGGTAGGGGCCTGGCTGTACCGCTGGGGACCGGGGCTGAGGGGCCGCTGGAGACCGAGGCTGGGGTCGCTGGGGCTGGGGACCGAGGCTGGGAGCCGCGGGGTGGGGGGCCTGCACCCGGTGGGCAGGGACTGAGGCCAGACACAACCCGAGGGCCCAGGGCCGGGCTGTGAGCGAGAGCCAGCGGCTGGGAGCAGGGCCAGCTCTAGGGTTTTTGCCACCCCAAGCAAAAAATGTTCCCCCCCCCTTTTTGACCGAGGCATGAGTGGAGTGGGACTGGGGGCTTTGCTGGTGCTCAGAGCCGGCCCTGCATTAAGGGCAGGCAGAACGGGGACGCCCGGCTCTGTGGCACGGGAGCGGATCACCAGGTGGGATCCCCAGGGCACGTGTCACCGACCCCGCTCCCCGCCATTGCCCCGGTGGCACCTTGTTCCCTGCCCCCGGGACCTGAGTAGCCACCCACAGGCTGAAACGCTTCGCTCTGTCTAAGGCCTCGGGGCTCCACACGGGCCTGGGTGCGAGTCTGTGTCCCGCGGCGCACAGGGCTCAGCCCCAGGGATCTCACGGTCCGGCCTTGCACCATGTGGCCAAAGCTTAGAACTGACAAGCGGCGCTGAAAGGGGGAGCTGCAAGGCCCCTGCCCACGCCAGGCGGCCCAGACCCTCCCGTGCGCCGCAGGGGCTGAGGCGGGTCGCGTCTCGCAGTCCAGGGGCTGAGGCGGGTCGCGGGTCGCAGTCCAGGGGCTGCCCGCTGTCAGGCTGAGCTGCTGTCTGGGCCGAAAGGCACGTCGATCCACGGTAGGTTGGGCTCCCCGGGGGGCCAAGGGCGAGGGGAGCCAGGTCAGCAATGGAGCAGGTGGAACCTCCGGGGCCAATGGAGAGCGGGGTGCACCCGTGACTGGCAGCGCCCGAGCCAGACCCGATGTCTTTTAACGCAGCCCCGCGCCCCATTCCCAGGACCGGGCTCTGCCCAAGGACCCATGTCCAGTGTCGTCCACCTCGCTGTGACACGCGCCGTAATGCAAATAACACTGTGGAGAATGAGCGGGGTCCTGGGGCCGGTTGCCAGCGCAAGCCCAGCCGCTGCACCGGACTGTGAAGGTGCAAGTGGGGAAAAGGAAACCCAGCCGGGCCCCGTGGCAGGTGCCTGTGATCCCAGCTCCTGGGGAGGCTGAGCCTGGCGGATCGTTTGAGCTCGGGAGTCCTGGGCTGCAGGAGGCTGCGCTGAGCCAGTGTCCATGCTAAGGGCGGCATTGATGGGGACGGGGGTCCGTGGGGAGCCAGGGGTCCCCAGGTTGCCTAAGGAGGGGCGAATCGGCCCAGGTCGGGAGCGAAGCAGGTCAAAGCTCCCATGTCGCTCAGTAGTGGGATAGCGCCTGTGAGCAGCCCCTGCAGCGCAGGCTGGGCGAGACGCGGAGACCCGGCCTCTTTTTATGCCGCCCCCCCACTGCAGAGTGGGGAACTGGAATCAATGATTCTCGAGGTCCCTTTCAGCTCTAGTGCTCTATGATTCTGTGCCTTCCCTTTGTCATCCCCACCCTGCCCTGCCCTCCTTACCAGGTGGGGCTGGGGTGTGGGTGATGCACAGCACTTGTCTGAGACAGGTCACGGCTCTGCCCAGTTGTTACTAATGTATGAACACCCTCCGTCTCCGGCCCCCAGCACCAGAGCTCCTGGCCCCTGGTTGGACTGCTTCTTACAGCTGTCCCAGTGCCCGTGTAGCATTGCTGTGGATTGTGTCTAAGAAAGGGGGGAGTGTGACGGGGCGGACAAAGCCCGACCTCCATGCTGGAGGCCCTTCAGCACCCTGGCCAGCAGCAGGAGCAGCGGAAAGGTCCTCCGAGCAGGGTAGAGGGGCAGCCTTCACAGCAGCCAATCAGAATGCGGCAGGCTGCTATATAAGGAACTGCTAGGCAAGGCCTGTCAGTTCCTTCCTGGAGCTCAACGTGGGCAGATCTCTGGGCTGAGTGGGGAACACTGGACAGCTCCGAGCGGGCGCTGGGCCGGCAGAGCTTGTTCCTGCTGCTAAAGGCTAGCCAGCGACAACCCTGCGGAGCCCCGGGCAAGGGGAATTCAGCAACAAGGCCCTAGAGAAGGGCTGGATGAAACAGCATCCCCGGGGAAGTGACCACAATTACGGACTCTGAAATTTGGCAGGTAACCCAGAGGAGCTGGCAGGCCTCCCCAGCCTGTCTGCAAACCACACCCGAGTGGGGGGAAGGGGTTTAAAAGAAGAGGCCTGGACTTTGGCCACAGACTGGACATTGAGTTGCCCGCAACCAGGCGAGTAAATATGGCCAGACCCCCCTTCAGCCACCCAGGGGCGCTCGCACACAGGATGAACCTGTTCCGGGGGGTTATACTCTATGGCTATGTCTACACTCACGGCTTCTTGTGTGAGTAATATGCAAATGAGGCTAAATGTGGAATATTGCTGAGCCTCATTTGCATACCTAATGAGCCACCATTTTTTTCAGAAGAGGCTCTTGACGCAAGCAGGAGTGTCTACACTGCCCCTTCTTGCCCAAGAAAAACCCTCTTGCGCAATGCCGTTACACCTATTATTTTTCAGGAATAATGGCATTGCGGAAGAGGGTTTTTCTTGGGCAAGAAGGGGCACTGTAGATGCTCCTTGTGCAAGAGCCTCTTCTGAAAAGAATGGTGGCTCATTAGGTATGCAAATGAGGCTCAGCAATATTCCATGCTTAGCCTCATTTGCATATTACTAGCACAAGAAGCTGCGAGTGTAGACATAGCCTATTAGGCAGAAAGGGATCCCTAAGCCTTGCAGCCGTATTCACAGACAGCCGCGGTGCAGAAGCACGGGGCTAAGGAACGCCAGGCTCGGTAACAAGACGACACCCAGAGGTGGGAGAGGCGCAGTGAAAGGCAAATACGCCCAGAGCACGAGGTGAATCTGTTGGTGGAAATACGGATAATGGATATTAAAGATTGTGACGCACAAAGTGAAATTCCCAATGGAAAGGAAGGGTCTGTGAACACTGGCTACTGAGGAAAAATCAGTGTTAATTAGAATGTCTTAAACCTCCAGCTCGCACGCCCAGCTGAATGCACCAGGACGCTGGCCACAGCTGGAAGGTAGAAGAGGACGTCTTTGTAGCACCTCCCCTGTCTCTGTGAGGGGCAGGACAGGAAAGGCCCCGGGAGGTGCAGCTGCCCTAAGACGATCTCAGTGTGAATGCCCAAAGGTTGGTGGAGTCGTGTGGCAGCCGGGGGGGGGGAGCCCAAACTAGACTCCCACACTGGCCATTACAACCGGGTTGGAGTAAAACTGGATTAGACATTGGACTGGACTCACCCAGAGACCCTGCCTCAAATAGGGGAACTGGAAAACCCTATCCGGCATCCTCATCGAAACCAGAAACAGGGCAACAGCGATTTCCCCAGAGATGGTCGGTTCGGCCAGTGCACGGTGAGAAGGGACTTATTGCTAGCAGGGACGGTGGGCTCAATGCAAGACAATGTGTCCCTGGCGTTAGGCTGGACGCAGCCCCAGGAATTAAGGCAGCAATGGGTCGGTCAAATAACCCAGGGACGGTGTCCCCGCCGCACAGACCGGCCAGGGTCTCTCCGCCGCCCGCCTCGCGGGATCCGTCCCGGGGAGCCTGCCCATGAGCCCCGCCCCCGCCCCAGGGCTGCCGGCCAGGGGAAGAGCTCACGGCACTTCCCCAGCCAGCCGCAGGGCCCCCGTCACTGCCCCAGGGGGAACAGCCGCATTCCCCACTAGGGGAAACTGAGGCTCGGGAAGGCAGTTTCTCACACTCAGTGCGAGGCCTTGCACCAAGTGAGTGTGAGAAATGGGACTAGAACTCTCCACACCCTGCTATAACCACTGCACCCCACTGCCCCAGGTGTCCTGGCTTCCTCCCTCCCACCAAACTCCCCTGACTCCCGTTATAACCTGGTGCCCGGGGCCGGGATGGGCCGGGCCGGGTGACTCCGGTTGCCGTGGGGATGCGCAGACGGGACCGACTGTGAATCAGGATCCAACGCTAGAAATGTCCCCAAAGCCCCTTTATTGTGGGGAGCAAAGTTGCAGGGCGAGGGCTGGGCCGAGGACACACCTGGGTACAGGGCAGGGGGGAGGGGGGGTTGTACAGGGGCGGGGCCCTCCCCACACAGACCCCACCTGGGGCGTATGGGCCCAGCAGCGCTGGACCCCATGGGGGCCGGACGTGGGCACAACGGGGACGTCAGCTGGGCCCTGGCGCTGGAGTTCCCGCCCCTTCCCCATCCATGCGCCCAATCCTGCCCCATGGGACCCCACTGCCCCGGAATGGCCAAGTCTGGCCCCAGGCCTGCTGGGTAATGGCTGGAGGGGGTGGGGGCTTCACCTGGGGTGACTGACAGCAGCCCCGGCCAATAGGGGCCGGGCTCAGGGCCCAACCCAGCGCCCACTGGAGAGGAGAGAAACTGTCCCCGTGGGGAATGGGGGTTGGACCAGCCTCATGGGCCCTGCCCCAACAAGGGGTGACCCCCGTTCCCAGCCCCAGGGGACAGCAGCCCTTTCCCAGGGCAGCCCCCAAGCCCAGCAGGTAGGTGTGGCATGGGGGGGGCTGTCTGCTCTGTGACCTGGGGTCCCCCTGCGCTGGGATGGGAGATTCCCACGGACTCTCCCAGGTGTGTATCGACCCAGACACCCAGGCTCAGCCCCCCAGGGAGAGACAAAGGGAGGGAGGGGGAGACCAGCACCAGGTTTCAGGGGAAGGGGCAGTGGCTGGCTGCGAAACATGGAGAGAACAGCCTAAGCTGGGGGCTAGGGGCGATGGACCCCCCCAACCCAAGGGGTCTGAGGCATCCTGGCCCTGCCTCCTGTAGCCACATCCTGTCTGTGCTGGGCTGTGTCCTGAAGGAACAATAAACCCCTCTCGCGTCTACGGGCTGGCGGAGCCTGTTCTGGCTGCTACGGGGCTGCAGGATCGGGCGCGTCGTCACAGTAGGGTTACCAGGTGAGTTCAGAAAAAATACCGGACACGCTTGAGCTGAGATGGGGGAGTAGGGCTGGTTGGGAAGGGGGAAGTGCCTGCCGCCGGGGCTGGGGGATTTGGGGCAGTGGGGCTGGCTGGGAGATCAGGGGAGAAACCAGCTGGCCGGGAGGGGGCTGGCCAGGGCGGAGAGAATCAGCCAGCGGGGAGCGGGCTGGCCCGGCGCGCAGATCCCGGGCGCTGCCCTTCCCGGGCGCAGTCCCAGCGAAGCGCGAGTGAGTCCGGCCCCGGGGATTCCCACCCGCCCCCCTTGTGTAGCTGCGCCCTGCCGTACAGTGTGACTGTGTGAGCGTGTCCACCCGCCAGGCCAGGCACCACTGGCTACTGACCCTCCTGACAACCCTGAACTGACCTAACTAGAACACGCCCGACAGTTCTATTGGCTACGTTTGTTTCCCGGATAGACCCCTCAAATACGGCAATGTGCGGTCCAAAACCGGACACCTGGCAACCAGGGGGCAGGGGCAGCCCGAGGGGCCGGCTCCCCGGGGAGTTCTGGGGGGCAGGGCTGGGGGCACGAGCAGGTCTCACGAAGGCCCTGGGAAGGATTCGGGCCCTGGCTCCTTCCAGCGTTTACCTGAAAGGCAAAGAGGATCAGTTAGGGTACGTCTAGACTACATGCTTCTGTCGCCAGAGGCATGTAGATTAGGCTACCTGGCATAGGGAAATGAAGCCGCATGATTTAAATAATCGCGGCTTCATTTAAATTTAAATGGCTGCAGCGCTCTGCCGACCAGCTGATGATCAGATGTTTGTCGGCAGATCGGGGCAGTCTGGACGCGCCGCAGCCGACAAGGAAGCCTTTGTCGACCGGCGCAGGTATGCCTCGTGGGTGCTGGGTGCCCAGGGCCTGTGGGTAGCTGGGAGTAGCGCAGTGGGGGAGATGCTGGGTGCCCAGGGGCTGTGGGTGCTGGGGGGCACAGTGGGGGGTGGATGGGTCTCCAGGGGCTATGGATAGCTGGGTGCCCAGGGGTTGTGGGCAGCTGGGGAGGCACAGTGAGTGGGGGGTTCTGGCTGTCCAGGGGCTATAGGCAGCTGGGGGCACAGTGGGGGGGTGTTCTGAGTGCCCAGGGTCTGTGGGTGGCTGAGAAGGGCTGTCACATTATTGGATTGTGAGGGGAGCAGCCGGGTCACTGCTGCACCCGTGGGGTGTGACGTAGTGTGAGTGACCTCCACTGGCTGCTGTCTGCAGCACAGCTCAGCAGGGCAGGGGATGAGTCATTATGCAAAGGGGGCTTCAAACCTGTCTGACCAGTATCTCCCAGGGAGCGGAACAATGAGAAGAAGGGGGGTGAAGCCCTGGATGGGGTCAGGGCTGGAAGTGAGTGGTTTTTTAGTTTTCTGTCTGGGATCATGGAGGAAGCAGCCTAGGCAATGGGCTGGGATTTAGGGGCCCAGTCTCCCCCATCTCAAGGGGGGCTGAGATGACATCTGTGCTGGGCTGTATCCTGGAGAAGCAATAAACTCCCTCCATTCTACGGGCTGGTGGAGTCTGTTCATGCCATTACGGGGGGGCAGGAGTCAGGGGACCCCAACGCGTTGTCACACTGGTGTCAGAAGTGGGATGCACTGCACCCCGTGGATGGAGCATCCAGCAGCGAGCGACAAGGAGCAATAGAAGCAAGAGCCGTGGAACAAGGCGTGCTGGAAACAGAGCGGCGGTTCCTGAGAATCGTGGGGCGCAGCAGCACTAGACTGGTGAGTCTGCACCGAGGGGACCAGCGGGGAGATGGCCTACACCCAACTCCTGAAGGCAGAGCTGGTGAAGCTGTGCAGAGAGAGGGGCTTGCCTGTGCGGAGCGCAACCAAGGCCCAGCTGATTGCCCGGCTGGAAGAGAATGACCAGCCACAGGGCTGGGATCCTGTCCCCGTGGGGAGCAGCCAGACCCCCCCTGGGAGCGTGTCAGGCTCTGAGAGGGGGCGGAGCGCTGGAGGCCGCCGAAGAGACCGGACTGCCTCCCAGGGGAGCACTGCAAGCCGTAGTCCGCCCAGGGGAGGGTCCAACCCAGCAGAGCTGCAGCGGCTAGAAATCCAGCTGCAGATGAAGGAATTGGGAGTCCAGGACCGTAGAGAGCAGCGACAGCATGAGCTGGCCATGGCAGAGCGGAGAAGCGGCAGGGCCTCAGCTGCGCCGAGCGCCGATTGGCCCCAAGAGCCCGGGGCGGCCAGATGCTTGGAGAAGCTCGTGGTGGCCCAATTGAAGGACATGGGCGACATAGACGGGTTCCTCAGCTCCTTTGAGAGGGCCTGTGGACTGCAATGGGTCCCCCCAGCTGACTGGCTGCAGGAGCTCATCCCCGCACTGAACCAGGAGGCCACCGGGGTGCTCAATCAGCTGGAAGACCTACAGCCAGGGGATTACAACCGAGTCAAGGAGGCCCTGCTGCACAAGTTCGGGCTGACCCCGAGATGTACAGGAAGAAGTTCCGGGGCATGCAGAGGGGGCCACGGGAGACCTATGTGGATATGGCCTCCCGCCTGGCGCAATACTGCCGCAAGTGGGTGTCTGGAGTTGGAGCCCAGACTGCAGAGGACCTGCTCAAGCTGATCACGATGGAGCAGTTCTATAAAGCGTGCACACCCAGTCTGAGGCTGTGGCTCAAAGACCGAAGTCCGGAGAACCCCCAGGAAGCGGGGAGGCTGGCGGATGAGTTCACAGAGAGCCGGTCCAGGTGTGAACGGGAGTCCCGGAGGGAAAGGGAATCGCGCAGAGACCGGTTCTCGGCTGAGCGGCGGAGAGAGGCACCTCCGAGGCGAGCCCCAGGGACCAGGACCACTCATCGGTGCCTCAGAAAACCAGCCAGGGCCCGGGCGGAGCCGACCCAAAAGGGCCCGCAGAACCTAACTTGCCATCGCTGTGGGCAACGAGGCCACAAGAGGGCTCAGTGCACCAGGCACAAGAACAGGTCCCACGACCTGGGACTTTCCAGGGTTAACTGGCTGGGGCTGGAGGAAGGGCAGGCTGCCCCAGAGGCAGGGGCTGGCAGGCAAACCTCAGCTCAGAGTGGGGGGAAGGATGCTCAGTGCACCTCCCCTGGGAGGTCTGACCTCTGGAGGAGGATTTCTCCGTACCGGGTGGGGCAGGGCGACCTCTGCGGAGCGACTGCCTCGTAACCCTGGAGGTGGATGGTAGGAAGGTGACAGGTTTCTGGGACACGGGGGCGGAGGTGACGCTGGCCCGACCCAACATAGTGGCCCCAGACCGTATGCTGCCCAACACTCAGCTGACCCTGAGGGGCATAGACGGCACCCCATTTAAGGTACCAGTAGCCAGGGTGCATCTGAAATGGGAGGCCAAGGAGGGCCCCAAGGAAGTGGGGTGCACCCGCACTTGCCCACCGAGGTGCTGATGGGGTGACCTAGAGGAGTGGCCAGACGGACCCACAGGACCCTGGTCACCACCGTAGCCAGAGCCAGCGAGGGGCTGGCAGCCCAGAACTCGAGGAGGTTCCCAACCGGGGCCCAGGGCCCTGTCCCAGCAGACATGGAGTCGGACCTAGGCCGTGGGGGGAAACACGCCCCTGTCCCAGCCCCAGCCGCTGAATTCCAGGCGGAGGTGCGGGCGGATCCCTCCTTGCAGGCCCTGAGGGACCGGGCCGACCTGGGCGCAGCTCAGCCCCTAGGGGGAGATTGCCAGGAGAAGTTCCAGTGGGAGAGGGGATTTCTGTACCGGGAATGGCTTCCCCCCGGGAAGGTAGGGGAGTGGGGGCTCCAGCGGCAGCTGGTGGTCCCGCAAAGGTATCGCCGCAAGCTGCTATACCTGGCCCATGACATCCCGGTCTCGGGACACCAGGGGATCCGGCGCACGGCTGAGGCTGCTCCAAAACTTCTACTGGCCGGGGATATTTGCGGCCGTGCAGAGGTACTGCCGGTCCTGCGACTCCTGCCAACGGGTGGGGAAGGCCCAAGATAGGAAGAAAGCTGCGTTGAGGCCCCTACCCATCATAGAGGAGCCTTTCCAGAAGGTGGCGATGGATATTGTGGGGCCCTTCAACAGAGCGACCCGGACGGGGAAGAAATACATCCTGGTGGTGGTGGACTTTGCCACCCGCTACCCCGAGGCCGTGGCCCTACCCTCTATTGAGGCAGACACGGTGGCAGACGCACTGCTGACCATTTTCAGCAGGGTGGGGTTCCCCCAGGAGGTTCTCACGGACCAGGGATCCAACTTCATGTCGGCCCTGCTCCGTGCTTGTGGGAGAAGTGTGGGGTCCAGCACACCTGGGCCTCGGCGATCACCCCAGACCAACGGGTTGGTGGAGAGGTTCAATGGGACTCTGAAGCAGATGCTAAGGACCTTTATGCACAAACACCCGCAGGACTGGGACAAGTACCTACCCCACCTGCTGTTTGCGTACAGGGAGGTGCCCCAGGAGTCCACGGGGTTCTCACCGTTCGAGCTGTTATATGGGAGGCGAGTGAGGGGCCCCCTGGACTTACTGAGAGACGAGTGGGAGGGGAAGGTCTCCCCGGAGGGGGAGCTGATCGTGGAATACGTCCTGGCTTTCCGGGAAAGACTTGCCGAGCTCATGGGCCTGGCCAGAGAGAACCTGAGCAGGGCCCAGCGGAAGCAGAAGGTCTGGTACGACCACAATGCACGGCCCGGCCTATGCTACCGGGACCAGGTGATGGTCCTAATTCCCGTGCGGAAGAACAAGCTGCAAGCCGCCTGGGACGGCCCCTTCAAGGTTGTTAAGCAGCTGAACGAGGTGAACTACGTGGTGCAGCTGACGGGCCGGACGCGTCGCCAGTGGGTGTAACACGTTAACATGATGAAGCCGTACTGGGACAGGGAGAACTTGGTGCTGGCCGTGTGTAAGGCCTGGGAGGAGCAGGGGAGGATCCTGGTGGGCCTGTTCCTGAACCGGAGAGGACTCTTCGCTGGAGTCAATTTCTCTTCGGACTAGCTCACCCCGCCCAGCAGGCCGAGATCCAAGAGGTGCTGCGCCCCGCCAGCAGCTGTTCTCCGACAAGCCTGGTCTCACCAACCTGGCTGTCCACCGGTGGAGACGGCACTCACCCCCGGTGCGCTGCTCCCCGTTCAGGGTCACGGGGAAAACAGCCCAGGACCTGGAGAGAGAGGTCGAGGCCATGTTGGCCCTGGGGGTGATCCAGCCGTCCTCCAGCCCCTGGGCCTCTCCCGTGGTGCTGGTTCCCAAGAAGGACGGGTCGATCCGGTTCTGCGTGGACTACCGGAAGCTCAACGCCATCTCGGTGTCTGACGCCTACCCGATGCCAAGGCCCGACGAGCTCCTGGACAAGCTGGGGGGAGCTCGTTACCTCACCACCCTGGACCTCACCAAGGGCTACTGGCAGGTGCCGCTAGACCAGGAGGCCAGACTGAAATCGGCTTTCATCACCCCGCTGGGGCTCTATGAGTTCCTGGTCCTGCCCTTCGGCCTCAAAGGGGCGCTGCCACCTTCCAGCCTGGTGGACCAGCTGCTGAGGGGAATGGAGAACTATGCCCCAGCATACATAGATGATATCTGTATCTTCAGCCAGTCCTGGGAGGACCACGTGGCCCAGGTCAGCCAGGTACTGGATCGGCTGAAGGAGGCTGGGCTGACCGTAAAGGCTGGGAAGTGCAAGGTTGGAATGGCCAAGTGTCCTACCTGGGCCATAAGGTGGAGAGCGCTGCTTGAAGCCAGAGCCGGCCAAAGTGGGGGCCATCAGAGACTGGCCTGTACCCCAGACCAAGAAGCAGGTCCAGGCTTTCATTGGGATGGCGGGTACTACCGGAGGTTTGTGCCCAACTTCAGCTCCATCGCTGCCCGATCACAGAGCTGTGCAGGAAGGGGAGGCCAGACAGGGTGGTCTGACAGAGCAGTGCCAGAGGGCTCTCTGTGCACTGAAGGAAGCCCTGGTCAGGGCCCCAGTGTTGGTAAACCCGACTTTGACAAGCCCTTTATCGTGTTTACTGACGCCGGACACCGGGCTGGGGCGGTGCTGATGCAGGCGGACGAGAAGGGGGAACGCCACCCCATCGTGTACCTGAGCAGGAAACTGCTGCCCGGGAGCGAGCTACGCGATCAGAGAGGGAATGCCTAGCGATGGTGTGGGCCCTGCAAAAGCTGCAGCCGTACCTGTTTGGCCGGCGTTTCACGGTGTACACCGACCACTGCCCCCTGACCTGGCTGCACCAGATGAAGGGGGCCAACGCCAAGCTGCTGAGGTGGAGCCTGCTCCTGCAGGACTACGACATGGAAGTGATCCACGTCAAGGGGAGCGCCAACATCATCGCCGACGCGCTATCCCGCAGAGCGAGGCCCGAACTTCCCTAGGTCACGAGCAGAGTGACCCTGCTCAGTTCGGCTCTCGGAGGGGAGAGAACTGTGACGTAGTGGAGTGATCTCTGGTTTCTATGCTGGCTCTGTGGTAACCCCACTGGCTGCCATCGGTACCACAGCCCAGAAGGCAGGGATGAGTCATTATGCAAAGAGGGGTCTTCAAACTTGTCTGACCAGCTATCTCCCAGGAGCGAGAGACAATGGGGAAGGGGGTGAAATGCCCTGGATGGGGGCAGGGCTGGAAGTGAGTGGTTTTTTAGTTTTCTGTCTGGGATCATGGAGGAACCAGCCTAAGCAACGGGCAGGGATTTAGGGGCCCAGTATCTCCCCCATCTCAAGGGGGCTGAGGCATCCTAGGCCTGCCCTGTAACCAGATGACATCTGTGCTGGGCTGTATCCTGGAGAAGCAATAAACTCCCTCTGTTCTACTAGCTGGTGGAGTCTGTTCGTGCCATTACGGGGGTGCAGGAGTCGGGACCCCAACGCGTCGTCACAGGGTGTTCACCCCAAAAGTGGTACAAAGGGGCCATGTGAGGGGTCAAACCAAAACTTACTTTCTTCTGATTCTGTATCTGCTCTTCATAGATCTGTACAATGTCTGTGTGTGGAGTTAGGGATCTGTATGGAGACTGGAAGTCTCTCTGAATGGGCTGAGCGATGGGCTTGCCCTACGGACATGCTAAGTAGCAAGGTTCCAGGGACAATAGGTCCCTTTAGTACCAAGACCCACCTAGGAAGGAATCTAGGTGCCTGGTCAGAGACCATGTGACTCGCCAGCTTGGACAAGACCAGGAAGGAGGGATAAATAGGCCATGTGGTCGACTCCATGTTGGACTCAGATCTGCTCCTGACCCCAGATGCAGCCACGCAGGGAATCACGAGCCAGGAAGACCTGTGGACCCATCCTGACCTAGGATGTTCAACAGGGGACTTTTAAGCCAGCAGCTGTAACATCTCTGCTAGAGCCTGCATGGAGAACTGGGAGATTCGGTGCATGTAATGTATGATACTTTAGCAACCTCACTCTCAGGCTTTCTTTTCTTGTAGCAATAAACCTTTAGGGCTGTGTCTAGACTGGCCAGTTTTTCCGGAAAATCAGCCGCTTTTCTGGAAAAACTTGCCAGCTGTCTACACTGGCCGCTTGAATTTCCGCAAAAGCACTGACTTCCTGCTGTGAGAAATCAGTGCTTCTTGTGGAAATGCTATTCTGCTCCCGTTCAGGCAAAAGTCCCTTTTGCGCAAAGCTTTTGTGTAAAAGGGCCAGTGTAGACAGCTCAGATTTATTTTCCGCAAAAAAGCCCCGACTGCAAAAATGGCGCTGGGGGCTTTTTTGCAGAAAAGCGCGTCTAGATTGGCACAGACGCTTTTCTGCAAAAAAAAAAAAAAATGGAAAACTTTTCCGTTAAAAGCATTTCCAGAAAATCATGCCAATCTAGACGCAGCCATGGTGTTAGATGCTAAAGGGTTGGCTCAGCGTGGTTTGTGGGTAAGGCCCAGAGGGTAAATTGACCAGGGATCTGTGGCTGGTTTCTTGGAACCGGACAGAACTTGTTCGGGGTAGGTGGGGTTGGGCTCTAAGACCCCCCACTGGTGTATGAGGCCCGGGGCCATCTGGGGCACGGATATTGCTGGGGTGTCGGAGGGGTTTTGCTCGTGAGGCTTCAGGCAGGCAGCTGAAGGGCTCTGTGGGACTGGTGTGCGGCCTGTTTGGAGAGGTCACCAGTCTGGGGGCTGTAAGGAGCCCCGAATTTGAGCAATTCGCCCTGAGCGGATGCCCTCAGCTGTGCCCAGATCGGCTCGGTCCGTCACAGGCACAGTGGAGGGGTGCTGTGTGCCCAGGGTCTGGGGGTTCTGCTAGGGGGTAGAGTGGGGGGGGGTGCTGGGTGCCCAGGTGCTGTGGCTGGCTGGGGGGGCACAACTGGGGGGACTGGGTGCCATGGGGCAATGGGTGGCAGGAGAGGCACAGTGGGGGAGGTGCTGGATGCCCAGAGGCTGTGGGTGGCTGGGCGGGGCACAGTGGTGGGGTGGGTGATGGATGCCAGGGGCTGTGGGTGGCTGGGGGGGCACAGTGAGTGGGTACTGGGTGCTCAGGGGTGTGGATGGCTGGGAGGGCACAGTGGGGGGGTGCTGGGTGTGCAGGGTCTGTGGGAGGCTGGGGGGGCACAGTTAGGGTGCTGGGAGCCCAGGGGCTGTGGGTGCAGCTGGGCCCCCCCCGGCAGCGGTTACTCACAGGGGGCCCCGCGGGTTGCGGGCCGCGTTCATCTTCATGCCCTTGATGAGGAGGATGGTTCCCATGACTATGCCCACGATGCCCACAGCCAGGCCCAGGACGCACACCAGGGTCTCTGTGGTCTCAGGCACCGGGGTGGGCACCTGGGCTTCTGCGGCGGGGGGGGGAACTCTTCCCAGCCTTAGCCCCCCCACAGAACCCACGAGTGCTGGCTCCTAGCCCCCTGCTATAACCACTGGCCCGCACTCCTCTCCCAGCACCATGGACAGACCCCAGGTGCCCTGGCTCCCAGCCCTGCCCAGCGGGTTCCCGGCCCGGCCTCACCCCAGTGCTTGGTGAAGTTCTGGGCCAGCCCCTGGTGCTGCACCCAGCAGTCGTAGTAGTCGCCCTGGCGGGGCAGGAAGGGCAGGTAGGAGAACTTGCGGAAGGCGTGGTCTGGGCGGGGGTAGAAGTCGGTCTCATAGACGCCCTCGGTCACCTCCTGCCCGTTCCTCAGCCATGTCACGCTGAGCACGGGCGGGAAGAACTTGTCGGCCAAGCAGATCAGGACGTTGGGCTCCTCCAGCTCCACATGGGCCTTGGGGAACGCGGTCACCTCCGGGGGGGGGTCTGGGGAGAGAGGGGGGAGTGGGTCCCATGGGCCGCCCCCAGCCGGCCAGTCCCTGGTGCCCACGGCCTAGCTCAGGGCCTCTCCCTGCACCACGGCTCATGGAGTTGTGAGGAAGGGGGGAGTTTTGGAGGTTCAAAGGGGGGGATTGCACATGGGGGGCACTCAGTGCCCAGCAGTTACTGGTTCAATGTGACAAAGGGGGGGGGGGAGTTTGCTGGGACTCCCTGGGAAGGGGCTGTCTCACTGCTGCTGGAAGGGTGTGGGCTCCCCGAGAAGGGGCTGCCGCACTGGAGAGGGGGTCTGTCTCCCCCTCCCTCCCTTTGTCTCCCCCGCCGGGGAAGTGCCTTGTTATCTGCCCAGGCTGGGGCTGGGTGTCTGGCCCAATGCACGTGTGGGTGAGTCAGTGGGAATCGCACAGCCCAGCGCAGGGGGACCCCGGGGTACAGAGCAGACAGCCCCCCCATGTCACACCCTCCTACCTGGGGAGCAGACACTGGCGGGGGAGGGGCTGTTGTGGGGTGTTGGAGGCTCTGCTGGGAGACGGGGGCTGAGGGCAGAGCAGGCAGGACTCAGCTGGCTGCAGGGAGGCTGACGTGGGGGGCCGGGGGCCCAGGACAACTGGCTGGAGGGATCCGTTGCTGTTCAAAGCTCCATAACCCTCCTATTCTAAGCTGGCTGAGGGTCACTCTGGGCTGGAGAACAGGGGGGCGCTGTTCCTCCTGGGAGTGGAGGCCCCGGGGTCTAGAGAGAGGGGTTCACGGCGGAGCCAGGCGGCTGGAGGCCCAGAGAGGCGCTGGCCCGGAGGCGGAGGGGCGGACCCCCCGAGAGAGGGTCACTGCACTGGAGTGGGCCCCTGGGAAAGGGCTGTCTCGCTGCCGCTGGAGGGGAGGGGCTCCCCGAGAAGGGGCTGCCGCGCTGGAGAGGGGAGATCCGCCCAGGAGCCGAGGGGCCGAGTGTGGGCACCACCTGTGAGCCGTGACAAGAGCACAAGGGGCTGGGGGCTGGGAGGGGACGCGCTGTCTCTGGGGCTGGTATCGGGTGTGGGTCAGTGTGTACCTGGGGAAAGTGGAACAGTGATGGGAGGGGCCTGGCCCCGGGCAGGGATGGTCGGGGGAGGGGTGCTTTTCAGAGGAGCCCCCCCATGTGACACGGTGTGTGGGGGAGTCCCTGGGCTCTGCACCCCCATTTGCAGTCACACGTGAGTTTAGCCCGAGTAGCGCACAAGGTTCATTGGGCCCCGGGGACACAGTGCCCCACGGCAGCGATGTTAGCGCAGGGCCCGCAGAAGGCAGGGTCATTGGTCTTGGGGGAGGGGTCCCAGCCCCCCCCCTTTCCTGCCCTAAGCCCCTTCTCCCATCCTCACCCCACTGAGACTGGCCCTTCCCCCGCCCTGGTCCCCAGCCTGGTGCAGCCCCACCTGCCCTGTATCTCCTGTACCTGGCCCGCAGGTGTCTGGGCCCAACACACGTCTGCAGGGAGTCACACACCCCCCCCAGACAGTGCTGCTGGTCTGGCCTAGTAGGGGTCACGCCCAGCCCAGTGCAGCAAAGAGGGAAGGGAACAACCCGGTGCCCACAAGACTAGAAGAGTGGCAGCCCCCGTCACACCGTGTCCTACCGTTCTCAGCCCGCGTGCGGTTGAACATCTCCATCATGGTCTCCAGGCTGTTCTTCAGCACGGCCATGTCGGCCAGGGCGCCCTGCGCCACGATGCGGGAGAACTTGCCGAAGTCGGGCAGGCGCCAGACGGCCTCCTGCCTGGCCGGGTCCACGTGGAAGATCTCGTCCTGGTCGAACTGGAACATGAACTGGCCGCCCTCCCGCTGGGCCGGGCCCGTGCGCTGGCAGAACACTGCCTGGGAGATCGTGTGCCCCCTGCGGGGAGACGGGCGTCGGCACCACCCAGGCTGAGCGGCCTCCTCCCCGGGGGTCCCGCCACTGCCCCACCAGGGCACCCCCAGGCCACGGCCCCACCAGGACTGGCTGCCTGGTGCCCAGGGAAGGGAGCAGGGAGCCCGCCCCCAGCATCGGGGCCAGCGCTGTCTGCCAGGAGAGCGTCCCCGCTGGGCCTCCCCCCTCACGGGCCCCTTTCCAGCCTCCCAGCTGGGCAGGGGCCGGACCCCACCCGGCTCAGGTTCTAGGGAGAGACCTCGGATGACCCCAGCTCGCCCAGCAGGATCCCACGGACCCCCCTCCCCCACTGCCGTGGATCTGAGCCCTTGGGGGCCAGGGGACAATGGGGCCAGGTCAGGAGTGGGGCTGGGGCCTCCCCCTGCACAGACGCACTCACTGCTCAGCGGGGTCTGGCGCTGGTGCAGCCCTTTGGGAAGGGGTCCCCTCCGCCTGTGCCTGGTGCCCCCTTGTGGGGCCAGTCCCCGACACCCTGTGGGGCAGGGCGGCTGCATCCCCAGGGCAGGGCTGTTGCACCCAAACCACGGCCGCCTCCCTGGATCTATCTGCTGCCCCCGTGCCAGCCTCCCCTTCCCCCGCCATGGGGTGAGACCCCCCCCCGCAGCCCCACCCTAATGCAGCTCCCGCACTACATCCCCTCTGCCCCCCACTGTCCCTCCTGGGTGGGAAACTGGACACTCTGGGGTGGTGCCGCCCTGCTCCCCCAGACCCCGGTGTACAGCCCCCGCCCCACTCGTACCTCTCCCCTCCCCGGCGCCCGGCAGGGCCAGCAGGGTGAGCAGGGCCAGCTGGGCCATGGGGCCGCCCCGTCCTGCGCCCATCTCCTCTCCCGGCACTGGGCTGGGCGTGGGGCCGGCTGCCCTGGGGGGCCGGGGGAGGGGGCACGTGTCACACCCCGGTGGGGGGCAGGGCAGGGCTGGGGCCCGCGCCCAATGGGCAGAAACCCCTGCGCCGACCAGGCTGTTACCGGGCAGAGCCGCAGCGCCCGGCCCCGCACCG
This sequence comes from Rafetus swinhoei, assembly GCA_019425775.1. Lineage (NCBI taxonomy): Eukaryota > Metazoa > Chordata > Testudines > Trionychidae > Rafetus > Rafetus swinhoei. The sequence continues at coordinate 5,284,405 of CM033444.1, forward strand.
AGCGGAGGGAGAGATCCGGGGGCAACTCTCAGGGCCCTGCGAGGGAGCCGAAGGCAGGAGCAGGGACCAGCCTCCGCACGGCTCCCGGCTTTGCTGCCCGACGGGGCTGGGAACGCGGCACATCCCCGATCGGACGCGGCTCCCCCGGGCTGGGGCGCGGCCGGGACCAGGGTGGGGTGACTGTGCTGCTGGCCGGGGGGACCCAGCACCACTAGGGAGAGTTGCAGGGGGGCGTCCCCACGTTGGGGTGCGCCCCCCCCCACATGCTGCCCACCCCGATCAGAGACGCCCGGCACACGCTGGCTTGGCTGGAGCATCTCTGCCCGGGGCAGGAGTGGGGGGGGGGAAGGGGACGGACAAGCAGTCAGTGCCTACAAGGACAGGATGGGGCTCACCCGCGGGAAATGTGGACACGGGGCCTCCCCCTCCTAGGGGCGCTGGCCCCAGTCTGGCTGCCCAGGACGTGGGGTGAGGGAAGGGGATACAGGCTCTGCCCCTCTAGAAACCGCTGGCTCTGAACTGCGGCTAGGGACCAAACTCCCTCCCCGGTCTGCTCTGGGCCCTGTGGTCCCTGGCCCCTGCCCACCCCGCAGGGCACCGCTTTGCCCCCCCCCCACTAATAAGAACATCAGAGCAGCCGGGCTGGGTCAGAGCAAAGGCCCATCAGCCCAGTGTCCTGTCTGCCCACAGCGCCCAGTGCCCGGAGCCCCAGAGGGAGTGAACAGAACAGGGAACCATCCAGGGACCCCTCCCCTGTTGCCCCTTCCCAGCCTCTGACACACACAGGCCTACCACACCAGCCCTGCCTAGCCAACGGCCATCGATGGACCCAACCTCCATGGATTTATCTAGCTTTTTTTTGAACCCTATTAAAGTCCTGGTCTTCACAACCTCCTCTGGCAAGGAGTTCCACAGGTTAACTGTGAACTGCCTGAAGAAAAACTTCCTTTGGCTTGTTTTAAACCTGCTGCCTATTCATGTCATTGGTTGACCCCTAGGTCTTACTATATGGGAACAAGTAAACAACTTTTCCTTATTCCCTTTTTCTACCCCAGTCGTGACTGTATAGACCTCTGTCCTATGCCCCTTAGTCTGCGCTTTTCTAAACTGAAAAGTCCTTGTCATTTTACTCTCCCCCTTGATATGGGACTTGTTCTAAACCCGGAATCATTTTTGTTGCCCTTCTCTGAGCCTTTTCCAGTGCCAAGAGATCTTTCTGGAGATGAGGCGACCACGTCTGTGCGCAGGATTCAAGCTGTGGGAGTCCCAGAGCTTTAATACAGAGGCAATAAGATGTTCTCCGGCTTCTCTAGCCCTTTCTAAATAACACCCAACCTTCTGTTTGCCTGCCGCTGCAAACTGCGTGGATGTTTCCAGAGAACTAGCCACAGTGACTCCCAGATCTCGCTCCTGAGTAGTTGTAGCCAAGGGTACGTCTACACTAGCTCGTTAGTTCGAGCTAGGTAGGGTAATTAGGGCAAGCGGAGTTGCAAATGAAGCCTGGGATTTAAATATCCCAGGCTTCATTTGCATGTTCCCGGGCGGAGCCGCCATTTTTTAATCCCCCTTAGTCCGAACTACCTGCCCGCGGCTACACACAGCCCGGAGTAGGTAGTTTGAATTAAAGATCCTAATTCGAACTACCGTTACTCCTCATTCCACGACAGTGTTCTTGCACAAGAACTCCCCGCCAGTGTAGACAGGCAGCAAGTTTTTGCGCAAGAGCAGCCGCTTTGGCGCAAGATCGCGCCAGTGTAGACACAGCCTTGCAGTCTAGACGTAGCCTGAGGAAGGGTGAGTGAGAGAGAAAGAACTAGAGAGAGAAGCAACCAGCTTCCCAATGGAAATGATTTATTTCTGGGGACTGAATATAGATGTAAACGGGGAGCCAAACACACCAGACAGTTACCCCATTACCTCTACCTTGGACCTGACCACAAAGGTGAGGGCTAGCCAACCGCAGAACAGCGTACAGAGGGCAGAGCAGCGCCCCCAGCAGGATCAGGCCGGAGATGACGAAGTCTCAGTGGAACTGAGGCAGGTTACATCCAGGTATCAGACCAGTGTTTCTTGGGCAAGGGGAGGAGTTTTTATAGGGACAGGGCACTAGTTCCAAGACAACACTGGATTTGTTTCTGGGCAAACAGGCGAGACAACAGAGACTGATCACCCCTGGCTATGGGGGCTGTTCCTTGAAGGAGCTCACAGTGCAACTGGGCAGTGTCAGTGCTGTGGATGCCAACTGGATCCATTACTAGCATTGGTCTGATAGTGACTAATTTGGGGGTGAGCAGGCCTGGCTTCGTCAGCCTGTGGAGCAGAGATTTCCCATCAGGCCGTGCTTCTCCGCTTTCGCTATCCCAGAGTTCAGTGCGGTTCCTGCGTTGGAAGAGCTGGTCTCCATGCTGTGTGCTAATGGAGAGGTCTCTATGTTCAGTCTTCCATGCAGCTGAGGCTGGTGCGCCCTTAACCCTATCGGCCTTGTCTGGAGCGGTTCAGGTGGGTCTTCCCCGGCCTTTTCCTTGCTTTGTCTGGGATTGCAGCAGAGACCTGGGGGAGGGGTGCCGTGGGTGTCACTCCCCGGCTCGCTAAGAACAAGGGCTGGTAGGTAACGTTACTTTACACTGATCCACATTCAATTGCATTTGCCGTTGTGCTGCCCAGTCGCTCAGTTTGCTGAGATCTTTGGGTATGTCTACACTAGCTCGTTAGTTCGAGCTAGGTAGGCAAATGAGGGCAACCGGAGTTGCAAATGAAGCCTGGGATTTAAATATCCCGGGCTTCATTTGCATCTTCCCGGGCACAGCCATTTTTAAATCCCCCTTAGTCCGAACTCCGTGCCCACGGCTACACGTGGCCGTCAAACTTTAATCTGAACTAACTCCTTAGTTCGAATTAACTGTTACTCCTCGTGGAATGAGGAGTTAGTTCGAATTAACGTTTAACAGCCGTGTGTAGCCGCGGGCAGTTAGTTCGGACTAAGGGGATTTAAAAATGGTGGCGCCTGGGAACATGCAAATGAAGCCCGGGAAATTTAAATCCCGGACTTCATTCAACTCCAACCTCATTGCCTACCTAGCTCGAACTAACGAGCTAGTGTAGACATACCCTTAGTGAAGCTCTTCCCAGGCTGCTCTGCTCTGAACGCTCTGGAGCTGTTCGGTTCCATCTGCAAATGTGGCCAGCTCCCTGGTTCCCCCTTTCCCCAGATCATTCATACACAGGTTGAATAGGGCGCTCCTTGGGGGACCCCCTAGTTACCTTTTGTGGTGGCATGTCAGGAATCCCCCATCCTGCCCCCCGTCTGCGACACTGTGAGACTCCGCCAGCCAGTAGAACAGGGGGGTTTATTGCTCCTCCAGGACACAGCCCAGCACAGACGGGATGTGGGTACAGGAGTCAGGGCCAGGACGCCTCAGACCCCTTGGGGTTGGGGGTCCATCCCCCCTCAGCCCTCTCAGCTTAGGCTGTTCCCTTCATGTTTCCCAGCCGGAAACTTCCCAGCTCCCAGCCCTGCCCCCCAGCCAGGTATTGGTCTCCCCTCCCTTCCTTTGTCTCCCCCCTGGGAAGAGCCTTGTTACCTGCCCAGGCTGGGACTGGGTGTCTGGGCCAATCCACATGTGGGGGAGTCAGTGGGAATCACACAGCCCAGCGCAGTCGGGGGACACACCAGGTTACAAGGCAGCAAGCCCCCCCACTACAACACAGCCTCCCCCACCTGGGTGCTGGGGACACTGGCCCTGCCCTACCCCACATGGGGGAAGGGGTGATGCACCAGAGAGGGGAGGGGCTCAGAGGCTGGAGGACCAGAGAAATCCCTTAGGGGCTGGATGGTGGGAGGGCTGAGAACGGAGCTGTGCCTGCCCCACGGAGACGGGTCCTTCGCTCAGGGCCCCTGCCATGCACTGGGGGAGGGGCAAGCCCCAAACCTTCCCTGGGGCTAAACTTACCCAGACACACCAGAGACTCCCCAGCCTGCCCCAGCTGGCAGCAAGGGTCCAGCACCTGGGGAGGGAGGGTCTCAGGCCTGTGGCTGGGGCCCTGCTCTGGGGGGGGCTGGTCCCTGGCTGGTCCCCTCTCCAGCTGCCCAGGCTGCCCGGGACCTCGCCAGGGGTTATTGGGGAGTCCTGCAGCCCGACCCGGCCCGGCTCTGCCCTGCCAGGGAGAAGTGGGGACCCAGCCCTGCCGGGGGCGGCTCCGCCTGGCGACCGATGACGCTGCCCAGCCCCGGTGCTGATTGGCCCCTGGGCGCGGGGGCCCAATCCCTGGCCCGTGGGCGGGGGGCGGGACAGAGCCGGGCTCAGGCTGGGGGGTCCCAGCACTTCCCAGATCTCTCCCTGCGGCGCAGCCATGGGGCCGGGTGGGACCCTGGGGGCCGGGAGCCGCTGGGCGGGGGCCCTGCTAGTGACACTGGCGCTGCTGGGACCCCCCCTGGCCCAGGGCATGGAGCCCCAGGTGAGTAGAGACCCCGGCGACCCTGGGGCCCCCCCAGGCAGGGCTGGAGTGTATGGGGGGGTCAGACCCTGGCGACCCCTGGGGCCCCCAGGCAGGGCTGGGTGTACGGGGGTGGGTCAGACCCTGGTGCCCTGCGGCCCCTCCCAGGCAGGGCTGTGTGTAGGGGGGGGTCAGACCCTGGTGTCCTGCAGACTCCCCCCCCCCATAATAATGTGGGGTGACTCCACTTTAAAAGGCTGTTCTAGCGCCAGACCCTTGGTGCAGGATGTGCCTGTGCTCTGGCCTGGCTCCCAGCTCCCAGCCCAGTGACTGTTCCCGCCCCTTCCAGGCCCCCACCCGAGTGTCCCTCTACCATGGCCCCCACCCCTTCCAGACTTACTGTCATTCCGCTCCCCCCAGCCCTGCTCCTGTCGGGGCCCCTGCGTGCGGAGGGGGCAGGAGGCAGCTCAGCTGCTCAGGAGCGGGTCCCTGAGCCCAGCGGTCCCCCCCTTACCCCCAGGGCGATTCCTGCTGCAGACGAAGACGGACTGTCACTACTCCAACGGCGCGGGCCGGGCGCGGTTCCTGGATCGCTACATCTACAACCGGCAGCCGTTCCTGCACTTCGACAGCGACCTGGGGGTGTACGAGGCGGACGCGGAGCAGGGCCGGCCGAGCGCCGAGCGCTGGAACAGCCGGCCCGACCTCCTGGCGCAGCAACGGGCCGCGGCGGACCGGTTCTGCCGCCACAACTACCAGATGGCCGAGGCAGCCCGTGTGATCGGCCGCGCAGGTGGCAACAATGCGCCACGTGCCACGTGGGGAGGGCACCCAGTGCCACGCGCGGGGGCAGGGTAATGGGGGACTCCTCCCCACACCCCAAGTAAGGCTGCAGCACCCCCTGGAACCCAGATCAGTCTGTGGGGGCTCTGAGCTCCCCCCCGCACCAAGGGGTTCTGCAGCCAGCGCCGCCCCACTCAGACCCCAGCGCGCCGACCCTCCTTCCTGGGCTGGGGGGCAGGCAATGGGGCAGAACTGTCCACCCCTCAGGATCCCCCGCCCGGCAGGTGGGAGCAGCCCCACTCTCCCTGGGCCCCGAGGGTGAGACACAGCTCATGGGGCTTCCCTTCCTTGGGTCTTTCCTGCCAGACGCTGGAGCATGTGGAAGGGGGGGCTTTTCCCTGGGGGAAGGGCACCTGCATTCCCTGAGCCCTCCCCCGTCATTGGCCTTCTTCCTAGCGTATCTCTCCCCCCCAGTGCAGCCCCAGGTGACCGTGTCCCCCTCGGGCTCGGGCCCCCAGCCCCACCCCACCTGCTGGTGTGCGCCGTGACGGGCTTCTACCCCGGGGCCGTGGAGGTGACGTGGCTGAGGAACGGGCAGGAGCAGACGGCCGGGGTGGTGTCCACGGAGCTGCTGCAGAACGGAGACTGGACCTTCCAGATCCTGCTCATGCTGTGGATGTGCACTGGGGTAAGAGCCTGGGTCAGCCAGCCCCACACGTCCCAGCCCCGCCCCCTGGCCGTGCACTGGGGTAAGAGCCTGGGTCAGCCAGCCCCACACGTCCCAGCCCCGCCCCCTGGCCGTGCACTGGGGTAAGAGCCTGGGTCAGCCAGCCCCACACGTCCCAGCCCCGCTCCCCTGGCCATGGGTCAGCCAGCCCCACATGTCCCAGCCCCGCCCCCTGGCTGTGCACTGGGGTAAGAGCCTCAGGGAGTAGGGCAGCCCCTGAGCTGTCTAGGGCCCCTGGCTCTGTGGGGCCCTCAAGGGATGGGCCTGAGGGAGCACCTGCCCCACCCTGGGGCAGAGATGTGACCACCCCACAGCACAGTCGCCCCTCACAGCTGCCCTGACCCTACGTGCTCTGGGGGTGAGGCTGAGCTGCCATTTCTACAGCCCCCGCAACCTCCCAGGGCCCAGCACTTCCCAGCCTGGGCCACCAGCCCCCCCAGGACCCCCCCCCCCACTGCCATGCATCCCCTCTGGGCAGGGACCTCGGCCCCTGGGCTGCAGGGCCTGAGCCGATCTCTGGTGGTCACAGACCAGTGGCCTGATGTGGGGCAGATTGACTGGTTGGGGCTGGTCCCTGCCCACACGGGACCCGGGGGCCCCTGGCTCTGACCGGCCGGGGCTGGTCCCTGCCCACACGGGACCGGGGGCCCCTGGCTCTGACCGGCTGCCCGTCCCTGTCCCTGTCCCCCAGAGGCACAGTCGGACTCAGCCAGGAGCAAGATGCTGACGGGCGTGGGGGCTTCGTGCTGGGGCTGATCTTCCTGGTGCCCGGACTGGTCGTCTACCTGAGGAACAAGAAAGGTGGGCGGCTGTGGGTGGGGGAGGGGCATCAGGGGGTCTCTGGGAGTAGGTGCTGGGGGGGCTCATTGGAGTCTGGGCCCAGCTGCCTCTCCTGGGGCTGCTCTGAGTTGGGCTGGGACCTCCCGGTTTCTAGTCCCCTGGGACAGGGACAGGTCAGAGCCTCCCCCCAGGGCAGGGACAGAGCAGGGCCGTGGGGGTCCCAGGGCCAGGCTGGTGGTCCCACTCTCCCCTTCCCCGGCCAAGTCCCCATGGGGGGACAGTTTCCCGCCCCCAGCTCTGACCCCAGGAACCGGCTCCCCCTGCCCAGGGCTCTGACCGTGTCTCTCTGTTTTTCAGGGCGCCCCGTTCCCCAGCCCACAGGTAACTCCCCCCCTTCAATCCGTGGGGCGGCTGCGTTTGTCCCTGGGCCCATGGCCCGGCCGGGGCTGATTTCTCCCCCTCTCCCCGCAGGGATCCTGAGCTAGACCCAGGCCTCAGACCCCGCCCGGCAGGAGCGTCCGTCCGTCTGTCCCAGCACCGCACCCAGCCTGGAGAACACAGAACCGGGGCCCGTCCCTTCCTGTCGCCATCTGCTCTCTCCCCCCGGGTGCTCCCTCCTGGGACCCGTCCCTGCCCCCGGCCCAGCAAGTCCCTAGTACAGCCCCATGTGGGTTGGCACGGACCCCAGCGAGGCTGAGTTCTGCGTTGAGATTTCACCCGTTGGAGTGTGACCTCCCAGGCCCTGTCGCTGCCTGACCATCCAGCACAGACAGTCCCCTGGCGCCCGGCCGCCTGCCCCTGTGATCTGCCCTCCCTCCGCCAGACGTCCCAGCCATGGGGGTCTCTCATGGCCATGATGGATGGGCAGCAGCCAGGGACTAAGGGGTTAACTGTACCTAGCCAGGTAGCCGGCAGCCAATAGGAATGCAGGGAGGGATTTCAAACGGGGACTAAGGAATTTTGGGGTTTTCCCTCCTTTGTCCCTGGGCCCGTTTCTCTCCAGAGCCCGAGGGGACAGACACCACGTCCCTCCCCAGGGAAAGACCCTTCCCATCTGTGAGTGGGCCAGTCTGGATCAATCCGTGGGGTTTATTGGTCTGTGGCTGGGGAGGGATCTGACGTCTGTGCTGGTAGAAATGGGGTTCCCTCCCCTTTGGAACTCAGTTTTGTTCCCACGGGAAAGTCCCCCTGAGTTTGTGAATTGGGGGCGCGTCCCATCTCGCCCACCCAGCTGTGCCTGGAACAGGAGTGTTGCTGTGATGAGAAAAGTTCTTCCTTTTCCCCGCCCTGGTGTTCGCTCAGGTGTGTGCGCTGGACACTCTGTCTGCGGGTCTGCCAGCCTCTGCCAAGGGGGCAGCCTCCACGGATGCAGCTTGGGTTTGCTCTTTTCCTTTCAAGCTCTGTGGGGGAAAGAGCTTGGGGTGCCCTGGGGCTGGGGCCAAGTGCCCACCCCCCATGTGTGGGTCCAAAATCACTTGGTGGTGGCAGCGGATTTTTATCCCCAAAGTTTTTTGGATTTTGGGGGGAAGTTTTATACCAAAGTCTGGTGAGAGAAAGTTTTGGGGACTTGTGCGGCCCCCTCCTGCATTCATCGAGCCAGAGTGGAGAATCAGCCTTGACAGGGTGTGACGTAGTGTGGGTACCTGGTTGCTGGGCTTGGGCTGTGGGTGCCCCACTGGCTGTCTGTACCACGGCCCAGCGAGTAGCTGATGGGACAGCGAGGTAACCTGTTCGACCAGTTACTCCAGGGAGAGACAAAGGGAGGAAGGCGGAGTAGAGCCCCTGGCTGGGGGGCAGGGCTGGAAGTTGGGCAGTTTCTGTCTGGTATCATGGAGGAAGCAGCCTAAGCAAGGGGCTGGGATTTAGGGGCCCAGTCTCCCCCATCTCAAGGGGGCTGAGGCATCCTAGGCCTGCCCTGTAACCAGATTACATCTGTGCTGGGCTGTATCCCGGAGAAGCAATAAACTCCTCTATTCTACTGGCTGGTGGAGTCTGTTCGCCTGGGGGTGCAGGAGATGGAAACCCCAACGCACCGCCACACAGGGTCACTCCCAGCCGGACCCGCTCAGCGCCTGTATCTCACCCCACAGACAGCGCCTGTGGCCAGCCCGGTATCACCCCACCAAAGAGCTGCACCCCAGACAAAGCCGCGCCTGTTCTTTGTCACACACACCAGGGAGTGCTGGTCACACTCACACCAGGGAGTTCTTTGACGGCGTCCTGGGAGCTGACCCTGCACCCCGTCTGCAGGAAGATGTGACTCCCGCCAGTAGAACAGGGGGTTTATTGCTCCTCCAGGATACAGCACGGCCCAGGTTCAATGTGGACACAGGAGTAGGGGCCAGGCAGCCTCAGACCCCTGGGGCAGGGTACACAGGTGCCTGGTCCCCAGTGATTTGGTCCCTTCTCTCCATGTGTCCCCAGCCTGCCCCTTCTCCCAACCACCGAACACCCTCCCCACAGGTAGCCCCCTTTGTTCACACCCCTTCCCTGGCCAGGTAGGAATTCTCTGCAGGCCATGCTGCATGTGATCAGGCGACCCTCCGCCCGCCCCACAGCCCAAGACAGCGACCAGTGACTGCCCGAATGGACAGCGCTCCACCCCACTACATAACATCTGTCGCGGCTCACAGGTGGTGCCCACACTCAGCCCCTCGGCTCCTGGGCAGACCCCTCCAGTGCGGCAGCCTTCTCGGGAGTGTCACATTACAAATTTGAGGGAAGCAGCCAGATCACTGCTGCACCCATAGGTGGGTGTTGGCCCCAAAATGGTATAAAAGGGGGCCATGTGAGGTGTTCAATAGAAGCTTACTCTGCTAATCCTATACGCTAGTCATGTGATTGTACAATGTCTGTGTGTGAAGTTATACTGTACTGTACCTTGTGATACTGAATATTTCTCTGCATGTGGTTGAGCAGTGGGCAGAGCCCGGCCTATGGACGTGCTAATCAGCGAGGCCCTGTGGGACAATAGCACTCAATGGGCCAAGGACACACCTCAAGAGTGGTGACTCACCTAAGGGCCAGCAGGAACACAGGGATAGGCCGCGGGCCAGGTGACCTGCTGCAGCCAAGAAGAGACCAGGAAGGAGGGATAATAGGCCATGTGGCTCACTCCATCGTGGTCTTCAGATCTGCTTCTGACCCCAGATGCGGCCTCGCAGGGAATCACGAGCCGGTAAGATCTGTGGACCCATCCTAACCTAGGATGTGCAACAAGGACTTCTAAGCCAGCAGCTGTAACATCTCTGCTAGAGCCTGCATCGAGAACTGGGAGATTCGATGCATGTAACGTGTGATACTTTAGCAACCTCACTCTCAGGCTTTTCTTTATTGTAGTAATAAACCTTTAGATGTTCGATTCTAAAGGATTGGCTCAGCGTGGTTTGTGGGTCAGGTCCAAAGGGTAAATTGACCAGGGATCTGTGGCTGGTTTCTTGGAACCGACAGAACTTGTTCGGGTAGGTGGGTTGGGTTCTAAGACCCCCACCTGTGTATGAGGCCCGGGGCCATCTGGGGCATGGATATTGCTGGGGTGTCGGAGGGGTTTTGCTCGTGAGGCTTCAGGCAGGCAGCTGAAGCGCTCTGGGACTGGTGTGGCCTGTTTGGGAAGGTCTCCAGTCTGGGGCTGTAAGGAGCCCGAATTTGAGCACGCCTGAGCGACGCTCAGCTGTGCCCAGACACGGCCCAGTCTGTCACAGGGAGCCCCCCCCAAAATGGCAGTGAGACAGCCCTTTCTCAGGGGCCACTCCAGTGCAGCGACCCTCTCTTGGGGGGCCCACTCTCACCTGGGGGGCTGCCCCTCCGCCTCTGTGACAGCGCCTCTCAGGGCCTCCAGCCGCCTGGCTCCACCGTGAGCCCCTCGGGGGGTCCCCTTCCTCTGGCCCCCAGGCCCTCCACTCCCAGAGGGGATAGCGCCCCCCTGTTCTCCAGCCCAGAGCGACCCCAAGCCAGCGCCCAACAGGAGGGGTTATGGAGCTTTGAACAGCTTTGAGCCCCCCAGCCCCACGTCAGCCTCCCCCGCAGCCGGCTGAGTCCTGCCTGCTCTGCTCTCTGTCCCCAAAACAGCCCCCGTCGCCCAGCAGAGCCTCCAACACCCCCGCAACAGCCCCTCCCTCGCCCATTGTCTTCTCCCCAGGTAAGAGGGTCGCCTGGGCCCCTCTTCTCCCCCCCGCCCCCGCGTCCAATGTTCTCCCCTCGCTGGGACCAGCTGCCCGGCCCTGCCTGCCCCACGGCCCCGCAGGGACCCTGGGGCCCACCTCAGGCTCCCGGCCCCCGTTCAAGAAGCAGAAGCGCCAAGTCCCCTGGGTCCTGGGCGGAGGGGAAGCAATTTCCTAGGTTCTGGCAGCAAGACGTGATGAGCTCATAAGCCAGTGGACTACAAAGATCACACAGGGTCTCCGCCCATTGCCCGTGGCGTTATCCAGAATACAGCGTTATTCCTAACAAGCCAACAGAACCAAGTGGACGTGGAGGGGAACTTGCTGGTGCTGTGTGTTGCGAGACGACTGTTTCCTTGCATTGGCACAGTCCTTGGGGTCCAGGCGTATGTATCTGAAATGACGGGAGACAGCGAGAGACCCGCGCAGCCTCTTAGCAAAGTGGAGCCCTCTTGCCATGTGGTTGCCAGCGGACCCAGGGTCACGGTCGCTACTGGCTGTGTGTTTCCCAGGCCTGGCCTCATGATTTAGAATTTGAGTTCCCTGTTCTCAGCAATATACCATGGGCTGCCTCAGTTTACCCTACGCTGACCCAGGCTTTTACCACAATGCACGGCCAGGGGGCAGGGCTGGGACGTGTGGGGCTGGCTGACCCAGGCTCTTACCCCAGTGCAGGGTCAGGGGGCGGGGCTGGGACGTGTGGGGCTGGCTGACCCAGGCTCTTACCCCAGTGCAGGGTCAGGGGGCGGGGCTGGGACGTGTGGGGCTGGCTGACCCAGGCTCTCACCCCTGTGCATGGCCAGGGGGCCGGGCAGGCTGACGTGCTGCACCTGGCAGGTGTAGACGTCCCCGGGCCGGGGGCTCATCTCCAGCATGAGCAGGATCTGGAAGGTCCAGTCTCCGTTCTGCAGCAGCTCCGTGGACACCACCCCGGCCGTCTGCTCCTGCCCGTTCCTCAGCCCAGCACCCCCCCAGTGTGGTACCCAGCAATTGCCCCCCTCCTTTGTCTGCCGTGCTCTGCCCACCCACCCCCCAATGGGGCAGGAGAATGCAGCTTGCACCTGTCTGTCTGGTGCTTCCTGTTTTTTAACCGGGCTGTGTGGGTGAAAGGCGGACACCTGGACACCCCGCACCCCCCCCACTGCCCACGCTCACCTCTCCTCTCCACAGTGAAAGGCTCAATCACCCGGTAGTTGTGGCGGCAGAACGTGTCCATCTCGCCCCGCATCTGCGCCAGGATGTCGGGCCGGCTGTTCCAGTGCTCGGCAACCGGCCGGCCCAGCGCCGTGTCCGCCACAACCCGCCCCTGCGCGCTGTCGAAGTGCAGGACCTGCTGCCGGTCGTAGATGTAGCGAACCAGGAGCCGCCCCGGTCCCATCCCCTTGGTGAACTGACACTCCCCCTTGAACTGCTCCACGAATCGCCCTGGGCGGGGGGCTTGGATCAGGGACCCGCTGCCTGCCCCCTCCCCCCACAGACGTCAACGCTCGGGAAGCCGGTAGCGCCCAGAAAGCCCTCCCGGACACAAGGCAGCCTGGGCACAGCGGGACACCGACACCGCGGGGGCGGGTCACGACACAGGACAGCAGTCGGGGTGAGGGGGCCGGGCTCTGGGTCCTGGTCACCAGGCTTCATTTGAAAACATGGGAAGGTGGGCGGGCGAAGCGTTGCGGGAGGGACGACGGGGCCCATGGCCAGCTAATTACGGGGGGCAAATGATCACTAAAGGGTCAAGCGGTGCGGGTCACAGGTTTAAATAGGGGCCGCCAAGAGGCCAGGGTAGCACAGGGCTCCTGTACCGGTCACAGAACAGACCTGCCCCAGGGGGGGCAACAGCGGAGACCGGGACACAGATAGCAGGAATCACAGCACTGGGGTTTGACCCCCCCGTACACCCAGCCCTGCCTGGGGTGGCCCCAGGGTCGCCGGGGTCTCTACTCACCTGGGGGCTCCGTGCCCTGGGCCAGGGGGGGTCCCAGCAGCGCCAGTGTCACTAGCAGGGCCCCCGCCCAGCAGCTCCCGGCCCCCAGGGTCCCTCCCAGCCCCAGGGCTGCGCCGCAGGGAGAGATCTGGGAAGTGCTGGGACCCCCCAGCCTGAGCTCGACTCTGCCCCGCTCCCCCTGCCCACGGCCCAGGGACCGGGCCCCCATGCCCAATGGGTGGGGCAGGGCCAGTGCCCCCAGGGCCCAGCTGGGGGGTGGCCCAGAGCAGCCAGTGACGGGTCCCACGCAGTGCGGGGCAGGGCCCAGCGTGCTGGTGTCTGTCCCGGGGCAGCTGAGGGGCCCGAGTGCAGGGCACCCAGTGGGTGTTGTAGGAAACTGCTCCCTGTCGGGATAGAGGGGCAGAGCCTATGTCCTCTGACCCCCTGCTCTGGGCCAACCAGGCTCTGCCCTGGGGCCGGGTGGGAGCCGGTGCCCCCCAAAGGGGAGAGGACCCGCGTTCCAGGCTGTCTCCCTGGATGATCCCCCAACCCCTCTTCACGGCTGGGCTGCACTGAACCCTTCTCCCAGCGCAGTTTGGGGGTCACAGGCCCCCCCCAGCTCAGAGCTGTGCCGGCCAGGCCCCTGTGATGATGCGTCACGGAGCCCCCGACCCTACACCCCCATCCACAGCCAGATGTGACTCTCAGCCGGCCAGTAGAGTGGGAGGCTGTATTGCCTCTCTGACACAGCGCAGCACAGGAGCAATGTTAGCACAGGCGCTGAGAGGAGACAGCCTCATTCCTCTTGGGATGTAGTGTCAGTACCTTGCTGGTCGCTGTGCTTGGGCTGTGGTGACCCCGGCCGGTGTCCGGAGCACTGCCCAGCAGGTGGGCTGCCTAAGACCCAACCGGTCTGACCGGTTGAGGGCTGCGAGGAAACTAAGTAAGTGAGGGGTTGGGGGAAGGAGCAGTCTGGGGCTGGAATCATGAAGGAACCAGACTAAGGAGGGGCTGGAATCTAGGGGTCCAGGGACCCCACCTCAAGGGGTCGGAGGCATCCTGGCCCAGACTCCTGTAGCCACATCACGTCTATGCCGTGTTGCACCCTGGAGAAGCAATAAACCCCCTGTTCTACTGGCTGGTGGAGTCTGTTCTGGCTGCTACGGGGGGGCAGGGTCGGGGGATCCCCGACACGCTGTCACAGAGCCTCAACAGCAGAAGTCACAGCAGGTCCATGAACGGTTTCTCTCGCCTGTGACCCGTCTGCGCCTCGCTCCCAGGAACCGAAATCTGAGCCGGATGGTTCGTTCACTCCAGTTCCACTGAGGAAAACGCAGCTCATCTGCAGACCCGGCGCTAAGCCCAGGCGCGTCTCACACACGGTTCCTGGGCCGTGGCTGCCTCTCACCGGTACCGCGCAGCGACCGGGCGCAGCAATAGGGACCCTGCACTGGGGTTCCCGTGCACCGGCTGCACTCACCGTGGTACCTCACGGCACTGATGGTCTGGTGCTTTCTAGGCAGCCTGTCGGAAACCCAGGCCAGCGTCCCAACCCCTCCTTAGTCTGTCTCCTTCATGGTTCCAGCCCCAGGCTGCCCCTTCCCCCGAACACTCACTTGCTTAGGTCCCTCGCTGCTCTCAACTCATCTGGCCGGTTGGGTCTTTGTCTACCTGACTTAGGCAGCCCCCCTGCTGGGCCGTGCTCCGGACACCGGCCAGTGGGGGTCACCCACAGCCCAAGCACAGCGACCAGCAAGGTACTGACACCACATCCCAACACGTGGGTGAATCAGTGGGAATCTCACCTCACAGCACAGGGGAACCCTGGGTTACAGAGCAGACAGCCCCCCGCTACGTCACAGACCCCCTCACAAGCCAAGTGGGTGTAGCTGGACCTTCGTTCGCCTGGGAGCCCTGCAGAGAACTAACGAGCCGGGGGGAGCACGACAGGGGGGCTGTCCCCTCCCAGGAAGGGCTGACCCCAGCCTGATGCCGGGGCCCTGGGCCCCCTGCCGTTGCCCTCGCCTTACCCTGAGAAGTCCCAGAGCCACCGTCACAGCCTGGGAGAGGAGGGGGCTGTGCCTGAGGGCCGGTGCTCAGAGACCTGCCCCGGCTGGCACTGCTGATGCCCGCCTCCCCACAGTGGAGCACACGCATGTCCAGGCACAGTTCTACCAGCGCACGGACCAGCTTCAGCAGGAGTTGGGACAGTTCATACAGGAGATGGACCAGGATGAGCTGTTCCACGTGGACCTGAGGAAGGAGACCGTCTGGCGCCTGCCCGACTTTGGCAAGTTCATCGGCTTCAACGCGCAGGGCACCCTGGGCAACATCGTGATAGACAAACACAACCTGGATACCCTGATGAAGAGATCCAACTACACACGGGCCCAGAACGGTACCGCACAGGGGACCGGCCCCTCCCTGCCAGGCGTCCTCCCAGGGGCCCTCTCCCCGCCGGGCTCACCCGGGACCCTCCCGCCTCACACGGGCCCAGGACCAGCCCCCACCTGACTGCGCGTCCCCTCCCAGCCCTGGAGGGCTCCATGAGCCAGCAGGGGCCAGGGCAGGTCGCACCTCCCAGGCTGGTGGCCCAGGGCAGCTCCCTGGCTGAGGGCTGGTCACTGCCCCTTGTGGCGGGGTGTTGGGGTTTCCCCATCTCCTGCACCCCCGTAATGGCACGAACAGACTCCATCAGCCAGTAGAACAGAGGGAGTTTATTGCTTCTCCAGGATACAGCCCAGCACAGATGTAACCTGGTTCCAGGGCAGGCCTAGGATGCCTCAGCCCCCTTGAGATGCGGAGACTGGGCCCTAAATTCCAGCCTGTTGCTTAGGCTGCTTCCTCCATCCTACCAGACAGATACTAACTCCCTAACTTCCAGCCCTGCCCCAGCCAGGCTCCACTCCTTCTTCCCATTGTTTCGCCCCTGGGAGATAACTGGTCAGACAGGTTCAGAGCCCAGTTGCATAATGACTCATCCCTGCCCTGCTGGGCTGCAGCCAGCAGCCAGTGGAGGTCACTCACAGCCCACCGCCCAGCATAGCAACCAGCAAGGTACCCGCACTACGTCACACCCCTGCCCTGCCCCTTGTGATCCATCACCCACAGTGCAGGGAGCTGGCACCCCCCAGTGCTGGGGAGAGACCCAAGCTAGGGACTGGGCACCTGGGACTGGCTGGGGCAGGGGCAGGCCGTGGGACCCTGTGACAGCATGTCAGGTATCCCCCGACCCTGCACCCAGTTTCCAGCGAGATGTGACTCCGCCAGCCAGTAGAACAGGGGGGTTTATTGCTTCTGCGAGGTACAGCCCAACCCAGGTTCTATGTGGGCATCAAAATAGGGGCCAGGCAGCCTCAGACCCCTTGGGGTGGGGTCTACCAGCCACTGTACTCCCAGTACTCAGCTCAGTCTGTTCCCTTCATGTTTTCCTCCGACAAACTGACTAGCTCCTGGACCTGCCCCCCCAGCCAGGTGTTGGTCTCCCCCTTCCTCCCTTTGTCTCTCCCTGGGAAGAGCCTTGTTACCTGCCCAGGCTGGGACTGGGTGTCTGGGCCAATCCACATGTGGGTGAGTCAGTGGGAATCACACGGCCCAGCGCAGGGGGACCCGGGTACAGAGCAGACAGCCCCACTCACGGCACAGACCTACTGTGATGGCGAGTTGGGGTTTCCCCAATCCTGCAATCCCCGTAGCAGCATGAACAGACTCCGCCAGCCAGCAGAATAGAGAAGGGTTTATTGCTTCTCCAGGATACAGCCCAGCACAGACGAGATGTAGCTACAGGCGGCAGGGCTAGGATGTCTCAGGCCCCTTGGGTCAGGGTCCATCCCCTGGCCCCAGTTTAGCCTGCTCTCCATGCTTCCCAGACAGCCACTGCCTCCTCCCAGGCCCTGCCTCCCAGCCAGGTGTTGGTTTCCACCTTCCTCCGTTTGTCTCTCTCCCTGGGGCTATGTCTAGACTACATGGCTCCGTCGACAGAGCCATGTAGATTTGTTTACTGGGCAAAGGGAAATGAAGCGGCGATTTAAATAATCGCCGCTTCATGTAAATTAAAATGGCCACTGCACTGGGCAGATCAGCTGTTTGGCAGCACAGCGCTGCAGTCTGGACGCTTCGCGGTCAACATCAAAGGCATTTGTTGACCTCCCGGTAAACCTCATCCCACGAGGCATACCGGGGAGGTCGACAAATGCCTCTGATGTTGACCACGGAGCGTCCCAGACTACCGCGCTGAGCCACCAAACAGCTGATCAGCACAGCGGGCATTTTCATTTAAATGAGGTGGCGATTATTTAAATCACCGCTTTATTTCCCTTTGCCTACAACCCTAATCTACTTGGCTCCGTCGACAGAGCCATGTAGTCTAGACACACCCTGGGAGGCTGAGCCTAGGTGTCTGGGTTAATCCACATTTGGGAGAGTCAGTGAGAATCCCCCATCCCAGCGCAGGGGGACCCCAGGGCACAGAGCAGACAGCCCCCCACTATGCCACACCGGGTTACGAGACAGCCCCCTCACATCACAGACACAACTCCCTGGATCACACGGTGGTGTTTGGCTCTGCAGCCGTAGCCTTCACCGTTGGGCACCAACATGGGAATGCGGATTTCTCCTCTGGGGCAGCTGGATTTAGTGATTTCGGGGGCATGCCCTGACCGAACTTCTCTGAGGGGAGAGGAGTGTGATGGGGTGGGCAAGGCCCCCATATCCCAGCTGGAGGCCTTTCCGCACCGTGCCCAGCAACAGGAGCAGAGGAGAGGTCCTCCAAGAAAACTAGAGTGGCAGCCCCTGCTGCAGCCAATCAGGGAGCAGCAGGCCGATATAAAAGGAGGTGCTGGGCCAGGGCTGGGCAGTTCCTTGTGGGAGCTGGACCCAGGTGTAGCTAAGGGCTGACTGGGGAACATCAGCACCCTGGACAGCGCCGAGTGGGAGCTGGGTCCAGGCCTTGGATCTGGGTCCCCTGGCTGAAGACTGGCCAAGAAGCCAAGGGCAACCCTTGCAGAGCCCTGGGCAGGGAGGACTTGACCCCAAGGCCAAGGGGAAGGGCTGGACAGAGCAGCTTCCCAGGGACACGACAGCAACCGAGCTCTTTGAGACTCAGCAGGTAACTGCTACTTACAGGGTCCCTGGGCTGGGACCCAGAGGAGGGCAGGCCTGGGCCCCACCCTATCCCCACCTCAAGCAGCCACAACAGGGGGTAAAGAAGAGGCCTGGTCCCAGGCCACATAGCGGACACTTCGGCTATGTTTACACTGGCCGTTCTTGTGCCATTTTATGGAGCGGTGCAACGGCATTGCGCAAGAGGGGTTTTTTGTGCAAGAAGGGGCAGTGTAGACAGCTCCTTCTGGTGCAAAAGCCTTTTCTGCAAAAATGGTGGCTCATTAGGTATGCAAATGAGGCCCAGCGATATTCCATGCTTAGCCTCATTTGCATATTTCTTGTGCAGGAACTGGCCAGTGTAAACATAGCCTTCACTCCCGCAGACAGCTGGGTAGAAATGCTACAAGACTCCCTGCGGCCACCGAGGGGTGCTCACGAGAGGGGTGGAGCCTGTTCCACCAATACCCATGGCCGAGGGGCACAGCTGGCCTCGCTGGCACAGATCCCATTGATGCAGGTGCATGAGCCCTGACGTGGCGGTTTGTGTGGCCAGCCCTGTGGTGATGTGGCTCGTATGGGGTGTGGGTTGGGCTGGTAGGAGGCTGCTGCAGGGGTGGGCTCTGAGTGAGTGTGCTGGAGGTGGCTGCATGGTTGCTGGGAAGAATTTGTTTGCGGTTCAGGGGTGTCTGCAGGGGGGGACTGTCCTGTCCCCCAGGCCTGTGAGGGTGTTGAATGCAGCCCCCATCCACGACACCTGCGACTTTATGAGTTGAGGACGGGGCATTTACAGAGCACATGATTCACCTCGTTGAGCACGGACACTGCAATGGACGAGTTTCCCCTTCTGCTTCCCGCCCCAGCCCTCTTCTTCTGCTATTTATTGGCGACTCTGAAGACAACCCATGGTCCTGCAGCACCTCAGAGCCTGGCAAACATGTCACTGGGGCCATGAGCCCTCGTGGGCACCGCCCACGTCTTCAGAGGGATGGAGCAAGGGGTTCAGTCAGACTCACACGGCTCCTCTTGTGAGACTTCGCAGCAAGTCAGACATGGGACTAGAACTTGGTGTCCGCCCCCATTCTGCTCCCAGAGCTGGGTCAACACCCAGGAGTCCTGGCCCCTCCCTGACCCCGTCTCAGCCCCCTCGCTGCTGCTGTGACCCACCCGGGCCAGGCGGTGCTGGGGGTGCACGTCGCACACGGACCGGACAGTAACTAACGATGGAAAACGTCCCCGAGCCCCACTTTATTGCTGGGAGCAAAACCTGCAGCGCGAGAGCCGGGCGGCCGGCCAGGGACACACACGGGGGAGAAGGCTGCATGGGGGCAGGGCCTTTCCCACCCACTGAGGCTGCCCCCCTGGGACGCTTCCCCCAGGCACAATGGGGCCCTTTAGCTGGGCTCTGCCCAGCCTCCCAGCCCCGCGCCCGACCCCACTGCCTGGAGGGATGGAATCTGGCCCAAAGCCTGATGGGTAATGGCTGGGGGGCCTTCACCTGGGGTGACTGACAGCAGCTCCGGCCAATAGGGGCCAGGCACAGGGTCCAACTCAGCTCCCACTGGAGTCGAGAGCAACTGTCCCCATGGGGGCAATGGGCTGCGACCCCCAGCAAAGGGCGAACCCCAAGCCCAGCCCCAGGGGGCAGCAGCTTTCTCCCTGGATAGGCCCCATCCTGGCCCGGCAGGGGCAGCCTGAGGGGCAGACTCGGGAGTCTCTAGCGGGTCAGCTTCTTGCAGTTCTGGGGGAGGGGCTACAGCATCTGGCACTGGCAGGAGGGGGCAGAACGTGGGGTAGGGGCTGGGGGTGAGCGGGTCTCACGGGCCCCTGGGAAGGATTCGGGCCCGGCTCCCGGCGTTTACCTGGAAGGCAAAGAGGGTCAGTGACCAGCAGCCCACACAGCAGGAGGGCCTCCCAGGGGAGTTCAGTGTCCCCACAGTGAGGGGTGCTGGGTGCCCGGTGCTGTGGGGGTACAGCAGGGGGTGCTGGGTGCCCAGGGGCTGTGGGTCACAGGGGCTGTGGGTGGCTGGGGTGCAGGGGCAGTGGCTGGGTGCACAGTGGGGTGCTGGTGCCCAGGGGCTGTGGGTACTGGAGGGGGCACAGTGGAGGGTGCTGGGTGCCCAGGGCTGTGGTGGGTACTGGGTGCACAGTGGGGGTGCTGGGTGCCCAGGGGCTGAGGGCACAGTGCTGGGTGCCCAGGGCTGTGGGTGGCTGGGGGTGCACAGCAGGGGGTGCTGGATGCCCAGGGCTGGGGGTGGCTGTGGGGTGCACAGTGGGTGCTGGGTGCCCAGGGGCTGTGGGTACTGGAGGGGGGTACAGTGGGGGGTGCTGGGTGTCCAGGGCTGTGGGTGGCTGGGGGGCACAGTGGGGGTGCTGGGTGCCCAGGGGCTGTGGGTACTGGAGGCTGGGGTGCACAGTGGGGGTGCTGGGTGCCCAGGGCTGTGGGTGCTGAGGGGTACAGCAGGGCGGTGCTGGATGCCCAGGGGCTGTGGGTGGCTGGGGTGCACAGTGGGGGTGCTGGGTGCCCAGGGCTGTGGGTACTGGAGGGGCACAGTGGAGGGTGCTGGGTGCCCAGGGGCTGGGGTGACTGGGAGGTGTACAGTGGGGGGTTCTGGGTGCCCAGGGGTTGTGGGTGCAGATGGCCCCCCCCAGGCAGCGGCTACTCACAGGGGGCCCCGCGGGTTGCGGGCCGCGTTCATCTTCATGCCCTTGATGATGAGGATGGTTCCCGCGACGATGCCCACGATGCCCACGGCCAGGCCCAGGGCGCACACCAGGGTCTCTGTGATCTCGGCACCGGGGTGGGCACCTGGGCTTCTGCGGTGGGGAGAGAGGGACATGGAGTGAAGGGGGCTGTTCCCAGCCTTATCCCCCCCCCTCAGAGCCAGGAGAGACCCCAGGAGTCTTGGCTCCCAGCCCTGTTCCCAGTGGGTCCCTGGGCACCCCAGCTGTCACAGCCCCTCCCACAGACTTTATGAAAAGTGTCTTATGAATAGGAATAGCTCGAAGGAACCTATCGGACACAAAGCTGTAATCTGCTGAACGTGCCCGCCGTGTTTGTGTGCGTGTGTCATTCCTGTGTGTGGCATTACAAATATGAAGGTGGCTCTGTTCGAGTTCTAGATGTGCTAATGAGGGCCCCTTACCAAAGCCCTGGGAACTTAATGGCTCAGTACTCAAACCAATGGCCCATGAATAGGTGTTTTTCCTGTCAGCCTGGATCGTAGTTGGCCCTATGGAGTCATGTGGCCAGGTCACCTGATGCTAAAACTCCTTTTGGATCTTGTACTTTTCCACTCCAAGTTAGAAAAGTCTGAACTCAGCACAAAGAATTCCTGCCTAGGGAAAAAGGGGGTATAAAGGGAGTGGGGGTGGAAATCCAAACAATAGGGACAGTGGCCAGATGCCAGGAGACCCCTGTTTACCACCTAAGTTGCCTGCTGGAGACTGAACATGGGAAAGGATCAGGTCCAAGCTAGAAGGTAGCCTATGAAAGGGATCTTTAGACCAACTGTGTAGGGTAATAACTTGCATATAGCATGTTTCTTAGTGGATTAGTGTTAGCTCGGGGGTGGGCAGAAGGTTCTCCACGGGCGAGATCCGGCCCACCAAGCAGGTTGATCCAGCCCATGGAGGCCCTGCCGCTCCCCTGCCCCCAGGCCAATTAGGGTCTGGGGGGCGGGGGGAATCACATGAAGTTTCCTACGCCCCGTGATGAATGCGCAGCACTTAGCAGCACCTCCTGGCAGGAGACTTGACGCACTCCCCCACCCCAGGCCATGATTGGCCTGGGGGCAGAAGAGGGAGCCTGCAAAGTCTCCTCCCGCTGCCAGGGGCATGGGTGCCCAGGGGGAACCTCTGGAGGAGGGGGCCAAGGTGCTCCCCCACTGCTGGACCAATCATGGTCTGTGCATGGGGAAGAGGGAAGTATCCTGGCCCCACCCCTTCCACCTGAGGCCCCGCCCCTTCCAGCAGCCCAGGGCCACTTCAAAAATTTCTGAAATGGCCCCCAGCAAAAAATTATTGCCCACCTGGGTTAGCTGGTGCATTGTGTTCATGTTGGCTCAGTAACGTACTTTGACCCTCTGGTCTCACTTGCAACCACTTCAGTCCTGCTTTTGATACTAAACAACCACTTGTGTTTATTCTCATGCCCAGTGTGAATGATTGTTCCCTGGGGGAACACCCACTGCGCGTCTCTCTCTTTCACTGAGGAAGTGGGCGGCCCTGATGAGCTGTCACCGTGTAAAAGTTTTACAGGGGACGAGGTGGATTTATTTGGGTCCCTTTCAGGGGCTGGTTTCCTGGGAGCTGAGCCCTTGGATCTAGAGTTGAACTCCTCCAGTGCCTGTGTTGCTCTGCTGGGGGCTGTAACCCTAGCTTGGTGCCTTGTCTGGGGGAGACCAGAGGGTCTGGAGCAGCAGGACAGGGTGATGGGGTGGGGCCCAGATGGCAGGATCAGCACACGGGAGACAACCCCCAGGGGATGACTGTGATCCCACGGGTCTCCCCGCTCTTACCCCAGTGCGTGGTGAAGTTCTGGGCCAGCCCCTGGTGCTGCACCCGGCAGTCGTAGTAGTCGCCCTGGCGGGGCAGGAAGGGCAGGTAGGAGAACTTGCGGAAGGAATAGTCCGGGCAGGGGTAGAAGTCGGTCTCATAGATGCCCTCAGTCACCTCCTGCCCGTTCCTCAGCCACGTCACGCTGAGCGCGGGTGGGGAGAACTTGTCGGCCAAGCAGATCAGGACGTTGGGCTCCCCCAGTTCCACGGGGTCCTCAGGGAACACGGTCACCTCCGGGGGCACTGGGGAGAGAGGTGGGTCCCATGGCCTGCCCCCCGGCCAGCTAGTCCTTGCCCTGGGGGATGATGGGAGCTGGGACCCCTAGACTATAGTGAAAGGACCCTGCATCCTGCTCTGTGGCTGCCTGCTCCAACCCATCCCTAGCTCAGGTCTCTCCTGGACTGTGGGGTTGACATGGTGCATGGGGTCTCCGACACTACACCCCACCCACAGCCAGAGGGGACTCTCAGGCGGCAGGTGGAAGAGAAGGGTTATTGGGTCCCAGGGACCCAGCGTAGCCCAGACTTGTTGTTACAGGAGCCAGGAGCAGCCGGCACAGCCTGGGAGAGAGGGGCCCAGAGCCCCAACTCTGGGCCCCTGCTGGCCCCGAGCCAGCTCGGCTCCCTTCTCCCCAGCCATTGGAAAACTAACTCCCACCCCAGCCACTGCTCCCAGACCCAGGTAGCTACACCCCTGCTTTGTTCAGGGGCGGGGCGGAGTGCGCGCAGGGGAAGGGGGAACAGAGATGGGAGGGGCCAGGCCCCTGGCAGGGAAGGGCGGGAGGATGTGGGAGGGGTGGTAGCTTGGCAGGGAAAGAGTCAGGAAGGGACAGGTCCCTGGTGGGAAAGGGGGGAGGGGCAGGGCCCCGGCAGGGCCCCCCCCCGTGGCCGTACCATTCTGGGCCCGTGTGTAGTTGGACATCTGGATCGTGATCTCCATGTTGTTCTTCACCACAGCCATGCTGCTCAGGGCGCCCTGCGCCTCGAAGCTGGAGAACTTGCCGAAGTCGGGCAGGCGCCAGATGGTCTCCGTCCTGGCCAGGTCCACGTGGAAGATCTCGTCCTGGTCGAACTCGAACATGAACTCTCCGCCCTCCCCCTGGGCCGGGTCCGTGCGCTGGTAGAACATCACCTGGGAGAGCGTGTGCCCCACTGCGGGGAGACGGGCGTCGGCACCAGCCGGGCTGAGCGGCCTTCCCTCCCCAGGGCTCTCGGCACTGCCCCACCAGGGCACCCCAGGAGGGGCCCCACCAGAACTGGCTGCCTGGTGCCCGGGGAAGGGAGCAGGGAGCCCCGCCCCAGCATCGGGGCCAGCACTGTCTGCCAGGCAGAGCGCCCCCCGCTGGGCCCGCCCTGCTCTCTGGCCCCTTTCCAGCCTCCCAGCCGGGCAGGGGCCAGACCCCACCCCCCAGCCCAGCTTGCAGGTGGGGACATGACCCCCCTCCAAGGGACCTCGGGGAGGGGGCATGTTCATGGCAGGACATTTCATTGCCTGGGGCTGGTTCCACTCCCTGCCCCAAACACTCACCCCGCGGGCCAGTCACCGGGGGGCCAGGAACACTCTGGCCACAGACATTAAAGCCACATTGCAGGGTGAGGCACAGTCCGGGTCTCTTGTGCTCCCAGCACTAGCCAAGCGGAGTCTGACCCCACTGAGTCCTGGGGGCCAGGGGACAACAGGGCCAGGTCGGGGGCTCTCCTTGCACGGACGCACTCACTGCTCAGTGATGTCTGGCCCAGGCACTGCTCTTTGGGGAAGGCTCCCCCTTCCCCTGGGCCTGGTGCCTCCCTGTGGGGTCAGTCCCCCACACCCTGTGGGGCAGGGTGGCTGCACCTCATGGGCAGGGCTGTTGCACCCAAACCACGGCCACCTCCCCGTAATCCCCGTGCCAGCCTCCTGTCCCCCTCCCTGCCTTGGGCTGGGACCCCCTTCCTGCATCCCCCATCCTGTCCAGATCAGCCCCCCAGCCACAACCTGCCCAGCCTGATTCCTCCATCCTGTGGGGTGAGACCCCCCTGCAGCCCCCTACCCCTTCAGCTCCCCAGCTATGTCCCCTCCCTGCCCCATCAGCCCCCCATTTTCCCTCCAGGGGGAGGGCCAGATACTCTGGGGGCAAAGCCAGCCTGATGTCTCGGTCCCTGCCCCGCTCGTACCTTTCACCGCCCCGGCGCCCGGCAGGGCCAGCAGGGTGAGCAGGGCCAGCTGGGCCATGGGGCCGCCCCGTCCTGCGCCCATCTCCTCTCCCGGCACTGGGCTGGGTGTGGGGCCGGCTGCACTGGGGGGCACATGCCACACCCCAGGGGAGGCAGGGCTGGGGGGGCAGCGCCCGTCATTGGCCGGGGGAGCCCGGCCCCAGGGCCCGCGCCCAATGGCAGAAACCCCTGCGCCGACCAGGCTGTTACCGGGCAGAGCCGCAGCGCCCGGCCCCGCACGGAGGGGATGGAGATCGCAGTGTGGGCGACTCTCAGGGCCCTGTGAGGAAGGCAGAAAGCAGGAAACAGCACAACTCTGACTCCTAGGTGATGCCCACGCTCTGCCACCCATCCCCAGGCAGGGCTCACTTTCACCTGGGGGGGCTGTCCCTCCAAGGCGGTGCCTCTCAGGGCCTCCTGCAGCCTGCCTCCTTCGGGGTCCTCCTCTGGACCCTGGGGCCTCCTCCCAGAGGAACAGCGCCCCTGTTCTCCAGCCCAGAGCGACTCCCAGCCAGCGCCAAACAGGAGGGTCTATTGAGCTTTGAACAGCAACGGATCCTCAGGCCAGTCGGGCCCCCTCCATGTCTGAGTCTGCCCTGCACACTCTGCCTGCTCTTCCCCATCCCGATCAGCCCCAGTCTGCCAGCCGAGCCCCAATGTCCCCAGCAACAGCCCCTTCCCCGCCAGTGTCTGCTCCCCAGGTAACAGGGTCGCCTGGGCCCCTCTTCTCCACCCCCCTCCCCGTCCAATGTTCCCCCCTCGCTGGGACCAGCTGGGACAGTTCCTGGGGTCCCCCTTTGTAACCCCTTGTCTGTGGTCTAGCCGGGACTGGCCGTGTCCTCTGAGCAGGGCCGGTGGCACCAGGGCGCCAGATGCCACTCCAGTTCCCAGCGAGGGGAGAACATTGGACGGGGGGGGCAGAGAAGAGGGGCCCTGGTGACCCTCTTACTTGGGGAGCAGACACTGGCCAGGGAGGGGCTGTTGCTGGGGTGTTGGAGGCTCTGCTGGGAGACGGGGGCTGTTTTTTGGGGGCCGAGGGCAGAGCAGGCAGGACTCAGCCGGCTGCGGAGGCTGACGTGGGGCTGAGGGTCCTTTGCTGTTCAAAGCTCAATAGACCTCCTCCTGGGTGCTGACTGGGAGTCGCTCTGGGTGTGTCTAGACTACATGCCCCTGGCGCCAGAGGCATGTAAATTAGGCTACCCGACATAGTCAATGAAGCGGGGATTTAAATATTCCCCGCTTCATTAAAATGAACAAGGCCACCGCGCTGTGCCGACCATCAGCTGATCCGCCACAGTGCGGAAATCTAGACGTGGATCGGTCGGCAGGGGAAGCCTTTGCCGACCGAACCTGTAAACCTCGTTTCACGAGGCACGAGGGAGCGATCGACAAAGGCTTCCCTTGTCGACTGATGCGCGTCTAGACTGCCGCACTGTACTGGATCAGCTGATCGTCGGCACAGCGCCGCGGCCTTGTTCGTTTTAATGAAGTGGGGGATATTTAAATCCCCGCTTCATTGACTATGTCGGGTAGCCTAATTTACATGCCTCTGGCGCCAGGGGCATGTAGTCTAGACATACCCTCTGGGCTGGAGAACAGGGCTGCGCTAGTCCCTCTAGGAGTGGAGACCCCGGGGGGCCAGACAGAGGGGACCACCCCCAAGGGGGCTCACGGCAAAGGCAGGTGGTTGAAGGCCCTGAGAGGCACCATCCTGGAGGTGGAGGAGGTGGACCCCCCCAGCTGAGAGTGGGCCCCCCAAGAGAGGGTCACCGCACTGGAGTGGCCCCTGGGAAAGGGCTGTCTCACTGCCGCTGGAGGGGAAGGGCTCCCCAAGAAGGGGCTGCCGCGCTGGAGAGAGGGGTTCTGCCCAGGAGCTGAGGGGTAAGTATGGGCACGACCTGTGAGCCGTGACAGTGGGTGTTCAGGGTTGGGGCCCAGAAGCTGATGATGCTGGAGCAGTTCTAGGAAGCGTGCCCGCCCGACCTGAGGCTGTGGCTCAAGGGAGGCCAGAGAACCCCAGGAGGCCGGGAGGCTGGCGGACGAGTTCACAGAGAGCTGGTCCGGTGTGAATGGGAGTCCCGGAGAGAGAGGGAATCGCGCAGAGACCGGTTCTTGGCTGAGCGACGGAGAGAGTCACCTACGGCACGAGCCCAAGAGACAAGGACCAGGCATCTGTGGCCCAGAGAGACATCCAGGGCCCAGACCGATCTGGGTCAAAGGGACCCACAGGTCCTAACCTGCCATTGCTGTGGGCAAAGGGGCCACAAACGGGCTCGGTGCCCCAGGCACCAGGACAGGTCCCACAACTCCCCTGGGAGGTCTGACCCTCGGGAGGCGGATTTCTCCGTGTACCGGGTGGGGACAGGGCAGCCCCTGCGAGCGAGTGCCTCGTGCCCCTGCCGGTGGATGGCAGGGAGGTGACAGGTTTCTGGGACACGGGGGCGGAGGTGACGCTGGCCTGGCCCGAGGTCGTAGCCCCAGACCACATGGTGCCCAACACTCAGCTGACCCTGAGGGGCATAGACAGGACCCCGTTTAAGGTGCCCGTAGCCCAGGTGCATCTGAAATGGGGGGCCCAGGAGGGCCCCAAGGAAGTGGGGGTCACCGGCACTTGCCCACAGAGGTGCTGATGGGGGGAGACCCAGAGGAATGGCCAGACGGACCCCACAGGGCCCTGGTCACCCCCGTAGCCAGAGCCAGCGAGGGGCTGGCGACCCCGACCCAGAGGGGACTGTGAACCCCTCCCCCCAAGAGCCTGCCCTGGCTCTGTGCTAACATTGCTCCTGTGCTGCGGTGTGTCTCTGAGAGGCAATACAACCTCCCGCTCTACTGGCCGGCGGAGAGTCACATCTGGCTGCGGACGGGGGTGCAGGGTCGGGGGCTCCCCAACGTGCTGTCACACATTAATGAGTAACATCCGGGCACTGAGCGTCCCCCCCTGCATGCAGCCCCCCAGAGCCCCCAAACTCCCCCCTTGTCACATTGAACCAGTCACATCCGGGCACTGAGCGCCCCCCTGCATGCAGCCCCCGGAGCCCCCAAACTCCCCCTTGTCACATTGAACCAGTCACATCCGGGCACTGAGCGCCCCTGCATGCAGCCCCCAGAGCCCCCAAACTCCCCTTGTCACATTGAACCAGTCACATCCGGGCACTGAGCGCCCCTGCATGCAGCCCCTGAAGCCCCCAAACTCCCCCTTGTCACATTGAACCAGTCACATCCGGGCACTGAGCGCCCCCTGCATGCAGCCCCCCTGAACCCCCAAACTCCCCCTTGTCACATTGAACCAGTCACATCCAGGCACTGAGCGCCCCCTGCATGCAGCCCCCGAGCCCCCAAACTCCCCCTTGTCACATTGAACCAGTCACATCCGGGCACTGAGCGCCCCTCTGCATGCAGCCCCCCAGAGCCCCCAAACTCCCCCTTGTCACATTGAACCAGTCACATCCGGGCACTGAGCGCCCCTCTGCATGCAGCCCCCCTGAACCCCCAAACTCCCCCCTTGTCACATTGAACCAGTCACATCCGGGCACTGAGCGCCCCTGCATGCAGCCCCTGAACCCCCAAACTCCCCCCTTGTCACATTGAACCAGTCACATCCGGGCACTGAGCGCCCCCCTGCATGCAGCCCCCCTGAACCCCAAACTCCCCCTTCCTCACATCTCAACACACTTGCTGGGGTTTGCTGCCTGACGGGGCTGGGAAAGTGGCAAATCCCTGACCGGACGCGGCTCCCCCAGTCAGGGCTGCACGGCCGGGCACAGAGCTGTGCCTGCCCCACAGGGACTCGGTCCCGCTCTGGAGGGTACTTGGGGGGCAGGACTCAGGCCCATGGGCACGGGGGAGGGGAAAGCTCTGAGGAGCCAGCCCTGAACCTTCCACTGGGGCTAAACTTACCCAGACAAGTCAAAGGCAGCAAGGCAAAGGGTTCAGACACCAGTGGAGGGAGGGTCCCAGGGCTGTTGCTGGGGGCCCTGCTCTGGGAGGGGGGGTGGTCCCTGGCTGCCCTCGTTCTCCAGCTGCCCTGAGGTGACCCTGGGACCCTCACACGGGAGGGGGGTGGGGTGAGTCCTGCAGCCCGACCCAGCCCGGCTCTGCCCTGCGAGGGAGAAGTGGGGACCCAGCCCTGCCGGGGCGGCTCCGCCTGGCGACCGATGACGCTGCCCAGCCCCAGTGCTGATTGGCCCCTGGGCACGGGGCCCGATCCTGGCCCGTGGGCGGGGGAGGCAGAGCCGGGCTCAGGCTGGGGTCCCAGCACTTCCCAGATCTCTCCTGCGGCGCAGCCATGGGGCCAGGTGGGACCCTGGGGCCGGGAGCCGCTGGGCGGGGCCCTGCTAGTGACACTGGCGCTGCTGGGACCCCCCCTGGCCCAGGGCACGGAGCCCCCAGGTGAGTAGAGACCCGGTGACCGCTGGGGCCCTCCAGGCAGGGCTGGGTGTACGGGGTCAGACCCCGGTGACCGCTGGGGCCCCTCCAGGCAGGGCTGGGTGTACGGGGGGGTCAGACCCCGGCGACCCCTGGGGCCCCTCCCAGGCAGGGCTGGGTGTACGGAGGGGTCAGACCCCGGTGACCCCTGGGGCCCCTCCCAGGCAGGGCTGGTGTACGGGGGTCAGACCCCGGCGACCCCTGGGGCCCCTCCCAGGCAGGGCTGGGTGTACGGGGGGGTCAGACCCGGTGACCCCTGGGGCCCCTCCCAGGCAGGGCTGGGTGTACGGGGGGGTCAGACCCCGGTGACCCCTGGGGCCCCTCCCAGGCAGGGCTGGGTGTACGGGGGGGTCAGACCCCGGTGACCCCTGGGGCCCCTCCCAGGCAGGGCTGGGTGTACGGGGGGGTCAGACCCCGGTGCCCGGGGAGTTTGTCCCAGTGTTACTGTGATTCCCTCCCCAACCTGGCTCAAACCGGCCGCACTTGCGGCCCTCCCCCTTGTCATGCTGAGCCTGGAGTCCCGGGGCGTGTCTCTGAGCCCAGCCCGTGTCCCCCAGGGCGGTTCCTGTACCAGGAGAGGGGTGACTGTTACTACACCAATGGCACGGAGCGGGTGCGGTTCGTGCGTCGGTTCATCTACGACCGGCAGCAGACCTCGCACTTCGACAGCGACGTGGGCTGGTTCGTGGCGGATGCAGAGGTGGACCGGGCCCAGGTCGAGCAGTGGAACAAGGCGCGGCCGGGATGGCAACCACTCGCACCGAGGTGGACCGGTTCTGCCGGCACAACTACCAGGTGGCTGAGGCAGACCATATGGTCAGCCGCACAGGTGAGCGCAGGGGTGGGGAGCGGGACACGCTCTGCCCAGCGACACCCCCCAACCTCCAAGGGGCTGCACAGCGCCTCGTTCTGTGCAGGAGGGGGTGGTGCCAGGGTGACCCAGCAGCCAGGGGAGGGCGCAGGCGCTGCCTGGGGTGCAGTGACGGGGAGGGGGTGTCTCCTTTCTCCCCCACCAAGCCTGGCTCCAGCCCCCGGCTGCAGGGAACAGACCCCAGACTCCCAGGTCAGTCCCACTTCCAGTGCCCCGGCTCCTACGGCTTCAGCACCCTGCCCCACCCACACTCAGACCCCTCCCCCACACACGGGCACCTGCTGCAGCTCCCACCCTCACGGCTGAGCTGGGTGGGGCCAGGCAATGGGGCAGAAATTTCCCCTCTGCCAACCCCGCCGACTCAGGATCCCCCTGGTGGGCAGGCGGGAGCAGCCCCTGGTCGCTGAACTGAGACTCCATCTGCCTGCATTTAGGGCCAGACGGTCCCTGGCTCGGACCCACAGCCAGGGGCAGCCCTAGACTAGCTGCCAGCAACTGGCGCCCTAGGCGAACCATGCAATCGGCACCCCCCTCCAAACCCCTCAATGATATTGCACCACCATTTGGCGCCCCATTTAACTTGGCGCCCTAGGGAACCGCCTAGTTCACCTATATGGACGGGCCGCCCCTGCCCACAGCCGACAGGACGTGACTCCCCTGGGCCCTTCCAGCCAGAGCCTGAAGCACATGGGAGGCGGGGCCCTTCCCTGGGAGGGCAACTGGTGTCCCTGTGTTCTCCCCCCATGTTTGGCCTTTTTCCCAGCATTTCTCCCTCCTGCCCAGTCCAGCCCAAGGTGAAAGTGTCCCCCGCAAGCTCGGGCCCCCAGCCCCACCCCCACCTGCTGGTGTGCGCCGTGACGGGCTTCTACCCCGGGGCCGTGGAGGTGACGTGGCTGAGGAACGGGCAGGAGCAGACGGCCGGGGTGGTGTCCACGGAGCTGCTGCAGAACGGAGACTGGACCTTCCAGATCCTGCTCATGCTGGAGATGAGCCCCCGGCCCGGGGACGTCTACACCTGCCGGGTGCAGCACGTCAGCCTGCCCGGCCCCCTGGATGTGCACTGGGGTAAGAGCCTGGGTCAGCCAGCCCCACATGTCCCAACCCCGCCCCCATGCACTGAGGTAAGAGCCTGGGTCAGCCAGCCCCACACGTCCCAGCCCCGCCCCGCCGTGCACTGGGGTAAGAGCCTGGGTCAGCCAGCCACACGTCCCTGCCCCTGGCCCCTGGCTGTGCACTGGGGTAAGAGCCTGGGTCAGCCAGCCCCACACGTCCCAGCCCTGCCCCCTGGCCGTGCACTGGGGTAAGAGCCTGGATCACCCAGATGGTCCCTGGCCCAGATGGGACCCGGGGGCCCCTGGCTCTGACCGGCTGGGGCTGGTCCCTGACCAGAGGGGACCCGGGGGCCCCTGGCTCTGACAGGCTGGGGCTGGTCCCTGCCCAGAGGGGACCCAGGGGCCCCTGGCTCTGACTGGCTGCCCGTCCCTCTCCCTGTCCACCAGAGATGCAGTCGGACTCGGCCAGGAGCAAGATGCTGACGGGCGTCGGGGGCTTCGTGCTGGGGCTGATCTTCCTGGTGCCCGGACTGGTCGTCTACCTGAGGAACAAGAAAGGTGGGCGTCTGCGGGCGGGTGAGGGGGCACTGTGGGTCTTGCGGGGGGTAGCTGGGGGGGGTGACAATGCGTCGGGGTCCCCCCGCCTCCTGCACCCCCGTAGTGGCACGAACAGACTCCACCAGCCAGTAGAATAGAGGAGTTTATTGCTTCTCCAGGATACAGCACAGCACAGATGTAATCTGGTTACAGGGCAGGCCTAGGATGCCTCAGCCCCCTTAAGATGGGGGAGACTGGGCCCCTAAATCCCAGCCCCTTGCTTAGGCTGCTTCCTCCATGATTCCAGCCAGAAACTAAAACTCTCTTCCAGCCCTGCCCCCCAGCCAGGTGCTGGTCTCCGCCCTCCTCCCTTTGTCTCTCCCTGTGGGGCTGAGCCTGGGTGGCTGGGGTAATCCACATTTGGGAGAGTCAATGAGAATCTCCTCACAGCGCAGGGGACCCGGGTCACAGAGCAGACAGCCCCCACTACGCCACTGGGGGCTCAGGAAGCTGGGCTTGGCTGCAGGCTCCCCGGCCCCCAGGGCTGCTCCTAGTCAGTCAGGAGTCTCCCAGCTTGTAGTCCCTGGGGCAGAGCCTCCCCCCCAGGGCAGGCACAGGGGAGGGCTGTGGGGGTCCCAGGGCCAGGCTGGGGGGTCCCACTCTCCCCTCCCCCAGCATGGACCCAGGGTGTGTTGCTTTCCCAGACCCTCTCCCAGGGCAGGGAATTGCAGTGACAATGGGTGTGTGTGTGGGGGGGTGTTATCCCCAGGTGTGTGGCCGGGGGGAGGGGCTGGGATCTCAGTGAGAGGAGATCTGGGCTGGGTGAGCCCAGGTGTGGAGCCAGGGGGGCTGGTTGCCGGGGGAGGGGCGGTCCCTGCCGTGGGGCAGGGTGGGACTCTGACCCCCAGGAACCGGCGCCCCCTGCCCAGGGCTCTGACCGTGTCTCTCTTTGTGTTTCAGGGCGCCCTGTTCCCCAGCCCGCAGGTAACTTCCACCTCTCTGCCCCATTAAACCTGCCCCCCCTACACTGGACCTGGGTGCCCATGGACTGGCTGCACCTGCCCCCTGGCCCCTGGCACCGCCCGGCTCAGCCCCGGGCAGCTGGGCAAGGGGGCGCTGGCACCGCGGGGGAGGGGCTGCGGCTCCCTGGTCCCGGTTCCAGCCGATCCCCGAGCCGCTCTCGGGGGCAGAGAACCCGGGTCCTGCCGGGCACGGCCCAGCCCTGCGGCTGCCGGGCAGAGTCACTGGGGGCCCTGGGGCCTGGCAGAGAAAATTCCCCCCCCCCTGTCCCGCCAGCCCCACGGCCCGGGCTGATTTCTCTCCCTCTCCATGCAGGGCTCCTGAACTAGGCCCTGGGTCGGATCCCCGCCCAGCGGGAGTTTCCGTCCATCTCTGCCAGCACCGCGCCCAGCCTGGAGAACAGAACTGGGGCCGGGCCCGTCCCATCGCCGGCTGCTCCCGCTCCGCCCGGCTCCAGCCCCCGCTGCCCCCCGGGACCCGCCCCTGCCCCTCAGTCCCAGCAGGGCCCTGGGGACCCCTCCTGCGACACCCCCGCCCAGCCCCCAGCCGCTCTCGCTCTCCCTGCCGCCCTCGGGGACCCCACAGATGCTGCCCCACGGCCTGGGAGCCGGACCCGGCTGCTGTTGTCACTGCTGCCCCCGAATAAACCATCCCAGCCCGGGCCGGCTCCTGCTCTCTGCAACTCCGGGCTGGGTGGGGGCTGGGGGCCTCTGGCTGTCGGGGAGGGGGACACACGGCCCAGCAGCACTGGGGGAGGGGACCCCCAGACCCATCAGTCGGGTCCTGTAGCAGCTGGAGGGTTTGGGGTTGTGCTGGGGGGCAGGGCCTGGGCAGGGGCAGATGTGATCGGGGAGGGGCAGGAGTCCAGGGGAGGCTGTGGGCTCCCAGCCCCGGTGCAGACAGTTCTCATCCTCCAGGGTGGGAGGAGCAGGAGCCCTGAGCCCAGGCTGCTGCCCAGCAGTGCAGACACCCCAGTCCTGGGGGCAGCCGGGCTGGCATGGGGGCTGCCCATGAGCTGGGTTCTTTGACAGGAGCAGCTGGG
The DNA here is from genome assembly GCA_019425775.1 of Rafetus swinhoei. NCBI lineage: Eukaryota > Metazoa > Chordata > Testudines > Trionychidae > Rafetus > Rafetus swinhoei. The sequence goes on from CM033444.1 coordinate 5,318,009, forward strand.
TGGGGACTGTACGATCCAAGAGTCAGCCCCAGGACATCACAGCGCCCCAGGGCCCAGAGACTCACTAGATTCCCCAGGGGCTGGCATTGGGGTGGGGAACATGAGGATCCCCGACCCCAGGCACCATGTCAGCTGGGTGCTCACATCTCCTCCTGCCAGCCCAGCCCCGCTCTGTCCCTGTCTCCCTGCCCCAGGGCTTCCGGGGACACCCCAGCCTCAGCCCCTGCCCACCTGGGGCCATTGACGCTCCCCTGCCCCTTCCCTCCCACCCCCACTGCTCCCATTGGGCCCCAGGATCCCCATCACTTCCTGTCCCAAAGGGCCCCAGCTGCCAGGCCCCACCCCAGAGGTACCTGCATTTCAGTGGGGGGAATCTGGCCTAGCGGAGGGCAAAGGGCTTTGTGGTCCTGGGGGACAGCGCCCGGAGAGGAGGGACGTGAGGCCGTGGGGATGGGTGTATCGGCTGCCCACATGGGCTGTCCCCAAGGGGGAATCTGTGGGTCACCCAGAGCTTGGCCTTCTGTTGGTCAAGGAGCCCCCCAGCCAGGGAGTCTCCTCCCTCCTGCGCCCCCCACAGCCCAGCCCCGCTCCTGCCCCCCCCCCAGCTATTCACCCTCCTGCCGCTCAGCACAGTCTGGGTTCCACCATGCTGTGGGCAGCCACGGCTGCCCCATGGCCCAGACGAGCCAGCCCAGGGCACCAGAGCAGCCCAAGACAAGGGAATCCCAGCCAGCGTAACCAAGCAACCGGCGATTGCAGCCCCCAGGGCATCCCAGGGGGAAACGAGGGGTCTGGGCTGGGTCTGGGGGCGCTGAGCCTCGGGGTGCAGGTGGGGGGAGGGGCTGGGCAGGGACCCAGGGAGACCCTGGCTGAAGCGGGGTCCAGTGCAGCCAGATTTCCTCTGGGGTGAGAAACTGCACAAGAAACCAGGTGCAGGCTGCACTTCCTCCCCGGCTGCCACCCCCCCGCCCCACCTACGCCTGCCCCCCCCCGCCCCATAGGGCCACTGTACGTGTGATCGGAGCGCCCCCTGGTGGTGCTCCCAGGGACAGACACATGGGCCTGCCTGTGCCCCATTACATGCGCTAATGTTGGCACCGCCTGCCCCATGATCACAGCCCCACAGAGCCCTGTGCCCTGTCCCAGCCCAGACCCATTAGCCAAGGCCGCACCCCACAGCAACTCCAACCCAAAGTTGGCAGCCTGACCCCTGGGAGCAGCAGTGGGGTGAATCCAGGGGCCCTGCAAAGACCAGCTGTTCCCCCTGGGGCTGGGGGTCATGAACTCTCCCCCTGCGCCCAGCTCACACACCCCCACCAAGGTCTGTCCCCGCCAGCGGAGTGTGGATTTACAGCTGGGTGTTTGCAAGGGACTCGGCCAGGACACACAAGGGGGAGGCCCAGGGTACTGGCAGGAGCCGGGCTGTTGTCCTGCCTACACCCCTGGCACAGAGCGTGGGGCACCCTGGGCCTGTGGGGGGCACCCTGGGGCTGTGGGGGGCACCCTGGGGTCTCTGGCTGAGCAGGCTGCAGGCTGGGTCCCAGGGCAGCCACAGGTGGTTGCCGGATTGGGGGGTCATTAGTGGATTCTGAGATGCCAGGTGGTGCACGCCAGCCTGCCCAGCCCCCTCACCGTGCACTGGGGTCAGAGCTTCTGGGGGGCAGGGGCACCCCATGGTGGATGGGCCAGTGGCAGGGCCCCTCCCCCCACTGCAAACCCCCCACCCATGCAGTTCTAGTGGCCCCTCTCAAATAAGATGCCTTAGACCTGGCGGCCTGTCCCACCACTGAGCTGTTTGGGGGGGTTCACCCCGGGCCCCACTTGTCAGGGGAACCCAGGACCTCGACAGCTTGGGGGCTGGTGGTGCAACCAGCCCCGCTCCACTCAGACCCACCTCCTGGCTCCTGGTGTCACTTGGGGAGGCTGGGAGCTTTGGGGAGGGGGCAGGTGGGGCAGAGCAGGGGGCAGGAAGAGGATGGGGGGGCCAGGGGTCAGGGCGGTGCACCCTGGATCTGCGCTGAAGGGCCGGGGCAGGGGGTAGGACTGGCTGGGCCAGGGGCCAGGGCTGGAACAGGGGAGCGTTGCAGTCCAGGGCCATGAATCCAGCGTGTGCAGGTGCCCGGTGAGACGTTTCGCTGACGCCGCACCTAGGAAAGAGGAAATGCTCAGGGGCGTCTCGCTTCCTGCCCCTGGGGTGGGACACATGGGCTCTGCATGTCCCCTCGTGGGGTTCACTCCACCCCCAGGATGGGTCTGAGCCCCCCACGGCCCCGGGCCAACATCCAACACCTCCATGTGATGGTGTGTCGGGGACCCCCCGATCCTGCACCCCGTCTACCGCAAGATGAGACTCCGCCAGCCAGGAAAACAGGGGGGGTTTATTGCTCCTCCAGGGTACAGCCCAGCACAGATGTGATTCGGGTATAAGGAGCCAGGGCCAGGCAGCCTCAGCCCCCTTGGGGTGGGTCCACAGGCCCCTGACCCCTCAGCACTCAGCTCAGTCTCTTCTCTTCATCTCTTTCCAGCCAAAAAGGTGCCCAGCTCCCAGGCCCTGCACCCCAGCCAGGTGCCATCTCCGCCTCCCTCCTTTGTCTCCCCTGGGAAGAGCCTTGTTACCTGCCCAGGCTGGGACTGGGTGTCTGGGCCAATCCACACGTGGGTGAGTCAGTGGGAATCACACAGCCGGGGAACTGGGGTATAGAGCAGACAGCCCCCACTACATCACACCCTGCCCCGCTCACTGCTCCATGACGCCAGGCTGGGGCCGCACTCACCCTCGCCCCGTGTCACCGCTTCTTTGTGCGTCAGTGACAACGGGTCCCGGGGGGGAGGGTTCATGGGCCAGGGACTTTCCACCCAAACCCGCCCCCCTGCAGCCCAGCTGCCATCTGGGGGCCCAGCCCCCTGCCCGCAGGAGAGACACCGCGCCGGCGAGGAATAAATGCCCAGTGACATGCACCCGTCGGAGGCGGCTGTTGTCAGACATCACAGGGCTGGGATACTACCCAGGATCCTGGCTCCCAGCCCCCTGCATCCTAGACATAAGCACGGGGAAGGGGCTGTCTCTCGGGGGCTCCGTTAGAGGAATGGGGCCAGGGCCGAGGGAGGGGTCCTGGCTGGGGAGGGGAGTTTGGGGGCTGGGGGTGCAGATGAAGAGGAAGGTGGAGCTCAGGGACACAGTCCCCCCTAGCCAAGCAGAGCGCTTGGGCCTTGCCGTGGTGGGTTGTGGGGGATCCAGGGGTTATTTCCAGAGGGAAACCCCCCTCTTCACAAGAAATCAGGCGCGTGCTGCATTTCCTCTCTGGATTCCCCTGCCCTGCCTTGTTCCGGCGCCTCCCCCTCAGCTGTACAGGAAGGGTGCTGCTGTGGGTGCGAGCACAGCGCCCTCTGGTGGCACGCTCAGAGACAGACACACGGACGTGGCGTCCTACACGCAGGTTTCTGGGGGCGCTGTTAGAGGGTGGAACCAGGCAAATCCCTTAGCGCCCGAGTGGGACGTTCTGGGATTGGGAGGTGAACGTAGGAATCACTGTCACCACTGCGGATCTGTGTTTGCACCAACCCTTGTGCACAGTGGGCTGAGGGAGAGGTCTAGCGCACGCTGACGATTGGCTGAGTCTGTTTGCACGGCTCCTACGCACGTGTCACTCATGTGTGTGAAGTGCTGGGGCGCTGGCTCCGTGCTTGTGTGTTAAATGTTTGCTTCTGGGAGACACCAACATGCAACACCGCCTAGTGGGGCAGGGCGGCCGGCCCAGGGACCAGCCACACTTGACTGACAATGCACCTTGAGTGGGGCCCATCCGCATCTGAGGCCCGTCCCTGGGAACGGCCAGACCAGGGTGCAGAGAAGGCCCTGGGGGGTTCCCCATTTGTCTTCACTCAGCTCATCCCTTCAGGAGCTTCTGTAACGATTTCAACACTCAACCCTCTTCTCCCCCCTCTTCCTTCCATTCCTTCCTTCCATCCCCATTCCTTCTTCCTTTCCTTCCTTCCATCCCTGTCCCTGTCCCCGTCCCCATTCCTTCCTTCCTTCCATCCCTGTCCCATTCCTTCCTTCCTTCCTTCCATCCTGTCCCTGTCCCCATCCATTCCTTCCTTCCATCTGTCCTATTCCTTCCTTTCCTTCCTTCCATCCCTGTCTCTGCCTCTCCCCATTCCTTCCTTCCATCTCATCCTATTCCTTCCTTTCCTTCCTTCCATCCCTGTCTCCTTCCTCTGTACCTATTCCTTCCATTCCTTCCTCTTCCTTCCTTCCATCTCTGTCCCTGTCTCGTCCCTGCCCATTCCTTCCTTCCTTCCTTCCATCCCCGTCCCATTCCTTCCTTCCATCCCTGTCCCTGTCCCTGTCCCGTCCATTCCTTCCTTCCTTCCTTCCATCCCTGTCCCATTCCTTCCTTCCATCCCTGTCCCATTCCTTCCTTCCTTCCTTCCATCCCTGTCCCTGTCCCCGTACCCCATTCCTTCCTTACTTCCATCCCTCCCCATTCCTTCCTTCCTTCCTTCCTTCCATCTCTGTCCCCATCCCCGTACCATTCCTTCCTTCCTTCCTTCCATCCCCATCCCATTCCTTCCTTCCTTCCTTCCTTCCATCCCTGTCCCATTCCTTCCTTCCTTCCTCCTTCCTCCTCCCATTCCTTTCTTTCTTTCTTTCTTTCTTTCTTTCTTTCTTTCTTTCTTTCTTAAACCTTTAAATTTTAGATGCTAAAGTTCTGGCCCACCAAGCTCCTTTGGGTAAGATCTGATGTATAAATTAACCTGGGACTGAGGCTGGTCCTTTGGGATCTGACAAACCTCTTTGGAGTTGGCAAGATTGATTTTATAACCTCTCCCCTGTGTGAGGTGGGGTTGGTGGGGCACAGGGAACACTGGGGTGTCTGAGGGGAGGTGGGGGGATTGGTTATAACCCCTACCCTGTGTAAGGGGGACTGGGGGGGCACAGGGAGCACTGGGGTGTGTGAGGGGAGGTAGGGAGATGGGTTATAACCACTACATCACAAAGGCCATCTCCCTGTTTGATGCGTATCCCATGCCACGCGTGGGCCAACTCTCAGACCAGCTCAGAAAGGCACGATACATCACCACTTTGGACTTCACGGGGGCCGTTGGCACATTCCCCTTACAGAGGACTCGCGAGAGAAGACGGCCTTTGCCACCCCACTAGGACTCTTCCAGCTTGGAACTACGCCCTTTGGACTCCATGGGCGCCGGCCACTGTCCGGTGCCGAATGGACCAGGTGCTGCGACACTGCAGACAATTCTCAGCAGCCTATTTCGATGACGTGGTCATCTGTAGTGAAGACTGGAGGTCACACCTGAGCCACGTCGTAACCGTTCTGCAGGTGCTGAGAGAAGCTGGGCTCACGGCAAACCCTAAGAAATGCAAACTGGGCATGCAGCAGACTCGTATTTGGGGTATCTGGTGGGAATAGGAAGATACAAGCCTTCAAGGCAACACTGAAGCCCTAGACAAAACCCCAGTTCCCACAACAAAAAAGCAGGCGTGGGCCTTCTTCGGTTGGCCAGTTCTTACCATCGGTTTATTCTGCATTTTGCAACCCTGGCCGCACCATTGTCAGAGCTAACCCAGGCTTCAGCACCAAGTGCTGTAAACTGGACACCCGAAAGCCAAAAGGCGTTTCAAAGGATAACAGATATTTTAGGACAACACCCGGTGCTTTGATGCCCTGATTTTTCTCTGCCATTCATCCCACACACGGATGCTTTGACGGTAGGTTTGGGGGCTGTGTTGTCTCAGCATTTCCAGGGAGTGGAACACCCCATCCTGTATTTAAGGAACAAGCTACACCCATGGAAACTAGGCACTCCTCCTGTGATGACGCGTTGGGGTCCCCTGACTCCTGCACCCCCGTAATGGCACGAACAGACTCCACCAGCCCGTAGAATGGAGGGAGTTTATTCCTTCTCCAGGATACAGCACAGCACAGCACCGATGTAATCTGGTTACAGGGCAGGTCTAGGATGCCTCAGCCCCCTTGCGATGGGGAGATTGGGCCCTAAATCCCAACCCCTGGCTTAGGCTGGTTCCTCCATGATCCCAGACAGAAACTAACCCACTCTCTTCCAGCCCTGCCCCCAGCCAGGCAGCATTTCCCTTCCTTTGTCTCTCTCCTTGGGGGTAGCTGGTCAGACAGGTTGAGCGACCCTCTTTGCATAATGACTCATCTCCAGTCCTTCTGGGCTGTGGTACATGGCAGCCAGTGGGGTTACCACAGAGCCAGCATAGAAACCAGCCAGGTACCTCCACTACGTCACACCTCCATAGAGCGAGAGTGTCCAGCTATTCGCTGGGCAGTGGTAGCCCTGCACTCCTGCCTGTTGGGAGCCCCGTTCCAGCTCATCACGGACCATGCACCTTTGAAATGGCTACAAGACATGAAGGACACTGTGAGGGCGCATCATGGGGCCCTCTGCACCCACATCCGCAGCCAGAGGGGACTCTCATCTGGCCAGTAGAGTAGAAGGTTTATTGGCTCTCAGGGACACAGCGTGGCATAGGCAAGATGTTAGCACAGACACCGAGAGCAGACAGCCTTGTTCCTCTTGGGGATAGGGGTCCTGTGGCCCACTTAACCCTCTTCCTGCTCCCAGCCCCCCTCCTCATCCTAGCCCAGCCAAGTCTAACTCACACTCCCAGCAACTGGTTTCTCTGGCTGGCCCTTAGGTGTGTGATGGCGTGTTGGGGTATCCCGACTCCTGCACCCCCGTAGTGGCATGAAGAGACTCCACCAGCCAGTAGAACAGAGGGAGTTTATTGCTTCTCCAGCATACAGCACAGCACAGATGTAATCTGGTTACAGGGCAGGCCTAGGATGCCTCAGCCCCTTTGAGATGGGGGAGCCTGGGCCCCTAAATTCCAGCCCCTTCCCTAGGCTGCCTCCTCCATCATCCGAGACAGAAAAAACTGCCCAACTTCCAGCCCTGCCCCCCAGCCAGGGCTCCACTCCGCCTTCTTTCTTTTGTTCCACTCCCTGGGAGGTAACTGGTCGGACAGGTTGGGAGCCCCCATGCATAATGACTCATCCCCTGCCCTGCTGGGCTGAGCTACAGACAGCAGCCAGTGGGGGTCACCCACAGCCCACCGCCCAGGCTAGCAACCAGCAAGATACCCACACTACGTCACAAGGTGTCTGGGCCAACACACACCTGGAGTGAGTCATTGGGGATCCCACATCACACAACACAGCCAGGTGGGAATACTGGGTTACAGAGCAGACAGACCCCCCCCACACACACACACACGTCACAGACACAACCCCCAGGATCACACGGTAGTGTTTGGCGCTGCAGCCGTAGCCTTCATCGTTGGGCAGCGCCCAGGGTCCCAACACAGGAATGCGGATTTCTTCTCTGGGGCAGCTGCAGTTCCTGATTTCAGGGACACGCCCCAACTGAACATCTCTGTGGGGGGGGGGGATATAGGTGTGATGGGGTGGGCAAGGCCCCATATCCCGGCTGGAGGCCTTTCCGCACCCTGCCCAGCAACAGGAGCAGAAGAGAGGTCCTCCAAGGAGACTAGAGTGGCAGCCTCTGCTGCAGCCAATCAGGAGCAGCAGGCTGATATAAAGAAGGTGCTGGGCCAGGGCTGGGCAGTTCCTTGCTGGAGCTGGACCCAGGCGGAGCTAAGGGCTGGCTGGGGAACATCAGCACCCTGGACAGTGCCGAGTGGGCGCTGGCTTCAGGCCTGGCCAGATCCGGGTCCCCTGGCTGAAGACTGGCCAAGAAGCCAAGGGCAACCCTTGCAGAGCCCTGGGCAGGGAGGACTTGACCCCAAGGCCAAGGGGAAGGGCTGGACAGAGCAGCTTCCCAGGGACACGACAGCAACCGAGCTCTTTGAGACTCAGCAGGTAGCTGCTACTTACAGGGTCCCTGGGCCAGGACCCAGAGGAATGGGCAGGCCTGGGCCCCACCCTTCCCCCACCTCAAGCAGCCACAACAGTGGTTAAAAGAAGAGGCCTGGTCCCAGGCCGCATACCGGACACTTCGGCTATGTTTACACTGGCCAGTTCTTGTGCCATTTTTGCGGAAGAGGGTTTTTTGTGCAAGAAGGGGCAGTGTAGACAGCTCCTTCTGGTGAAAAAGCCTCTTCTGCAAAAATGATGTCTCATTAGGTATGCAAATGAGGCTCAGCAATATTGCATGTTTAGTCTCATTTGCATATTTCTTGCGTAAGAACCAGCCAGTGTAAACATAGCCTTCCTCTCCCGCAGACAGCCAGGTAGCGATGCTACAAGACTCCCTGCGGCCACCGAGGGGCGCTCACGGGAATGGTGGAGCCCGTTCCACCAATACCCCTGGCCGAGGGGCACGCTGGCCCTTGGTGGCATCGATCCCACTGGTGCAGGTGCATGAGCCCCGACGTGGCGGTTTGCGTGGCCAGCCCCTGTGGGGATGAGGCTGGTAGAGGGTGTGGGCAGGGCTGGCTGCAGGGGTGGGCTCGGGTGAGTGTGCTGGGGGTGGTTGCTGGGAAGAATTTGTTTGCGGTTGGGGGGGTGTCTGCAGGCGAGGACTGTCCTGTCCTCCAGGCCTGTGAGGGTGTTGAATGCAGCCCCATCCACGATGCCAGCGGCATTACGAGTTAAGCACATTTACAGACCATGCAATTAGCCTCGTTTAGCACGGACACTCCAATGGACGAATTTTCCCTTCCCTTTCCCTCCCCGTCCCTGGTGTGTCCCCCCACAACCCGCATTCCCCTCCCAGAGCTGGGACTGAGCCCAAGAGTCCGGGCCCCTCCCTTACCCCGTCTCAGCCCCCCTCACTGCTGCGACCCGCCTGGGCCAGGCTGTGCTGGGGGTGCACGTCGCACACGGACCGGACAGTAACTAACGATGGAAAACGTCCCGGAGCCCCACTTATTGCTGGGAGCAAAACCTGCAGCGCGAGAGCCGGGCGGCCAGGCCAGGGACACACATGGGGGTGGGGGGGCTGCATGGGGGCGGGGCCCTTCCCACCCACCGGGCCTAAGCAGAGCTGCCCCCCTGGGATGCTGCCCCTGGGCACGATGGGCCTTTAGCTGGGCTCTGCCCAGCCTCCCAGCCATGCGGCTGATCCCATTGGCTGGAGGGATGGAACCTGGCCCAAAGCCTGATGGGTAATGGCTGAGGGGGCGGGGCTGCACCTAGGCTGACTGACAGCAGCCCGGCCAATAGGGGCCAGACTCAGGGCCGAACCCAGCACCCACTGGAGTCAAGAGAAACGGCCCCCATGGGGGCAATGGTGCTTGGATCAGCCCCATGGGCCCTGCCCCCAAGCCCAGCCCCACGGGGCAGCAGCCCTTTCCCTGGACAGGCCACCAAGCCCAGCAGGGGCAGCCCGAGGGGCTGGCTCCCCAGGGAGCCTCTAGCGGGTCGGCTCCTTGCAGTTCTGGGCTGGGAGGGGGGACAGGACGCAGGGGCGGAGCTGGGGGTGTGAGCGGGTCTCACAAAGGAATCGGGGCCACAACTCCTCCCGAAATTGCTAATGAAGCCGGGATTTAAATATCCCGTGCTTCATTCACATAAACATGGCCACCGCTTTTTTCGAAACTAAGCTTTTTTGAAAAAAAGCGGCAGTCTAGATGTGGATCTTTCGAAAAAGAAACCCTTTTTCCAAAGATCCTGTAAACCTCGTCCTGCTTGTTTTCTCCGGGGCTCTTTTTTTCTTCCTCTGCATTCACCCAAAAGCAGCAGGGCCAACACGAACTTCTCAAAGTGTCTGACTGCCCCAGGGCCCCACTCACCACAGCTGGGGCCCCTCGGCTTCTCCACTCTGCCATGGCCAGATCGTGCTGCCGCTGCCTCTCTCGATCCTGGCATTCCTTCTCTCGATCCTCTAATTCCTTTAGCCTCAGCTCGATCTCCAGCCGTTCGCAGCTCTGCCAGGATGGACCCTACCCTGGATGAACCACTCCTGGTGGAGCATGGCCTGGTGGGCACCACGTCTGTCTGGTGGGCTCCAGCCCTCCCTCCAGTCTGAGGGTCTGAGATGCTCCCGGGGGGGGTCTGGCTGCTCCCTGCTGGGATAGACTCCAGACCCCTGGACGGGTCATTCTCTTCCAGCAGGGCAATCAGCTGGGCCTTGGTCGATTTCCCCACGGACAGGCCCTTCTCTCTGCACAGCCCCACCAGGTCTGCCCTCAGGAGTCGGGTGTAGGCCATTGCCCTGCCGATCCCCAGGGTGCAGACTCACCAGTCTAGTGCTGCAGTGCCCCACGGCTCCCAGGAACCGCTTTGCTCTGTCTCCAGCACCTGGCTCTTGCAACCCCTCCCTTCTACTGCTCCTTGACACTCACTGCTGGAAGCTCCATCTGCAGTGTGCAGGGCATCCCACCCCTGACACCCCTGTGATGACAAGTCGGAGTCCCCCCGAACCTGCACCCCTGTAGCAGCCAGAACAGACTCCGTCAGCTGGTAGAACGGGGGGGGGGGGGTGTATTGCCCCTCCAGGATACAGCCCAGCACAGACGTGATGTGGCTACAGGAGTCAGGGCCAGGATGCCTCAGCCCCCTTGGGGTAGGGGGGTCCATCCCCCCTCAGCCCTCAGCACCCAGCTTAGACTCCTCTCTTCACGTTTCCCAGCCCAAACCTGCCCCTTCCCCCAAACACTCACTCCCTTTGTTCCGTCCCTGCCCTCAACAGGTAGGACCGGTTGGATCATTGTCTACGTGACCTCAAGCTCCTCAGGCAACTCCCCCCTCCCACCCGCTGGGCAGTGCTGACAGACACAGACCAGTAGGGGTCACCCACTGCCCAAACACAGTGTATGGCCTGCCCACTACATCACTCGGACACTTTCTCCATGCACAAAAAAACCCATTTTCCTGCAAGATCAGTATCCCTCCTGTTTTGGGGCATGAGGATCTTGCAGGAAAAGGGGTTTCTGCACAAAAAGAAAATGTCCACATGGCTTATTTTGGTGCAAAAATCCCAGCACAAAAACAGCTCGGCAGAAAATCTGCAAATGAGATTGAGATTCATGCAAATGAGTCCCTGTGACGAAGCGTTGGGGTCCCCTGACTCCTGCACCCCCGTAATGGCACGAACAGACTCCACCAGCCCGTAGAATGGAGGAGTTTATTCCTTCTCCAGGATACAGCCCAGCACAGCACAGCACCGATGTAATCTGGGTTACAGGGCAGGTCTAGGATGCCTCAGCCTCTTGCGATGGGGGGAGATTGGGCCCCTAAATCCCAGCCCCTGGCTTAGGCTGGTTCCTCCATGATCCCAGACAGAAAACTAACCCACTCTCTTCCAGCCCTGCCCCAGCCAGGCAGCATTTCCCCTTCCTTTGTCTCTCTCCTTGGGGGTAGCTGGTCAGACAGGTTGAGACCTCTTGCATAATGACTCATCTCCAGTCCTTCTGGGCTGTGGTACCGATGGCAGCCAGTGGGGGTTACCACAGAGCCAGCATAGAAACCAGCCAGGTACCTCCACTACCTCACAGTCCCTCATTGGTGTATGTTTTGTGGAGGAAACTCACACGCTACGGCTGTGTCTACATTGGCATGATTTTGCACAAAAACTTGCTGCCTGTCTCCACTGGTCGCGTGTTCTTACACAAGAACACTGACATTCTAATGTATGAAATCAGGGCTTCTTGCACAAGAACTCTGATGCTCCTGCTCAGGGATAAGCCCTTTTGTGCAACTGATATTGCGCGAGAGGCCAGTGTAGACAGGCAATGTGAATTTCTTGTGCAAGAAAGCCCGATGGCTAAAATGACCATCGGAGCTTTCTTGCACAAGAGAGTGTCTACACTAGCATGGATGCTTTTGTGCAAAAGCACATCTCTTGCGCAAAGGCACATGCCAGTGTAGACGCTCTCTTGCACAAATACTTTAATGCAAAAACTCTTGCGGTAAAAGTATTTGCGCAAAATCTTGCCAATGTAGACACAGCCACAGTGTAGAGGCAGCTATAGGTTGTGTCTGCACTGCAGCGCTATTTCGGGACACTGGAGCCTCCTGGAATCATAGAATCATAGAACCATAGAGCTGGAAGAGACCTCAGGAGTCATCAAGTCCAGCCCCCTGCTCTAGGCAGGACCAATCCCAACTAAATCAACCCAGCCAGGGCTTTGTTAAGCCGAGACTTAAACACCGCTAGGGATGGAGACTCCACTACTTCCCTAGGTAACCCATTCCAGTGCTTCCCCACCCTCCTTGTGAAATAGTTTTTCCTAATATCCAACCTGGACCTTTCCCACCACAACTTGAGCCCATTGCTCCTTGTTCTGCCATCTGTCACTACTGAGAACAGCCTCTCTCCATCCTCTTTGGAACCTCCCTTCAGGAAGTTGAAGGCTGCTCTCAAATCCCCCCTCACTCTTCTCTTCTGCAGACTAAACAGACCCAACTCCCTCAGCCTCTCCGCATAAGTCATATGCTCCAGCCCCCGAATCATTTTGGTTGCCCTCCGCTGGACCCTCTCCAATGCGTCCACATCCTTTGTGTAGTGGGGGGCCCAGAACTGGACACAATACTCCAGATGTGGCCTCACCAGAGCCGACTAAAGGGGAATAATGACATCTCTGGATCTGCTGGCAATGCTCCTCCGAATGCACCTAATATGCCGTTAGCCTTCTTGGCTACAAGGGCGCCCTGTTGACTCATATCCAGCTTCTCATCCACTGGAATTCCCAGGTCCCCTTCTGCAGAACTGCTACTTAGCCAGTCGGTCCCCAGCCTGTACCAATGCTTGGGATTCTTCCGTCCCACGGGCAGGACTCTGCACTTGTCCTTGTTGAACCTCATCAGATTTCTTGTGGCCCAATCCTCTAATCTGTCCAGGTCACTCTGGACCCTGACCCTGAAGCGATCCTGCGTCTTCACAGCAAGCCCCTTATGTCGGCCTCGCTGTTCCAGAGTCCCTGTAACCTCGTTCCGCGCGGCTGAAGGGACCTTGTGCACTAGCAGGTTACTCTGACATTCGGGGGGGGTGTCGACAGCGCCAGTGAGGAGAGACGTTATTTGGAAATAGCAGCGCAATAAGACGCACAGTTTGTGCAGCTCCTTGTGTAGCGTCTCTCGCGTGGCCGCGCCGTGTAGACACCACCTGACAGGACATGTTAAATACGTTTAAACAATTGAATCGTGAACTCCTCCCCAGTGACTGTGGGGCTCGGTCGAGGGGGGGGCACGTCGGGGGTCAGGGCTGGGGGATCGCTCCATTCTGCCCGCCCAGGGTCCTGCTGGGGAGTGGGGTCAAGGGGTATGTGAAGACGTAGTCGAGGTTCCCCCGACTCCTGCACCCCCGTAATGGCACGAACAGACTCCACCAGCCAGTAGAATAGAGGGAGTTTGTTGCTTCTCCAGGGTACAGCCCAGCACAGATGTCATCTGGTTACAGGGCAGGCCTAGGATGCCTCAGCCCCCTTGAGATGGGGGAGACTGGGCCCCTAAATCCCAGCCCTTCCTCCGTCTCTCTCCTTCATGGCTCCAGCCCGAAACTGCCCCTTCCCCTGACCACACAGCAGGGCAGGGCTTTGAACACGCCCGCTCTCTAGCAGATCAGCAACCTGCGAGGGACACAAGGTGACTCCGTGAGTGGCTGTAGCTCCAGGCTGAGGGGGGCGGGGGGATTACTGTGGCTGGGGGAGGGAACAGAGCAGGGGTCACCAGCCAGGAGGTCGAAATCTGCTGGTGGATCTTGGTGCCTCGGGGGGGGGGGGCCTGCCTGGTTTGGCCCAGAGGCTGTCAAGTGCCGGCACTTCAGCTGCCCCTCCCCCCACTGCCGTGCATCTCCTGCCCTTCGCCTTGGAGCTGCCCCTCAGGAGCCCCCTGCTTGCTGGGCAGGGCAGGGGAGGGAGAGGAGGGGGCTGGGGTCAAGGTGCCCCACTCTGTATCCTCTCCCCTCAGATCAGAGCGGGGGGGCACAATAGGACTTGGGATGGGCGGATTTGCTGGCTACTTTAGGGAGTGGTGCAGGGCCAGGGCAGGGGCGAGCCTGCCTTAGCCCCACTGCCCCCCCACCCAGGAGCTACCAGCAGTGCCCAGCTGGAGTCCACATCCTGAAACCCAACCCCAGTCATGAACCCCTCCTGCACCCCAAACCCCTGCCCTAGCCCCGAGCACCCCTGCATCCAAACTCCCCCCCAGAGCCTGCGCCTAGAACCCCTCCTACATCCCGACTGCCTGCCCCACGCGCAGCTCAGAGCCCCCCTCGCTCTCCAGATCCCTTCATCCACGACCAGAGCCTGCGCCTAGAACCCCTCCTACATCCCGACTGCCTGCCCCACGCGCAGCTCAGAGCCCCCCTCGCTCTCCAGCTCCCTTCATCCACGACCAGAGCCTGCGCCCCAACCCGCTGCCCCAGCCTGGTGAAAGGGAGGGAGGGAGGGTGGATGAGCAGGGGCCGGGCCTCGGAGAAGGGGCGGGAAGGAGGCGGGGCCTGGGTGTTTGGGTGGGAGGTAGCTCTTGGATCGCACTTACATCCCACAAGTGATCTCCTGCTTGCAAAGGCTGGAGACCCCTGGAAAAGCCCCGCCCCCCTCTGGGGCACCAGCCCAGCCCCAGCAGGAGGAGACAGGCTGCTGGGGGGGCAGTGAGCTATGGGGCCTGACCCCTCGGGGGGGCGCTGGCTCGGAGCAGGGCCGGCCCGGGCGCTGGCTGTTTGCCCGCAGGGAGCAGCCGCCCGGCCCCGCTGCCCTGGGCTCTGTGCTCCCCTTGCCCCAGAGACGGGTGACGCGGGGTCCTTCTCCCTTCCCACTGGCCTGGCCCGGGGGAACCGCCCTGCCAGGGCCGCTTCCCCTCCGAGCCGCCAGACCCGCCGCTTCCCCCTTTCGCTTCCCCGAGTGCTGGACCCTGCCCAGCGGGGAGGAACCAAAACGCGACGTCTGCCGAGTCCCTTGGCCCCAACACATGGGACCCGGGTTGGCCTCCCTGGGCTGGAGGCTTCCCACACAGAGAGCTGGCCCCGATCCAGCCCCATCCTCAGTCGGGCAGCACCCAGCACAATGGAGGGGTCCAGTGTCTGTGGAGGGAGTCTAGGAGGTGCCTGGTGCAGTGGGGGGGTTCAGTTTTTGGTGGGGGGGGGGGCATGTGTAGTGCCTGGCACAAGAGGGACCCTGTTCAGAGTTGCTGGAGGCCCCGGGAATGGAAACAATTTGTACAAGAGCGAGGTGACCGCCAGTGAGATTGAAAGGCGACCAGTTTGCAGATGGCAAAAGGAAAGATGTGCTGTTGTCCTGTGGAACTCACTGCCGCAGGATCTGGGTCCAAGAGCTGAATGGGATTCACAAGAACCAGAGGTTTATCAGGATGAATGGAAGCGCTGGGGGAATCCCTGCCCCTCCGAGGGGCTGTTCACACCTGACAATGGCAGGTGCCCCAAATCGCCAGGCCCAAAGCTCAGTGCTGGGCTCAGACTCCGGGGCAGGTCACAGGGAGGGTCTTGTCCAGGCACCTCAGGGCTGGCAAAGCCGCTGGGAAGGGCAAACCCCCCAGAGCACCCCTCCGGGATGAGGTGGGGACTGTGGCTAGTGCGAGCCCCACGTCCTGTGCCCATGGATGTTTCAGGCTGGCTAGGGCAAGCGGCCAAGGAGCCGAAACCAGCCGGATGGAAGCTGGTGCAGCCCAGATGGGAAAGGCCCCCTGGGTTGTCCCCGGTCCCCCTTAGGCAGGCAGCGCCCCCCATCCCAGGGCTGTCCCAAACCCAGCTGAGATCAGAGCTGAGTCAGACCTGCCTGCAGGAGCCAAAGGAGACCAACCAAATTGGGGATCGGCCTCTGAGCAGGGAGGCAGGATCCCCAGTGCCCACAGGAGGGGGGGACCTGAACCCAGGAGTCCAGGCTCCCAGCCCCTCCCCCAACCCACCAGCCTTGCAGAGCCGAGAATAGGAACCGGCCAGCCGGGTTCCCGGTCCCCATGCGCAGGGCCCCCCTGGCTGCCCTGGGGTGAGCTGGGCCCTGGGGCGGGGGGTCAGCGGGACCCAGGTGGGGGCAGTTCAGGCTTCCCCCCCCCGGCTGCTGGGTCTCACCCACACACGCCGGGCCCCTGATTTCAATCTGTGCAAAACTCCTGGGGCAAAGGCTGCCTGGAGTCAGCTCCCTGCTGGGGGGGAGGGTGAGCCTGCGTGGGGTGGGGGAGCCGCTGCCCCTGACCCCAGCCTCCCTTCCTCCACAGCCCCACTCAGCCCAACCTGCCCCTGCAGCCTGGTCCAGCCGGAATCTGCCGGAGACCGATGACACGGCCCAGAGCTGGGCCCTGATTGGCCGGGCTGGGGGGCTACTTGAGTTCAAGGCAGAGTGGAAGCTTCCTGGGGAAAGCCCCGCGAATTTGGCGGGGGGGAGTGATGCTGCGCTGGGGGAAGGGTAACTGTCCTGGGGGGGGAAAGGGGGAGGTGTAGTGCCATGGTTGGGGGGAGGGGTGAAGAGCTCTGGGTCACTCAGGATCTCAGATTTGACACTAGCAAAAGTGCGTCCTCCCAAGGCTCTGACCTCCCTCCCTCCCCCCCAAGAGCCTGGGAACCAGCTGGCTACAGCAGAGCTCCCATCGGGGGCAGGGAGCTACAGAGCTCCCCTGAGCCCCGCTCTGGGTTGTGGCTTCCCCACGTAGCCCCATCCTAGCAGGCCAATCTGTGTCCCTGGTGTCCTGCTGACTGGCCCGAGGCTGTATTCACACGCAGCACCCTCGGCCAGTTCCTTTAGCACTCTTGGGCGTCAATGATCCAGGATGGTGGGCGTGAACGTGTCTGATTTTAGCAGCTGTTGCTGCACCTCTGGTTCCCCCGCGGCATCAGCAGGGACAGCCCCAGCCTGCTGCCTCCCTCCCCACACAGCCAGGAAGGGCAGTGGGGCATTTCGGCCTTAGTTGCTTCCCGAGTTACAATTTTATCAGCCGCAGCTAGCACTGGGCCTGCACCTGACCCAGGGGGATGTTTGCTGCTGAGATGTTTTTAAGATGTTTTCTTATTGTCCTTTAGCTTCCCTTAGCAGCTGCCTGCGTTATTACTTACCATTTAAATTCCTTGCCATTCACTTCCCCTTTCCCATCCCCTATTGGCCGGGCTTTGCCCCTCCCAGCTCGGTGCTTGCACATCCCAGCCGTCCGCCCAGTGTTCTTAAACGGTCTCTGGGTCCCCCCGGCCTGGGCACTGCCAGGGGCTGTGGGCGGGATCCTGTCTGTGGGTGGGGCTCCCCACACACACGCTCGGCTTGTGCTGGTCCATTGCCAGGACTGTGGCTGGGTTTGGGGAGCAGCCAGCTCTCCCCAGTTCTGCTGTTCCCATGGGGGGGGGGGGATCCTTTGCCCCTTCTTCCAGCCTGAGTTCATCTCCCAGTCGCCAGCTCTCCCTGCCTCAGAGCCCCCTGCTCCCAGAAACCTGCTACCAGGGGGCACCTGGAGAGCGGGGTCAGGCACCCCTGAACCTTCCCCTGGAGAAATGGGGCAGAACAGGCCTCTGCCCCTTCCCAAAAGCGGCTCTGAAACCGTCGTGGTGGCTCCGCTTGGAACCCGCCGACGTCTCTGCGTCCGTTCCGCAGGGTGGGGCCGGGGCTGGGCAGGAGGGTCACCCGGCCAGTTCTCCCCATAGCCACAGCCCGGCCCTGGGCCTCGGGTTGTGTCTGGCCTCAGTCTCTGCCTGCCGGGTGCAGCCTCACCCCCGTGACCCCAGTCCCCCTCCAGCGGTCCCCAGCCTGTGTCCCCAGCGGCTCTCAACCCCCAGCCAGCCTCCCTCGGCCCCACCCCCTGTCCCCACAGTACCCGCAGCCCCAGACTTGGTCCCCAGCAGCCCAGCCAGGCCTGTGGCTGAAACACGCTGGGTGGGAGTTAACTGACCCCGTCCCATCATCTCCTCCCATCCCCCACCCAGCCCCACTGCACCCCCGGCTCAGTGCCACCTGCAGACACACTGAGACCACTGAAACCACCTCTCCAGCAGCCCTTCTGTACCCCCAGCTGGCAGAGCCCAGCACCATTGAGGGCGGGGCTAACTCCAGCAGCCAATGGGAATGGCTGGGCTGGTCCAGCGCCAGTGGGCCAGTGCGGTTGGTTCACGGTCTGGGAGGCAATGGCTGATGGTGGGCGGGGGCAGGGTCTCCCAGTCTGAGCCAGGAGGGGGGCGGGGCCGGGCTGGGGTCTGGGTGCCCTATGGGGAGCAGGAACCGCCCCATGCAGCCCCTGACCCCAGCCTGGGGTCCCGCCCGCCTGAACCAGCCAGGGTCTCTCCGCCCCGCCCGCCCTGGGTCCGTCCCAGAGCCTGCCCACGAGCTCTGCCCCACCCCAGGGCTCCCGGCCAGGGACGAGCTCACGGTGCTTCCCCAGCCAGCCCCAGCCCCACTGTCACTGCCCGGGAACAGCCGCATTCCACACTAGGGGAAACTGAGGCTCGGGAAGGCGTTTCTCACACTAGTGCCAAGCCTTGCACCGAGTGAGTGTGAGAAATGTGACTAGGACCCCCAGCGCCCTGCTATAACCACTGCATCCCACTGCCCCAGCCCCTGCTATAACCACTGCCCCAGCCCCTGCCCCAGCTCCCTTGCTATAACCACCCCCAGGCCTCCTGCTATAACCACCCCACTGCCCCAGCCACCTGTGGCCTCCCCAGGCCTCCTGCTATAAACTCATCCCACTCCCCAGGTGTCCTGGCCCTCTCCTCCTCACCAAACTCCTGACTCCCGCTATAATGCACGGTGCCGACAGGACAGGCGGGCCAGGTGACTCCGGTTGCCGTGGGGGCGCAGACGGGACCGATGGTGAATCAGGATCAACGCTAGAAATGTCCCCAAAGCCCCTTTATTGCGGGAGCAAAGCTGCAGGGTGAGCCGGGCAGCTGGGCGAGACACACCGGTACAGGGCGGGTGGTGGGCTGTGCAGGCGGCCCCACAGCATCTGGGCCCCAGCACTGGACCCGTGGGAGCCGCGTGGGCACAATGGGGGCTGGCGTCTCGCCCCTCCCCACCCATGGGCCCGATCCTGCCCCATGGGACCCCACTGCCCTGGAATGGCCCAAGGCCTGCTGGGTAATGGCTGGGGTAATGGGGTGGGGGGCTTCACTTGGGGTGATGGACAGCAATCTCTGGCCAATAGGGGCCAGGCTCAGGGCACAATTCAGCACCCACTAAGCGTCAAGAAACTGTCCCAGCCTGTGGGGGCAATGGGGTTTGGATCAGCCCCAGGGCCTGCTGCCCCAACAAGGTGACCCCATTCCCAGCCCCAGGGGGTAGCAGCCTCTCCTGCACAGCCCCCAAGCCCAGCAGGGGCAGGGCAGGGGCAGCCTGAGGGCTGGCTCCCGGGAGTTCAGGAGGGCTACAGCATCTGGCACCGGCGGGGGCAGGACGCGGGGGCAGAGCTGAGGGTGTGAGCGGGTCTCACGAAGGCCCCTGGGAAGGATTCGGGGCCCGGCTCCTCCCGGCGTTTACCTGGAAGGCAAAGAGGGTCAGTCAGGGTATGACCAGCAGCCCTGGGCCATCCCAGCAAGTGTCCTGTTACTGTAGGGGCTCAGTGGATGAGAGGCTGTGTGCTAGATGGGACGTACAGTGGGAATGCTCCCCAGGGGCTGTAGGTAGGCCCCCAGGCAGCGGCTACTCACAGGGGCCCGCGGGTTGCGGGCCGCGTTCATCTTCATGCCCTTGATGATGAGGATGGTTCCTCGACGATGCCCACGATGCCCACGGCCAGGCCCAGAGGCGCACACCAGGGTCTCTGTGGTCTCGGGCACCGGGGTGGGCACCTGGGCTTCTGCGGAGAGGAGGAGACATGGAGTGAGGGGGTGTTCCAGCTTCCTCCCTGGGCAGAACAGGGAGGGACCCCAGGTTGGGGAGGCATGCCCACTCTCCTCCAAGCACCATAGAGACCCCAGGTGCCCTGGCTCCCAGCCCTGCCCAGCGGGTCCCGGGCAGCCATTGCCCAGTGCCCGAAGCCCCAGCCTGCACCCGGCAGTCGTAGTAGTCGCTCAGCCTGGGGCTGCCAGGAAGGGCAGGTAGGAGCCTGTGAGGCGTGGTCAGGAGGAAGGGGCGCGTCTGGCCGGCGCCCTCGGTCACCTCCTGCCCGCCACGTCATGCTGGCAGCGGGCGGCTGCGAAGCAGATCAGGACGTTGGGCTCCCCCAGCTCCACGGGTCCTCAGGGAACACGGTCACCTCTGGGGGCACTGGGAGAGAGGGAGGGGCACAGCCTGCCCCTGTCCCAGCCAGTCTCTGGTGCCCCCCCTGGCTCAAGTCTCTCCCCAGCACTGGGGTGCCAGCTCCATGTCTGTGGCTCATGGAACACAAAGGGCAGGGCGAGAACCCACCTGAGCAGGGCTGGCGCTGAGCCTGGCGCTGAGCCGGGCTGGGAGGGCCAGGTGTCCTGGCTGGTCCGGGTGTGAGCTGGGAGGGTCCCGGTGAGCCCAGCGGGAGGGGGCCCCTGGGAGGACGCCTGGCACAGCCAGGTCCCGGGACCGTTCTGGGCCAGCGTGTGGTGTGGATCAGAATGTTTATTGGTTGCCCAGGTTGACATTTGTCTGCTCAGACTTGTTACAGGGCAGGCAGCAGCCTGCCCAGGCCAGCTCGGCCTCCTTCCTGTCAGGTCCAGCTGTAAACAGCTCATCCCCCTGTATGAACTGCCCCCTCCTGCTGGGTCTGGTCCGTGCACCGCTGGTAGAACTCCGCCTGGATGTGCGTGTGCTCCACTGCGGGAGACGGGCGTCACCTGCAGCAGCGCCAGCCTGGGGCAGGTCTCTGAGCACCTGCCCTCAGCCCTGATCTCCCAGGCCATGATGCTGGTGCTGGGGCTCCTGGGGTGAGGACAGAGCAGTGGCAGGGGCCCAGGGTCCCTGCTCTCACATCAGGCTGGGTCAGCCCTGCCTGGGAGGAATGCAGACTCCCTGGCTCGTTTGTTCCTGCAGAGGGACACAGTCCCCACCACCAGGCTAGCCTCCGCTCTAACCATGGCCCCCCTTGACAAAGTGGGGATTGAACATCAAGTGGCCGGGCTGGGTCAGGCAAAGGCCCATCAGCCCCTGTCCTGTCTGCCCACAAAGGCCCAGTGCTCCCAGAGCCCCAGAGGAGAACAGAACAGGGAACCACCCAGGTGACCCTGGCTCCTGTCGCATTCCCAGCCTCTGACACACAGAGGCCAGGGACTAGCCCTGCCCAGCCTGGCTGACGGCCATTGATGGACCTAACCTCCATGGATCTATCTAGCCCTGTTAAAGTTCTAGTCTTCACGCATCCTCTGGCGAGGAGTTCCACAGGTTGACTGTGCGCTGAAGTGAAAAACTCAGCCAGCCCTGGTTTGCTGCACCTGCTGCCTCTTCATTTCATTGGGTGACCCCTAGTTTTTATGTTTTGGGGCAGGAAGGCAATAACTTTTCCTTATTCCACTTTCTCCAGCCATGATTTTATAGACTCCATTTCATCTCTTTTCCTGCCCAATTTTCCTCAGCCCTCACGCTGAGGCGGGTTGTGGGAGAACTCCTGTAGTCTACTGCCAAGCAGATCTGCTTTGGCTCCCCATTCACTGGTTGCTTTGTTGTGCTTTATGCAATTCCTACTGTCCTGTGCTGCTATGTAGTGAGATGTGTGTGTGTGTGTGTGCTTGTGCCTCAGCCAGTTTCCCAGCTGCCCAGTACTATCAGGACAAAGAGGGTGGAGGCTGGGTGTGACTTGCTGGGAAGTATGTTCAGCCTTTGAGAGGCCCAGATGGTTTAACCAAAGTACTGAACAGCCCTCCAAAAAACCAATGGTCTGGTAGCACTTTACAGGAACAAACATGTCTGTCCTGAGCATACCCTCTCCTATCCTGAGAGTTATTAAGCCCAAAATAAATAGTAAATGAATAAACCCAGCATGAGAATTAAAATATGAAAGAAAACCAGGAGGGGCTGGTGATCAGTAAGCACTCTGAACAGATGGGCTAGACTGTAAGCATGCAATCGCAGCCTCCAGGATCAACAATACTAGCACCATTTGGCGCCGAAAGAATCCTAGGCAGACCAAGAGCTGGTGGCATGGGGTGAGACCCTGGCTGTCTCCTGCTCCGGGCAGAAGAGCAGAGGCTGGCCTGGGAGAGAGTGTGGTTGCCATTCCTGGGAGTGATGGCACCGACAGTCCTTGTTCCTGTGACAAGTCTCTGCTGGCTGGGAAAAAAATCACAAAATAAGGGGGAACTGGGGCACAGGGAGCACTGGGCTGTCTGGGCTGGCTCCTGGATCCTTGCTGGGCTGGCTGGCAGCTGAGGTGCTCGGGGCTGGTCCTGGTGCCTCATGGAGCAGGAGGTCCCGGTGAGCCCGGCAGGGAGGGCCCCTGAGTACCCTGGCAGGGAGGCGCTCCCTCTGATCTGCCGTTCTGCGTGTGCTACGTGGACAGCCTGACATATTCCAGGCTGGGCCTGTCCCAGCATCACCTGATGTTGCTCTTGGGGCGATTCCCCTGCCCTGCCCTCAGCTCTCACCCCAGGTTATCTCTCCCTGGCCAGGTCCTGTGATCTCGTCCTGGTCCATCTCACACAACTGCCCCGACAGCCTGCTGGGTCGGTCCGTCTCTCTCTCTCTCTCTCTCTCTCTCTCTCCACACACACACACACACACACACACACACACAGTCTCTGGCGCCTGTGGCTGCAGCCCCAGCAGTGACACTGGTGCTGGGACTCGCCGGGGCGAGGGGAGGGCAGTGGCAGGGAGCCCAGCAACCCCAGTATCAGGCTGGGTACAAGGGTCAGCCCTGCACACGGAACAGTGCTCCGATGTGCTTCAGGCTCAGTTCTCTGCGGCTCCCAGCCAAGCAGAGGACAGAGACCGTCACTGACAGGGGCCAGCCCAGAGACACTGGGGGGTCTCTCTCTCTCTCTCCGGGTGGCTCAGGGGGAGAGCACACACACACACACACACACACGCCCTGCCTGAGGCAGCCTCTCAGCAGCCAGCCCGTTTCCAGACTGTCCAGACCCTGCCCCACGGAGGGTGGTGCGTGGGGTCTGTCTCAGAGATCAGGGAGTCTGGGGAGGAGCCCCCACGGGAGACCCCTGAGGAGCCTCTGGGCAGGGCTGTTGTACCAAGAGCCCAGTGACTTCCCTGTGATCCCCCTGCTGCCCCTGTGCCAGCCTCCCCTTCCCCTCCCTGCCATGGGGTGGGTGAACCCCTCTCTCTCTGCAGCCCCCAACCCTGTTCGTACCTTTCACCGTCCCAGCACCCGGCAGGGCCAGCAGGGTGAGCAGGGCCAGCTGGGCCATGGGGCCGCCCCGTCCCGCGCCCATCTCCTCTCCCGGCACTGGGCTGGGTGTGGGGCCGGCTGCACTGGGGGGCACATGTCACACCCCGGGGGGGGACAGGGTTGGGGGCAGCGACTGGCATTGGCCAGGGGAGCCCGGCCCCGGGCCCGCGCCCAATGGCAGAAATCCCTGCGCCGACCAGGCTGTTACCAGGCAGAGCCGCTGCGCCCGGCCCCGCACAGAGCAGATGGAGAGATCCTGGCTCCTGGGGTTGTGCAGTGGGGCCCTGTGAGGCAGTGGGGAGTTTTGGGGGCTCAAAGGGGGGTTGCACACAGGGGGGGTCAGTGCCCAGCAGTTCCTGGTTCAATGTGACAAGGGGGGGAGTTTGTTGTGTCAGGGAACAGCCCAGAGTCGGAGCCGGGGTGTCTGGTGCCCTGGTGCCCGGCCCTGCTCACAGGACACAGCCGGGTCTGGCCAGACGCCAGACAAGGGGCTGCAGAGAGGGACCCTGGCGACCGGCCCAGCTGGTCCCAGCGTGCGGGCGGAGGGCCCAGGCCAGCTGGCTTGAGAGACCCTTTGCTGTGTTCAGAGCTCAAATAACCCCTCCTGTTTGGTGCTGGCTGGGAGTCGCTCTGGTCTAGAGAACAGGAGGGCGTTATTCCTTCTGGGGGTGGAGGCCCCGGGGGCCAGAGGGAGGGGACCCCCTGAGGGGGTTCACGGTGGAGCCAGGCAGCTGGAGGCCCTGAGAGGCACCATCCCGGAGGCGGAGGGGCAGACCCCCCAGGTGAGAGTGGCCCCCCAAGACAGAGTCACTGCGCTGGAGTGGACTCCCTGGGAAAGGGCTGTCTCACTTGCACTGGAGTGGAGGGGCTCCCCGAGAAGGGGCTGCCGCACTGGGGGGGGTCCGCCCAGGAGCCGAGGGGCCAAGTGTGGGCACCACCTGTGAGCCGTGCCATGTGGTAGCAGAGGATGGTTGGGGTGCTCCCTGTAGACCGCTGGCTGCACAGGGGCAGTGCAAAGAGTGATTGCCAGAAACGAACGAGGGTGTTGAAGGAACCAGCAGGGAAATGGCCTGTGCCCAGCTCCGTCAGAGCGACCTGGCCCGTCTGTGCAGGGGAAGAGGGCTGAGCGTGGGGGGCTCACTAAGGAGCAGCTAATAGCTCAGCTGGTGGAGAAGGCCCAGAGGGAGCTACAGGCTCCGGGTCCCAGCAGGGTAGCCAGTGTAGCAGCCTGGAGTCTGTCAGAGGAGCCCCAATCTGGGTTCTCCCTGGGGAGCTGCGGAGGCTGGAGCTGGAGCTGAAAGTGAAGCCGCTGGAGCTGGAGGAGCAGAGGCTGGTGGACAGGCAGAGAAAGCGAGAGGACCGAGTCCAGCAGCGGAAGCACGAGCTGGAGCTGGAGGAGAGACGGGCCAAGAGGGCCTTTCCAGGGGTAAGTGGGGAAGGTCCCGAGATGGCAACTCTGGGGAAGCTGGACTCCAAGCTGCTCCCCGTTGAAGGATGGGGACGACATGGATGCCTTTCTCACAGCCTTCGAGAGGGCTTGTGATCTGCACCGGATTGACCCTGCAGACGAGGCTCCGCAATCTGACCCCTTGCTGGGGCCCAGGGCCATAGTGACATTTGCGGCCAGGTGGGCGGGTTGAGACGGGACTAGGAGCTGTTCAAACAGCCCTTGCTGCTGAAGTGTGAGCTGACCCCGAGGCCGACCAGACACGGTTCCAGGGCCTGCGCAATCCCCTGGCACCACCTACAAGGAGGGGGCCAACGTGCTGGGGAATATCCCCACAAGTGGGGAAGTGGGGCCAGGGGCCACTGCCGAGGATGTGTACAACCTGGGGGGGCTGGAGCAGCTCTATGACACTTGCCTCCCAGACCTCAAGGTGTGGTTGGCCGACCGGCAGCCCAAAGCCTGCGCAGGGTGGGGACACTGGCGGATGAGTTTGTGGCCAGCAGATCAGGGACAGGCGGGAGACCCACACCAGGGTCCCTGAAGGGGAGTCACCCGGAGACCCTCGAAAGTGGGACTCCAGGAAGCCTAGCCGGGGGCCCAGAATGCCAGGCCAGGACAACCCCATGGGACTCGAGGGACCTGAGATGCAACTTCTGTGGCCAGAAAGGGCACAAGGTGGCACAATGCCAGAGAGTGAAGGAGATGGCAGCCAGACAGGGCCCCAGGAGCATCAACTGGCTGGGAGCGCACCCAGAGCCAGCCCGCCGGCCCAAGGGGATGCAGTTAACTGGGCTGCGCCGGGGGGAGGAGCCCGGCAGGACAGGCCAGCTGGGGAGGGCGAAGCGCCAGCCCCCGACCGGCCGTACTCCATCCGCCAGGTGAGTGGGGGACAAGCCCCGGGGAGCAATCGTCATGTCGTCCCCACTGCGGTGGGGTAAGAGTGTCCAGGGGCTCTGGGATATCGGGGCAGAGGTGACACTGGCACGGCCCGAGGGGGAGCCCAGACCAACTAGTGCCTGATACCGGCCTGACCCCGAGGGTGTTCGGACCCCAGTCAAAGTGCCCATAGCGAGGATACACCTGAAATGGGCGGCCAAGGAGGGGCCCAAAGAGGTGGGGGGCTCATGATCAGCTGCCCATGGAGGTGCTAATGGGAAAAGACCTGGAGGACTGGCCGGAGGGCGCTAAGAATGCCCTGGTCCTCACCCAGAGCCAGGGTCAGCGAGGGTGCAGGACCCCCCAGAGAGGGGAAGGGAAGCAAGGCTGGTAGGGCTGGACAGAGGCAGCCCAGAGCCTCCAGCTCAGGGCGGGGAAACTGAGGCACAACCCTCCGGAGCCATAAACACCAGCCCAGCAGCCGAGTTCCAGACGGAGCTGCGCCTGGATCCCTCTAGAGAAGCTGAGGGCCCTGGCTGACCAGGGCAGTGCCGGGTCCTGGTCCCTGGGGAGGGCTGCAGGGAGAGATTCCTTGGGAGAAGGGATTCCTGGACTGGGGATGGGCTGGCCCGGACAAACTGAATCCTGGGAGGTGAGGAGGCAGCTGGTGGTGTCCCAGAGGTACTGCCGCAGGCTGCTGTTCCTGGCCCACGATATCCCCTTTGCGGGGCACCAAGGCATCCGGCGCCCCAGGCAGAGGCTGCTGCAGAACTTTTATTGGCTGGGGGTCTGGAGATGGAGGTGGGGGACATGCTGTCTCTTGGGGGGATCCAGCCTCCTCCAGCCCCTGGGCCCACCCAGTGGTGCTGGTCCCCAGAAAGGACGGAACAATCCGGTTCTACGCGGACTATCGGAATCTCAGCGCCCTCCCCGTGTCCGATGCCGACCCCATGCCCAGGACTGATGGATCCTAGACAAGTTGGGGGGGGCTGGTTCCTCACTGCTATGGACCTTACCAAAGGGGACCAGCAGGTGCCCCTGGACCCAGGGGCCCGGGTGAAGTCAGCCTTCATCACCCCACTAGGGCTCTTTGAGTTCCTGGTCCTGCCTTTTGGCCTCAAGGGGGCCCCGGCCACTGCCCAGCGCCTGGTAGGTCAGTTACTGGGGGGGATGGGGGACTTTGCTTTGGCTTATATTGATGATATCTGTGTCTTTAGTCAGACCTGGGAGGATCACGTGGTCCAGGTGAAGAAGGGGCTGGGCCGTCTCCAGGATGCTGGGCTGACCGTAAAAGCCGGGACGTACAGGATGGGGATGGCCGAGGTGATGCATCTGGGCCACAAGGTGGGAGCAGCCGGCTGAGACCAGAGCTGGCTAAAGAAGAGGCCAACCATCTGGCCCATTCCCAGACTAAGAGGCAGGTCCAGGCTCTCATTGGGATGGCCGGGTACTACCGGAGGTTCGTGCCCATTTTAGCACCCCGCTGCTCCCTGACAGAGCTGTGCAGAGAGCCAGCCTGACACGATGGTCTGGACCAAGCAGTGCCAGGGGCTCTGGGTGCACTGCAAGAAGGCCCTCAGCCAGGGCCTGGTGCTGGCTAACCCAGACTTTAGCAAACCCTTCCTGGTGTTCACTGACGCCTCCGACACGGGGCTGGGCGCGGGGCTGATGCAAACTGACCCCAAGGGGGAGACGCCCCAGCGTTACCTGAGCAAAAAGCTGCTGCCCGGGAGCAGCATGACGCGGCCAGAGAGCAGGGCGCCCGGCCCTGGGGGGGCCTTAAAAAGCTGCAGCCTTGTCTGTGTGGGCGACATTTCCCAGTGTAACCGACCCCTCCCCGCTGGCCTGGCTGCACCAGACGAAGGGGCCAGTTGCAAACGGCTGAGATGGAGCCGGCTCCTGCAGGACTGCGCCAGGGAGGGGCCGTGTTAAGGGGAACGCCAATGTCACAGCTGATGCTTTGTCCTGGGGCAGGGCCCGAACTTCCCCAGGTCACCGGCGGAGGGACCCCGCTCAGTTCAGTCTCGAAGGCGGAGAGCTGTGAGGAAGTGGGGAGTTTTGGGGGTTCAAAGGGGGGTTGCATACAGGGGGGCACTCAGTGCCCAGCAGTTACTGGTTTGAATGTGACAAAGGGGAGTTTGTTGTTTCAGAGAACAGCCCAGAGTTGGAGCCGGTGTCTGGGTCCTCAGTGCCCAGCAGACCTGCTCAGAGGACACGGCTCAGGAACAGCCCAGAGTTGGAGCCGCGATGTCTGGGGCCTGGGGACCCGGCCCTGCTCAGAGGACACGCTGGCTCCCAGAGAACATTGGACAGGGAGGGAGAAGGTCGACCCTCTTACCTGGGAGCAGACACTGGCGGGGAGGGGCTGTTGCTGGGGTATTGGAGGCTCTGCTGGGAGACGGGGGCTGTTTTGGGGACTGAGGGCAGAGCAGGCAGGACTCAGCCGGCTGCAGGGGAGGCTGACGTGGGGCTGAGGGCCCAGGCCGACTGGCCTGAGGGATCCTTTGCTGCGTTCAAAGCTCAATAAACCCCTCCTGTTTGGCGCTGGCTGGGGGTCGCTCTGGGCTGGAGAACAGGGGGGCCCTATTCCTTCTGGGAGGGGAGGCCCCGGGGGGCCAGAGGGAGGGGACCCCCCGAGAGGGCTCACGGTGGAGGCAGGTGGCTGGAGGCCCTGAGAGGCACCATCCTGGAGGCGGAGGAGCGGCCCCCCCGAGGTGAGAGTGGGCCCCCCAAGAGAGGGTCGCCGCACTGGAGTGGACTCCCTGAGAAAGGGCTGTCGCACTGCTGCTGGAGAGGAGTGGGCTCCCCGAGAAGGGGCTGCCGCACTGGGAGGGGGGGGGTCCTCCCAGGAGCCGAGGGGCCAAGTGTGGGCACCACCTGTGAGCCGTGACAGGCCCAGAGGAGGGCGGCTCCACCCAGCAGCCCAGCGTGGGGGCAGCTTTACTGGGGGGCAGGGCAGGGTTAGGGGGTGGCATCTCCTCTGCCCATAGACACCCTGTTTGACAGCACGGCTGTGTGCACCGGACTGGGGGGCATGGCCGGCACAGCTCTGGGGTCGGGGGGCACTGTGATCCCTGAGCTCCGCTGGGAGAAGGGTTATGTGCAGACCAGCCGTGAACAGGGTTTGGGACTGTGGAAACCAGTTCATATTTAGCTAGAAGCCATCTTGTATAACAGCAACCATTTCAGCTTCTTGCTCTTGCACGTAGACCAGAGTGAACCTTCCCCTCACCCCATATGGGAAAGGCCTACAGGGTGAGCTAGTGGAATGTGTTCATTGCGCTGGTTGAGAGGGGAGCCTCACTCCCTAGTTCCTACCCACTATCTTGCTGATAACGGTTTTGCTTTTCTAGGTTTAATTGAGGATTTCTGTAATTGGATGCCCTGATGTCAGACTTGTTTGGTTAAGGGTATAAAGATACTAGGACTGATTGTATTAGCAGCCTTACTGGGCCCGGCTCTGCTGGGCCCACGGTTGGCTCACTCTGTGCTTTATTGATCAATAAAGCTGTTTGATTAGCTGCCTAAACAAAAAGGAGCTTTTGCTTCAACAGGATCATCCAGGGGAGACAGCCTGGGACACAGTGTGATGGTGTATTGGGGAGCCCCAAATCCCGCACCCCCATCCACAGCCTGAGGGGACTCTCAGACAGCCGGTAGAGTAGAGTTACTGGTTCCCAGAGACACAGGCGACGTGAGCAGACAGGCTGAGAGCAGGCAGCCTTAGCCCCGCGGGCCCCTGAGCTCCCCTTTCCTGCTCCCAGGTTGCTCCCCTCCTCCTACCCAGTGGAGACTAGCTCACCCCCACAGCCCCTGCTCACTCATCCCAGGCAGCCCTGCCTCCCCCACTGGCCTCCTCCCAGGCCCAAGGTGCTATGAGCTGTCCCCCGAGCCTCAGGAGGTGAGAGACTGAACGTACTTCCCCAGCAAGTCCCACCCAGCCTCCCCCTCCTCATGCAGCCCCAGGGAAACTGAGGCACACGCACACCCACACTCAGCGTCACTGCAGAGCAGTGTAGGACAGTAGGATCCCACAGACCCCACAAGACACACGGTGAACGCAACACCAGAGCAAACACAGGGCCACAAAATAGACAGCACCCCCGCTATGTCACAGTGGAGCCTTTCCCCTTCGGGAGGCACCTACTCCCACCCAGCCCCAGGGCAGGGCCTGGCTGGCCCAGAGCAGGGGGTCAGAGGACACAGGCTCTGCCCTCTATCCCGACAGGGAGCAGTTTCCTACAACACCCACTGGGTGCCCTGCACTCAGCCCCCTCCCTGTGCCCCCCTCAGCCACCCCGGGACAGGTGCCAGCACACTGGGCTCTGCCCCAACCGCGGGGGTGGGGGTGGGGAAGCCTGGACAGAATCGTGTCTGCCCTGACTACAGTTCAGACCCCTGAAAAGCAAACCCCAGGCCTGGTTCAAGTGCGGTGCACCCAAAGCACGCAGGCGAGGCTGGGTTAATAGGGAGCTGTGAGAGCCAGGAATTGTTTTGCGTAATAATGCAGATTAAGCCTGGCACAGTGAGACCACATCAAGAGAACACAGGCCAGGTGGCCTGGCACTGGGACTTTTGTTCTGACGGGCAAAAATGACAGAGCACAGCCAGGAAACTGTTAACCACGCTCATCGTTTCAGCAGCGCGCTGCCTGGCAGAATGTCCTCCACGCTGGAGCATCACAGGTGCCTTGCACAACACATAATTACCAATATGTGTAGCGCCCCCTCTCCACCTGGTTACCTTCTTTAAAGCCAATCTCCTTACAGGTTTTGATGGACAGGTCTGGGTTCTTCTGGATCCCGCCACCCACTCAACTTATTTTTCTGATGGATTTATTTGGCGGTGCCTCCACCCCCTCACTCCTTCCTGGCAGGGTCACCAGGGCAGCTTGGGAGAAAAATTCTAGCCAGGGTAATCCCCATGTATTTGCCAGATAGTTGGAGACTCCCAGAAAATAGCACAAACACATACACTATAATAAACACAATTATATTAAACAGGAGACAAATATAACAGAACAGGGTAAAACACTATTTTTAGGGTCACGGTGCCCAGCAACTGTAAGATCAGTGTCCCGTTGAGTACGCGTGCTTTGTTGGGGCCCTTGATGACTGTTGACCACAAAATTCTTCTCTGCAGTGGTTTAGCAGTGGGGCTGACTAGGTCAGTACAGCCCAAAGGACTCACACATGGGAGAAGGCAGTAAATCCCTCCATAGGTTTAATATGCTGCAGGTAATAAAATCCCCAAACAAATTCCCTGATTTACTAACTAAAAATTGGTGCACTCACACACTCCATGAATGAGCCTCAGGTTGAGAGATGACTCAGTCACTGCAAATGGGTGGCTCTCTTCTCGCAGGGATCCTCTTCAGGCAGGAATCAGGCTGCTTCGGTCCCAGAATTTCCCCTCACCGCGAAGGGGTGCAGGGCTCAAGGTGCAAGCCACACAACTGCACCAAAATTCAAACTATAACCTCCTAGCCCAGCATTCAGACCCACACAGCAGGCAGCAGCCCTGAACTAGCAGCTAGAGCTGAGCTGACCATGCGGTGACGCCTCTCACCCAGGGAGCTGGGGAGCCAACTCAGCCTGGCTGGGAAGCCTCCCAGCAAACTCCACAAACTGGGAATCAACAGTGGAGACATAAAACCCAGCTGAGGATCCTGCCTTCAGGTCCCTAGAGGCTAGTTCTCAGGGGAACCCTGCATGCAGGCCTGGGGCTTACTAGCTCCCACACAGCCAGCCTCCCTTGCCTGGCTGGCTCCAGACTCCTCCACAATGGCCTCTCCTTCCCCTCCTGAACTCCCTGGGAGGGCATCTCACTCCTATGGGTTGCCGGGCAGACTCTGACCCTGGTAGGGCGGGGGAGCCAAGGCAAACTCAGAGTGCCTCTCCCTGAGCTGCCAGCAGACAAGGCCCCGGGAATCTAAGTAATCTCCTTGGGGGTTACATATGTAATAAGAACATAAGAACATAAGAACGGCCGTAGCGGGTCAGACCAAAGGTCCATCTAGCCCAGTATCCTGTCTGCTGACAGTGGCCAGCACCAGGTGCCCCAGAGGGGTGGACCGAAGACAATGATCAGCGATTTGTCTCCTGCCATCCATCTCCAGCCTCTGTCAAACAGAGGCCAAGGACACCATTTTATCCCTGGCTAATAGCCTTTTATGGACCTAACCTCCATGAAATTATCTAGCTTCTCTTTAAACTCTGTTATAGTCCTAGCCTTCACAGCCTCCTCTGGCAAGGAGTTCCACAGGCTGACTACACCGCTGTGTGAAGAAGAACTTTCTTTTATTAGTTTTAAACCTGCTACCCATTAATTTCATTTGGTGTCCTCTAGTTCTTCTATTTAGGAACTAATAAATAACTTTTCTTTATCGCCTCTCCACACCACTCATGATTTTATACACCTCTATCATATCCCCTCAGTCTCCTCTTTTCTAAACTGAAAAGTCCCAGTCGCTTTAACCTCTCCTCATATGGGACCCGTTCCAAACCCCTAATCATTTTAGTTGCCCTTTTCTGAACCCTTTCCAAGGCCAAACTATCTTTTTGAGGTGAGAGACCACATCTGTACACAGTATTCAAGATGTGGGCGTACCATAGTTTTATACAGGGGCAGTAAGATATTCTGGGTCTTATTTTCTATCCCTTTCTTAATAATTCCTAGCATCCTATTTGCCTTTTGACCGCGCTGCACACTGTGTGGAAGTTTTCAGAGAACTGTCCACGATAACTCCAAGATCTCTTTCCTGATTTGTCGTAGCCAAATTAGCCCCCATCATACTGTACGTATAGTTGGGGTTATCGATTGGCAGAGATGATTAGGACAGCCAAGTCGGGTATACATATGGTGTAGAACACATCATCGGGGGAAGGGAGGGGGAAGGGGTCCCCACGACCTTACTCACTGCAATTAAGAAGTTGGTGGCTGTTCCTACTGGCAAATTGTGGACACCTTTCTGCATGAGGAAAGGAAGAGGCCACGACCTCCTATGTGACAATTGCAAGTTGCTAAGGGTGGAGCGGAGCGTGATTTATAGCAGTTAGTACATGTCTGTGTAGATCTGTGGAGTTAAATACCTTGTGTGCTGTCCTGGGTGTAGGTGTTATCTTGTCTGCACCACCCGTCCCATTGATTGCAATGGGCTGTGTAACTCTGCCCGGCTTCCCTCTCCTTCTCTGTGGATAATACAGATGGATCTAGTTTATCTTTGGTGTTTACTGGCTCCTCTGGGATCTAGTATCTCCAGCACACGACAGTGGGAGCACAGGGCTTCTGCACACCAGGACAAGCCCCAGGGAACCTGCCCCTCCCCATTCACCTCTGTCCCATACCCCAGTGGGTGGTGGCGGGGGGGGGTCTGGTGTGTCAAGCCCAGGAGGACAAGCTGGAGTATCCCAAGCCCTTTGCTGCCTGGTGGGTAGCTGGTCCCAGCTGCTTTCATGCCATCTGGCCCTGGCTGATCCCGCTCCAGCTACCCAGGGACCATGGACAGGGGTATTGGGTTATACTGGGGCGAGTCCTGCAGCCCGACCCAGCCCGGCTCTGCCCTGTGAGGGAGAAGTACAAATCCCAGCCCTGCCGGGGGCGGCTCCGCCTGGCAACCGATGACGCTGCCCAGCCCCGGTGCTGATTGGCCCCTGGGCGCGGGGGCCCGATCCCTGGCCCGTGGGCAGGTGGGGGGAGCGGGGCAGAGCCGGGCTCAGGCTGGGGGGTCCCAGCACTTCCCAGATCTCTCCCTGCAGCGCAGCCATGGGGCCGGGTGGGACCCTGGGGGCCGGGAGCCGCTGGGCGGGGGCCCTGCTAGTGACACTGGCGCTGCTGGGACCCCCCCTGGCCCAGGGCACGGAGCCCGAAGGTGAGTAGAGACCCGGCGACCCTGGGCCCCTCCAGGCAGGGCTGGGTGTACGGGGGGGGGTCAGACCCCGGTGCCCGGGGAGCCCGTCCCAGGCAGGGCTGGGTGTACGGGGGGGTCAGACCCCGGTGCCCGGGGAGCCCATCCCAGGCAGGGCTGGGTGTACGGGGGTCAGACCCCGGTGCCCGGGGAGCCCATCCCAGGCAGGGCTGGGTGTGCGGGGGTCAGACCCGGTGCCCGGGAGCCCGTCCCAGGCAGGGCTGGGTGTGCAGAGGGTCAGACCCGGTGCCTGGGGAGCCCGTCCCAGGCAGGGCTGGGTGTACGGGGGGGGTCAGACCCCGGTGCCTGGGGGGCCCGTCCCAGGCAGGGCTGGGTGTACGGGGGGGGTCAGACCCGGTGCCTGGGAGCCCGTCCCAGGCAGGGCTGGGTGTGCGGGGTCAGACCCGGTGCCTGGGAGCCCGTCCCAGGCAGGGCTGGGTGTACGGGGGGGGTCAGACCCCGGTGCCTGGGGAGCCCGTCCCAGGCAGGGCTGGGTGTGCGGGGGGTCAGACCCCGGTGCCTGGGGAGCCCGTCCCAGGCAGGGCTGGGTGTACGGGGGGGGTCAGACCCCGGTGCCTGGGAGCCCGTCCCAGGCAGGGCTGGGTGTACGGGGGGGGTCAGACCCCGGTGCCTGGGGAGCCCGTCCCAGGCAGGGCTGGGTGTACGGGGGGGTGGGACCCCGGTGCCTGGGGAGCCCGTCCCAGGCAGGGCTGGGTGTACGGTGGGGTCAGACCCCGGTGCCTGGGGAGCCCGTCCCAGGCAGGTCTGGGTGTATGGAGTGAGGGGAGGGGGTGTTGCCTTTGTTCAGTCCCTGCCCTCAGCCGGTGGGAGGGGTTGGGTCACTGGGTCACTGTGTCCCTGACCTCAGGCAGCGCCCCCGCTGGGCAGTGCTACAGACCCCGGCCAGCAGGGGTCACCCCAGCCCGCACCCACCAGTGGATGCCCGGAGCGTGCTGCCCCCCCCGTCACACCCTGTGCTACAGGCCTTGTGCCTTTTGGCAGCTCGTGAGCGGCATCCAGCCCCGCCCCCGTGTTGTCCTGTGTCGTGCCCCGCCCCCAGGGCATGAGGGTCCCTGCCCCGCGCCCCGCTGGGGGGCCGGCAGCGGGTGCGTGAGCCGGGCTCTTCCCGCCCCCGCAGGGCGCTACCTGCACCAGTTCATAGCGGAGTGTGAGTTCAGCAACGGCACGGAGCGGGTGCGGTACCTGCAGCGCTACATCTACGACCGGGAGCCCTACGTGCACTTCGACAGCGACCTGGGCCGGTTCGTGGCGGACGCGGAGCTGGGCCGGCCGGCCGCCGAGCAGTGGAACAAGGACCCGGCCACCCTGGCGCAGGCACGGGCCGAGGTGGACCGGTTCTGCCGCAACAACTACCGGGCGGGGGAGCCTTTCAGCGTGGAGCGCAGAGGTGAGCGGGGGGCAGGGAGCGCGCTGCCCCCGTATCTGCTCGGACCCGCGCGGGAGGGCAGCTGGGCAGGGGAGCAGGTCACGGGGGGGAGCGGCCCCTCCAAGGTCCCGCTCTCTGCGGGAGGGACACTCCTCCCGGCCCGTCTGGCGGGGGGGGGTTAAAGGCGCCCGGACCCTTTTTTATTTTTTTGGCCAACAACCTTGTTCCCCCTTTTTTATGGTTTTTTTCCTCGACCAACTTTCCCGGCCACGCTCCCTGCTCTTGGGGAGACTCCGGCAGCCCGAGGGGAAGGGCGGGTGGATCGTGCTCTGGGGGCAGCAGGGGCTGTCTGGGGCACAGTCCCCTCCTCTCCAGCTCCTGCATCCCCCCCACCCCCACTCACACACCCCCCCGCACAGCAGGCTGCTGCAGCTCTCCCCCTTCCTGAGCTGGGGCTGGAGCACCCCTGGGCTGCCCCTGTCTGGGCCTGGGCCTAGGGTCACACAGGACCCGGCTCTGTCCCACGGGGCAGTGCAGGGGGGGCTCCTCCCAGGCCCTTTCTGCCAGACGCTGCCCAGGGCAAGGGCAGGGGCACAAGAGAACCAGCCCCTGGGGTGGGGGCTGGAGTCTTTCCCTGGGGCAGGAGGTTTTCCTGAGCACCTCTCTCCCCCTCTCTCCTCCCCAGTCCAGCCCAAGGTGAAAGTGTCCCCCACAAGCTCAGGCCCCCAGCCCCACCCCCACCTGCTGGTGTGCGCCGTGACGGGCTTCTACCCCGGGGCCGTGGAGGTGACGTGGCTGAGGAACGGGCAGGAGCAGACGGCCGGGGTGGTGTCCACGGAGCTGCTGCAGAACGGAGACTGGACCTTCCAGATCCTGCTCATGCTGGAGATGAGCCCCCGGCCCGGGGATGTCTACACCTGCCGGGTGCAGCACGTCAGCCTGCCCAGCCCCCTGGATGTGCACTGGGGTAAGAGCCTGGGTCAGCCAGCCCCACACGTCCCAGCCCCACCCCCTGGCCGTGCACTGGGGTAAGAGCCTGGGGAGTGGGGCAGCCCCTGAATTGTGTAGGGGCCCCCCAGCTCTCTGGGGCCCTCAAGGGATGGGCCAAGGTGAGCACCCACCCGCCCCACCCTGGGCAGAAGTGACCCTCCCACAGCACAGTCGCCCCTCACAGCTGCCCTGACCCTACGTGCTCTGGGGGTGAGGCTGAGCTGCCATTTCTACAGCCCCCCCCCCAACCCCTTCCAGGGCCCAGCACTTCCCAGCCTGGGCCACCAGCCACCCAGGGGCCCCCACTCCCACTGCCATGCAGCCCCCTCTGGGGTGGGGCATGGCCGCTATAGAACAGCCCCAGAGCCCCCTGCCCAGCAGCCTGGGACAGGAAGTGAAGGGGGATCCTGGGACCCTCCGTTCCCCCAGTGACTCAGCCCCCTTCCTGGCCCCTGCTGGGGGATTTGCTCTCACACGGGGGGGACCCCAGGATCTCCCAGTCCCGCTCTGGGGAAGCCACTGGGAAAGGCCCCGGGGCCGGGCAGGACAGAGCCCTGAGTGTTTGTCCTGCCCCTGGGCCCCCCACGCCCCACCCAGCGCAGCCCCAGGAGGGGACCCAGGGCGGGTCCCAGCCCCTCCAGCCAGCAACTCTCCTTCAGCCGGGCCCCTGTTTGTCTGCCCCTGGGCCCGAGCCAGGCACAGGGCCGGGAACGCTCATCACACCGGGCAGGTCAGGAACCCCTGGGGCCGTGCCCGGGCCGAGCAGTGCGAGGCCTATCTCTGAGCGGGGGGTTAGGCCTGTCTCTGAGCGGGGGGTTAGGCCTGTCTCTGAGCGGGGGCCCCTGGCTCTGAGCGGGGGGTTAGGCTGGGACACAGGTGTGACGACGCGTTGGGGTCCCCTGACTCCTGCACCCCCGTAATGGCACGAACAGACTCCACCAGCCCGTAGAATGGAGGAGTTCTTCTCCAGGATACAGCACAGCACAGATGTCATCTGGTTACAGGGCAGGCCTAGGATGCCTCAGCCCCCTGAGATGGGGAGACTGGGCCCTAAATCCCAGCCCTGGCTTAGGCTGGTTCCTCCATGATCCCAGACAGAAACTAACTCTCTTCCAGCCCTGCCCCAGCCCAGGCAGCATTCCCCTTCCTTTGTTTCTCTCCTGGGGGTAGCTGGTCAGACAGGTTGAGAGACCCTCTTTGCATAATGACTCATCCTTCTGGGCTGTGGTACCGATGGCAGCCATTGGGGATTACCACAGAGCCAGCATAGGAACTAGCCAGATACCCCACTACGTCACAGTTCTCCCCCTCCGAGAGCGAACTGAGCAGGGTCACTCCGCTCGTGACCTAGGGAAGTTCGGGTCCTCTGCGTGGGAACCCGCCCTGGGGACATGGGTGCTCCCCTTGACTCGGGCCGGCCGTGGCAAGGCCCCACATGAACTGGCTTCCCTCTGTCCACTCGCCGCATCGCTCCAGGGCGACTGGCACAGGCCTGTCCTCGGTGGTCGCACCCACCCTTCCGCTGGCCTTGATCTCTGGCCAGGGTCTCTCGGGCCGGGGCCATGAGCCCAGCGAGCCTTCCTCTGGACAGCCAGGGCGGCTTCCACCCCCGACGCTCCATCCGGGGGTCTTCCTCCCATAACTCTCTCAGCAAGCCCAGAGGCTCCTCTATACAGGGTAGGGGCCCTGAGCAGCTTTCCTCCCGTCTTGGGCCTTCCCGCCCCTCTGGCAGGAGTCGCAGGACCGGCCGTACGCTGCACGGCTGCGAATATTCCCGGCCAGTAGAAGTGTTGGAGCAGCCTCAGCCGGGTGCTCCGGATCCCCGGTGGCCCGCAAAGGGGACGTTATGGGCCAAATACAGCAGCTTGAGGTGATACTTTGGGGGACGACCAGCTGCGCTGGACCCCATGCCCTCACCTTCCTGGGGAAGCCATTCCCGGAACAGGAATCCCCTCCCACAGGAATCTCTCCTGGCCTCCTCTCCCCAGGGGCTGAGCTGTACGGAGGCCAGCCTGGTCCCTCAGCCTCTGCAAGGAGGGGTCTGCCTGCACCTCAGCCTGGAATTCAGCCGCTGGGGCAGGGATCGGGACCTGTTCCCCACCTTTGCCTAGGTCCGGGGTCCCCGCTTGGCTGGACCCCGTGTCCACGGTGATGGGACCCTGGGGACCCTGCCAGGAGTCCTTCCCTGGATCCAGGTTGCCAGCCCCTCGCTGGCTCTGGCTCTGGGCAGTGACTAGAGCCCGCTGGGATTCCTGGGGCCACTCCTCTAGGTCATTCCCCATTAGCACCTCCGTGGGCAAGTGCGGGTGTACCCCACTTCTTGAGACCTTCCTTGGCCCCCATTTCAGATGCACCCTGGCTACAGGCACCTTAAACGGGACCCGTCTATGCCCTTCAGGGTCAGCTGCGTGTGGGGTAGTATCCGGTCTGGGGCCACTATGTCAGATCGGGCCAGCGTCACCTCCGCCCCGTGTCCCAGAAACCCGTCACCTTCCTACCATCCACCTCCAGGGTATGAGGCACTCGCTCCGCAGGGGCCGTCCTGCCCCACCCGGTACACGGAGAAATCCGCCTCCCGAGGTCAGACCTCCCAGGTGCACTGAGCATCCTTCCCCACTCTGAGCTGAGGTTTGCCTGCCAGCCCCTGCCTCTGGGGCAGCCTGCCCTTCCTCCAGCCCCAGCCAGTTAACCCTGGAAAGTCCCAGGTCATGGGACCTGGTGCACTGAGCCCTCTTGTGGCCTTTTTGCCCACAGCGATGGCAAGTTAGGCTTTGGGCTGTCTCTGTCCAGGCCCTGGCTGGTTCTCTGGGGCACAGACGACCTGTTCCTTGGGCTCGCCTCGTAGTTGACTCCTCCGTCGCTCAGCCGAGATCCGGTCTCTGTGCGATTCCCTTTCTCTCCGGGACTCCCGTTCACACCCGGACCGGCTCTCCGTGAACTCATCTGCCAGTCTCCCGGCCTCCTGGGGGGTCTCTGGTCTTCGGTCCTTGAGCCACAGCCTCAGTCTGGGTGGGCATGCTTCATAGAACTGCTCCATCATGAACAGCTTGAGCAGCCCCTCTGCAGTCTGGGCTCCGACTCCAGACACCCACTTGCGGCAGTATTGTGCCAGGCGGGAGGCCAGGTCCACATAGGTCTCCCGTGGCTCCCTCTGCACGCCCCGGAACTTCTTCCTGTACATCTCGGGGGTCAGCCCGAACTTGTGCAGCAGGGCCTCCTTGACTCGGTTGTAATCCCCTGGCTGTAGGTCCTCCAGCTGATTGAGCACCCCGGCAGCCTCCTGGTTCAGTGCGGGGATGAGCTCCTGCAGCCAGTCAGCTGGGGGGACCCGTTGCAGTCCACAGGCCCTCTCAAAGGAGCTGAGGAACCCATCTACATCGCCCATGTCCTTCAATTGGGCCACCACGAGCTTCTCCAAGCGTCTGGCCGCCCTGGGCCCTTGGGGCCCGTCCGCACTCGGCGCAGCCGGGCCCCGCCACTTCTCCGCTCTGCCATGGCCAGCTCATGCTGTCGCTGCTCTCTACGGTCCTGGACTTCCAATTCCTTCATCTGCAGCTGGATTTCTAGCCGCCGCGCGAGCTCCACTGGGCTGGCCCCTGCCCTAGCCCTTGCAGTGCTCCCCTGGGAGGCAGTCCGGTCTCTTCGGCGGCCTCCAGCGCTCCGCCCCTCTCCGAGCCTGACACGCTCCCAGTGGGGTCTGGCTGTTCCCCACGGGGACAGGATCCCAGCCCTGTGGCTGGTCATTCTCTTCCAGCCGGGCAATCAGCTGGGCCTTGGTTGCGCTCCGCACAGGCAAGCCCCTCTCTGCACAGCTTCACCAGCTCTGCCTTCAGGAGTTGGGTATAGGCCATCTCCCGCTGGTCCCCTCGGTGCAGACTCACCAGTCTAGTGCTGCTGCGCCCACGATTCTCAGGAACCGCTTCGCTCTGTTTCCAGCACGCCTGGTTCCATGGCTCTTGCTTCTGCGCCTAGTCACTCGCGCTGGATGCTCCATCCACGGGGTGCAGTGCATCCCGCTCCTGACACCAGTGTGACGACGCGTTGGGGTCCCCTGACTCCTGCACCCCGTAATGCACGAACAGACTCCACCAGCCCGTAGAATGGAGGAGTTTATTCCTTCTCCAGGATACAGCACAGCACAGATGTAATCTGGTTACAGGGCAGGTCTAGGATGCCTCAGCCCCCTTGAGATGGGGAGACTGGGCCCCTAAATCCCAGCCCTGGCTTAGGCTGGTTCCTCCATGATCCCAGACAGAAACTAACTCCCTTCCAGCCCTGCCCCAGCCCGGGCAGCATTCCCCCTTCCTTTGTTTCTCTCCCTTGGGGGTAGCTGGTCAGACAGGTTGAGAGACCCTCTTTGCATAATGACTCATCCTTCTGGGCTGTGGTACCGATGGCAGCCATTGGGGATTACCACAGAGCCAGCATAGGAACTAGCCAGATACCCCCACTACGTCACAACAGGCTGCTGGGATGGACCAATGTCTGGGCATGGGCCCCGGTTCCTCTGCTGAACCCTTCCTCAGCCCCTCCCCTGGGTCTCCACCTGCCCAGAACATGGGCCCAGGGCGCGACCGGCTCATGCTGGCACTGGGCAGGGACCTCTGCCCCTGGGCT
Organism: Rafetus swinhoei; assembly: GCA_019425775.1. Lineage (NCBI taxonomy): Eukaryota > Metazoa > Chordata > Testudines > Trionychidae > Rafetus > Rafetus swinhoei. The sequence continues at coordinate 5,358,364 of CM033444.1, forward strand.
GCAGGGCCTGAGCCAATCTCTGCTGGTCGCAGACCAGGGGCCTGACGTGGGGCAGATTGTCCCAAAGCGGCTCCTGCAGGGTCTGACAGGCCGGGGCTGGTCCCTGCCCACACGGGACCCGGGGGCCCTTGGCTCTGACCGGCCGGGGCTGGTCCCTGCCCAGAGGGGACCCGGGGGCCCCTGGCTCTGACCGGCTGCCTGTCCCTGTCCCCCAGAGGCGCAGTCGGACTCGGCCAGGAGCAAGATGCTGACGGGCGTCGGGGGCTTCGTGCTGGGGCTGATCTTCCTGGTGCCCGGACTGGTCGTCTACCTGAGGAACAAGAAAGGTGGGCGTCTGCGGGCAGGGGAGGGGCACCGGGGAATTTCGGTGGGACGCTGGGGGGGGCTCAGGTGAAGATGGACCTGGCTGCAGGCTCCCCCCTAGGGGCTGCTCCAAGTCAGGCAGGGGCCTCCCGGCTTCTAGTCCCCTGGGGCAGGGCTGGGGCAGAACTTCCCCCCTCCCAGGGCAGGGACAGAGCAGGGCTCTGGTGGGACCCAGGGCCAGGCTGGGGGGGGTCCCACTCTCCCCTCCCCCAGCCAAGGCCCCATGGTGGGACAGTTTCCCGTCCCAGCTCTGACCCCCAGGAACCGGCTCCCCTGCCCAGGGCTCTGACCGTATCTCTCTCTGTTTTTCAGGGCGCCCCGTTCCCCAGGCTGCAGGTAACTTCCAGCCCCCCCGCCCCCATTCAATCCATGGGGCTGCTGCGTCTGTCCCTGGGCCCATGGCACAACCGGGGCTGATTTCTCCCCCTCTCCCCGCAGGGATCCTGAGCTAGACCCAGGCCTCAGACCCCTCCCGGCAGGAGCGTCCGTCCGTCCGTCTGTCCCAGCACCGCGCCCAGCCTGGAGAACGCAGAACCAGGGCCCGTCCTTTCACATTGCCATCTGCTCCTCCTCCTCCCGACTGCTCCCTCCTGGGACCCGTCCCTACCCCCATCCCAGCAAGCCCCTGGTACAGCCCCGTGCACCCGTTGCAGTATGACCCTGCGCCCAGCTGCCTACCCGCCCGGCCACAGACAGTCCCCCGGCCGCCTGCCCCTGTGATCCGCCCTCCTGTGCCAGATGTCCCAGCCATGGTCTAGAAGCAGTGCCGGACCCCGCCCAGCAGCCCTCGTATCTCACCCCGCAGACAGCGCCTGTGGCCAGCCCGTTATCACCCCACTAAAGAGCTGTACCCAGACAAAGCGGTGCCTGTTCTTTGTCACACACACACCAGAGAGTGCTGGTCACACACACACACCTGGGAGTGCTGGTCACACACACACTAGGCAGTGCTGGTCACACACACCAGGGGGTCACGCCTGGCCTTCCAAAGGTCCCAGGGCCGCCCGGAGGACGCCAGCACTGTGGGGCCGACCCGGCACAGCCTGGGGACCTGCCACTTACGCCAAGTTGCTCCTGCCCCTTGGGAGCTCAGGCAGCGGCCGCCAACCCCAGGGGTTCGATCCCCTTCCCAGCCGGAGGTTCCCGAGTGCGAGCCCTTCACTCCGGCCCAGGGTGCGGCTGGGACGGGCAGGACAGGGACATGGGGACCGAGCGGCGTCTCGGAGCGTTTACATGGGGGGACTGGTCTAATGCCTGTTCCCAGCGAACTGAGAGTGGAGCCGGGCTGGTTCCAGGGGTCTCCTGGGGCGGTCATCAGGAATCTGCTAACAGCTGCACCCCAATAAACCATCCCAGCCCCCACCAGCTCCGTGCTCACTGCTCCCCCCGGCCAGGATGGGGCAGGCGGGGGGCTCTGGGAGGGGCAGCAGCAGGACACAGACCAGCAGCCATGGGGGAGGGGCGCCCCAGACACACTCATGGGCCGTTCCAATAGCTGGAGGGATCAGGGCATCGTGTGGGGCAGGGGCTGGATCTGACTGGGCGGGGGGGAGGGGAATGATTCCTGGGGGTGGGGGCTGTAGGTTTGCCCCCAAGTTGGCCAGGCTCCTTTCCCATGGGTGGGGGGAGCAGCAAGGGGGCATGGGGAGCCCCAGGGACCCCACATCCCTGTCCCAGGGCAGAGGCTGCTGCAGCTGCAGAGATGCTCCTGTCCCGAGCCCGGCTGCAGCAACCGGCCTGACACCCCCAAGGGTTTTGCAAGTGGGCAGCAGGGCTGGGGTGCAGCTCACGGGGGGTGAGGGGGGACTCCTACTACCCAGGTTTGCAACTGCCGTAGACCAGGGGCTCTGGGGCACTGCTGCAAGGCTCCATTCAGGGAGAATTGCTCAGAACCAGGGTGACTTACAGCCCCAGCCCAGGGTCCTCCCCACACGGCACCAAACCAGCCCCACTGAGTACCTCAGCTGCCCCCCGGCCAGCAAGAAACCTCACAAGCAAAACCCCTCAGACACCCCAGTGTTCTCTGTGCCCCCCCCTCCAGCCCCACCTCACACAGGGGAGAGGTGATAACCCATCCCCACCTCCCCTCAGTCACCCCAGTGCTCCCTGTGCCCCCCCAACCCCCTTACACAGGGAGAGGTTATAACCCATCCCCCTCCTCCTCAGACACCCCAGTGCTCCTGTGCCCCCCCTAACCCTTACACAGGAGAGGTTATAACCCATCCCCACCTCCCTCAGACACCCCAGTGCTCCCTGTGCCCCCCAACCCCCTTACACAGGGGAGAGGTTATAACCCATCCCCCACCTCCCCTCAGACACCCCAGTGCTCCCTGTGCCCCCCAGCCCCCTTACACAGGGGAGAGGTTATAACCCATCCCCCACCTCCCCTCACACACCCCAGTGTTCCCTGTGCCCCCCAGCCCCCTTACACAGGGGAGAGGTTATAACCCATCCCCACCTCCTCACACACCCCAGTGCTCCCTGTGGCCCCTGTGCCCCCTTACACAGGGGAGAGGTTATAACCCATCCCCACCTCCCTCACACACCCCAGTGCTCCTGTGCCCCCAGCCCCCTTACACAGCGGAGAGGTTATAACCCATCCCCACCTCCCTCAGACACCCCAGTGCCCCTGTGCCCCCAGCCCCCTTACACAGGGGAGAGGTTATAACCCATCCCCACCTCCCCTCAGACACCCCAGTGCTCCCTGTGCCCCCAGCCCCCTTACACAGGAGAGGTTATAACCCATCCCCACCTCCCCTCAGACACCCCAGTGCCCCCTGTGCCCCCAGCCCCCTTACACAGGGGAGAGGTTATAACCCATCCCCACCTCCTCAGACACCCCAGTGCTCCCTGTGCCCCCCAGCCCCACCTCACACAGGGGAGAGGTTATAACCCATCCCCACCTCCCTCAGACACCCCAGTGTTCCCTGTGCCCCCCCAGTCCCCCCTTACACAGGGGAGAGGTTATAACCCATCCCCACCTCCCTCAGACACCCCAGTGCTCCCTGTGCCCCCAGCCCCCTTACACAGGGGAGAGGTTATAACCCATCCCCACCTCCCTCAGACACCCCAGTGCTCCCTGTGCCCCCAGCCCCACTTACACAGGGGAGAGGTTATAACCCATCCCCACCTCCTCAGACACCCCAGTGTTCCCTGTGCCCCCAGCCCTCCTTACACAGGGGAGAGGTTATAACCCATCCCCACCTCCCCTCAGACACCCCAGTGCTCCCTGTGCCCCAGCCCCCTTACACAGGGAGAGGTTATAACCCATCCCCACCTCCCTCACACACCCCAGTGCCCCTGTGCCCCCAGCCCCAACACAGGGGAGAGGTTATAACCCATCCCCACCTCCCCTCAGACACCCCAGTGCTCCCTGTGCCCCCAGCCCCCTTACACAGGAGAGGTTATAACCCATCCCCACCTCCCTCACACACCCCAGTGTTCCCTGTGCCCCCAGCCCCACCTTACACAGGGGAGAGGTTATAACCCATCCCCACCTCCCCTCAGACACCCCAGTGCTCCCTGTGCCCCCAGCCCACCTTACACAGGGGAGAGGTTATAACCCATCCCCCCACCTCCCCTCACACACCCCAGTGTTCCCTGTGCCCCCCAGCCCCACCTTACACAGGGGAGAGGTTATAACCCATCCCCACCTCCTCAGACACCCCAGTGCCCCTGTGCCCCCCAGCCCCACCTTACACAGGGGAGAGGTTATAACCCATCCCCCACCTCCCTCAGACACCCCAGTGCCCCTGTGCCCCCAGCCCCACCTTACACAGGGGAGAGGTTATAACCCATCCCCACCTCCTCAGACACCCCAGTGCTCTGTGCCCCCAGCCCCACCTTACACAGGGGAGAGGTTATAACCCATCCCCACCTCCCCTCACACACCCCAGTGCTCCCTGTGGCCCCCCAGCCCCACCTTACACAGGAGAGAGGTTATAACCCATCTCCCCATCTCTGAACGGATTCTCCCAGTCTGAAAGGATCATCCACAGGCCCGGGGCAATTTCTACCTTGGTTCTTACCCAAAAGAAGCTCACTGGGCCTGGCCTTGCTCACGTACCGTGGGGGGTTTATTAGTAAAGGAAAGAAAGGGCGGACGGGATGGTTCAAGGAAGCAGGTGTTCGGCAATCACCACACGCTTGCTGCAGGCTCTGAGCAGAGAGGTTACGAGGTGCCGGCTTGACAGACTATGGAGTCCGTGCTATGGGAGGAGGGGTTAGCCACTCCAGGTCAGCCTCTGAGCTCACCCGTGGGGTTCTGGGAGCAGCAGTGAAGCCAAGCTGGAGGTGCCCCAGGACCCTTTCATGCCCTGGCCCGTGTGGAGGGGAATCCCTGGGTCTCTGGAGTGTCGGTGGGTCCCGGAATGGAGCTGGTGCCGTGATCACTCCCCCGCCAATGTCCTTTGGGCAGCAGCCCTGGGGTCCCCCTGGTCTGCGGGTCCCAGCCGCACCCTCAGGTGTGTGTTGGCCATGCTCACAGCCCATCCCTGGGTCCCCCTCCCCCCATGGGTGGGCCACGCCTGCCGCTGCCTGCGCAGCCTGCCGCTGCCTGCCCAGCAGGGAACATGTAACATGCCAGCCCCGAGCCCATGGACGTGATGTCACACACGCAAACCACCTGTGCACGCGAGCCCCACAGACTGACCCAGCCACGCCCCAGCCTTCCCACAGCCCCTCGCCAGGCCCCTTTGCACAGAACGTGGGCAAACACCCCCCGGCGGGGGCAGCTCTTCCCGGCCTGCTCCCCTTCCAACCAGCCCCGGCATGAGGGCTCAGGACAGAGCGAGATCGATCCATGGAGGTCGGGTCCATCAATGGCCGTTAGCCAGGCTGGGCAGAGAGGGGGGTTCCTGGGCTCTGTGTGTCAGGGGCTGGGAAGGGGCGACAGGGGAGGGATCCCTCGGTGGTTCCCTCTTCTGTTCACTCCCTCTGGGCCACGGGGCTCTGGCCACTGTGGGCAGACAGGACACGGGGCTGGATGGGCCTTTGCTCTGACCCAGCCTGGCCGCTCAGATGTTCCTTTGATGCCTGCTGCCTGGAATATGCCTGAGCCTGCGCATGGGGTGGGGGTCGGGTGGGGGGGCAGTCCAAGCGCTGGTGGGTCTTGCCCACACACTCAGGGTCTGACCGGTCGCTGCACTTGGGGCTGGGAAGGAATTTCCCCTCTGGTCCCATTGGCAGAGACCCCAGGCAATGCTCCCGCTAATGTTTTCCATCTGTGCGTGGAATAAATTTTGTTGTGTGCACCAATGCATGTGGGATGTGCACCACCCGTAGACACTCCTGCTGCTGGCTGTGCCTGGCTGTGAGTGCTCTGCCAGTCAGCAGCTCGGCACCTGACTCTCCTGTTTGGCTGCCCAAGCCCCCAACTTACAGGGACCCCTGAGCTAGAGGGGGAGGTTGGGTTCACTGGCCGCTGCACCCTGGGGTCTGGGTCACTGGCAGGTGCAAACCAGCATCAGTGGTGGAGTCGCCGACACCTGATGGCTTCAGATCGGGGTTTTGATCCGTGACTGGCTCAGCCAGAGGTCTGGGCTGTTCCGGGGTCGGCGGGGAGGCCAGATGAGACGATCCCGTCGGGCCCTCAAGTCACCAGCCTCGGAGCGAGAGGCCAGGCAGCTGGCGCCTGGGTCCTAGGTGGGGCTGATGGGTTAGAGCAGGGTGTGACGTAGCGGGGGTCTGCTTTTGTCACCCTACGCTGCTCTGTGTCTTCACGGATGAGGACGTTGGGGAGATTCCCAAATCTGCACCGTCCTTTGTGGGTAATGAATCTGAGGAACTGTCCCGGATTGAAGTGTCATTAGAGGAGGTTTTGGAACAATTAGAAAAACTTAATGTTAACAAATCTCCGGGACCGGATGGCATTCATCCAAGGGTTCTAAAAGAACTCAAATGGGAAATTGCTGAACTATTATCTGTGGTTTGTAACCTATCCCTTAAATCGGCTTCCGTACCTAATGACTGGAAGGTAGCCAACATGACACCAATATTTAAAAAGGGCTCTAGAGGCGATCCGGGCAATTACAGACCGGTAAGTCTAACTTCAGTACCTGGCAAATTAGTCGAAACAATAGTAAAGAATAAAATTATGAAGCATGTAGAAGAACATAATTTGTTGGACAAAAGTCAACATGGTTTCTGTAAAGGGAAATCCTGTCTTACTAATCTATTAGAGTTCTTTGAAGGGTTAACAAACATGCGGACAAGGGGATCCAGTAGATATAGTATACTTAGATTTTCAGAAAGCCTTTGACAAGGTCCCTCACCAAAGGCCTCTTGTGTAAATTACATGGCCATGGGATAAGAGGAAGGTCCTTTCTTGGATTGAGAACTGGTTAAAAGACAGGAAACAAAGGGTAGGAATAAATGGTAAATTTTCAGAATGGAGAGGGGTAACTAGTGGTGTCCCCCAAGGGTCAGTCCTAGGACCAATCCTGTTCAACTTATTCATAAATGATCTGGAGAAAGGGGTAAGCAGTGAGGTGGTAAAGTTTGCGGATGATACCAAACTGTTTAGGATAGTCAAGACAGAAGCAGACTGTAAGGGACTCCAAGAAGATCTCACCAAACTGAGTGATTGGGCAACAAAATGGCAAATGAAATTTAATGTGGATAAGTGTAAAGTAATGCACATCGGGAAAAATAACCCCAACTATACGTACAGTATGATGGGGGCTAATTTAGCTACGACAAATCAGGAAAGAGATCTTGGAGTTATCGTGGACAGTTCTCTGAAAACTTCCACACAGTGTGCAGCGGCGGTCAAAAAGGCAAATAGGATGCTAGGAATTATTAAGAAAGGGATAGAAAATAAGACCCAGAATATCTTACTGCCCCTGTATAAAACTATGGTACACCCACATCTTGAATACTGTGTACAGATGTGGTCTCCTCACCTCAAAAAAGATATTTTGGCCTTGGAAAGGGTTCAGAAAAGGGCAACTAAAATGATTAGGGGTTTGGAACGGGTCCCATATGAGGAGAGGTTAAGCGACTGGGACTTTTCAGTTTAGAAAAGAGGAGACTGAGGGGATATGATAGAGGTGTATAAAATCATGAGTGGTGTGGAGAGGGCCGATAAAGAAAAGTTATTTATTAGTTCCTAAATAGAAGAACTAGAGGACACCAAATGAAATTAATGGGTAGCAGGTTTAAAACTAATAAAAGAAAGTTCTTCTTCACAGCGTGTAGTCAGCCTGTGGAACTCCTTGCCAGAGGAGGCTGTGAAGGCTAGGAATATAACAGAGTTTAAAGAGAAGCTAGATAATTTCATGGAGGTTAGGTCCATAAAAGGCTATTAGCCAGGGGATAAAATGGTGTCCTTGGCCTCTGTTTGTCAGAGGCTGGAGATGGATGGCACGAGAGAAATCGCTTGATCATTGTCTTCGGTCCACCCTCTCTGGGGCACCTGGTGCTGGCCACTGTCGGCAGACAGGATACTGGGCTAGATGGACCTTTGGTCTGACCCAGTACGGCCGTTCTTATGTTCTTATGTGTCTGTGCAGGGCCCGGGGCAGAGGGGGTCTCCTGAGCCAAGACACAGACAGTGGCCCAGTAGGAACAAAGGAAGGGGGGTGTCTGCCTGGGGGGTGAGTGACCAGTGTGGGAGAAGTTTCAGGCTGGGGGAGGAAGAGGAGCAGGGCAGACTAAAGCCAGGACGGGGGTTCAGGGCCCTTGAACCCCTTCCCCAGGAGGCTAAGGCTGTCTGCTCTCAGTGTATCCTGCTGCCATCGCCTGTGTCCTGGAGAACCAATCAACCTTCCACTCGACCGGCTGGCTGAGAGTCACGTCTGGCTGAGGACGGGGGGCAGGGTCGGGGCTCCCCAACGTGCTGTCACAGCAGGGAGGACAAGGGAGTTTGGGAGCCAGGACCCAGCCAAGGCGCAGACACGTTGCCTGTGGTTCCAGCCCAGAGGACGGCGGGCGAGAGAGCGGACCCAGAGGCTCCGCGCTGGGCCCTGCGGGGTGTTTGGGAGAGATGCGGTGCTCAGAGAAGTGCTGCACAGCGAACCCGGTTTCCCCCGTAGAGGGGCTGTGGGGGTGGGGAGAGGCGCAGGACCAGGGGTCAGACAGAAGACGTTCCCTACAGACACGGTGTGGCAGTCACATCACTGTCAGCCAGCCTGTTCTCCCACAGATCAGCAGCCACGTAGTGTGACCAGACGCCTTTCCACCAGGAGCGACTACCTCCAGGCTGGGGGGGGATTACGGTGGTTGGGGGGAGGGAACAGACCCGCTCCCCTCTGGGGCACCAGCCCAACCCCAGTGTGAGGAGACTGGCTGCTGGGGGGGGGAGGGAGCGGGGGTGGGCAGTGAGCTATGGGGCCTGACCCCTCGGGGGGGCGCTGGCCCAGAGCAGGACAGGCCTGGGCGTTGGCTGTTTGCCTGCAGGGGAGCAGCCGCCTGGCCCTGCTGCCCTGGGCTCTGCGCTGCCCTTGCCCCGGAGACAGGTGATGCGGGGCCCTTCTCCTTCCCCACTGGCCCAGCCCGGGGGAACCGCCCCACCAGGGCCGCTTCCCCTCCGAGCCGCCAGACCCGCCGCTTCCCCCTTTCACTTCCCCGAGCGCTGGACCCTGCCCCGCAGGGGAGGAACCGAAACTCGGTGTCTGCAGCATCTCTCGGCCCCCGAGACACGGGACCCGGGTCAGACTCCCAGGGGGTGGGGTGGGAGTCTGGCCCCGATCCAGCCCCAGCCTCAGTCAGGCAGCACCCGGTACAACGGGGCCCTGATCTCTGTTGAGGACATCTGGGAGGTGCCTGGCACAGTGGCTGGGCTGCAGCCTTGGTCCAGTGGTGGTGGGAGGGGCGTTTTGTGCAGCTCCTGGCACAACACCCCATAACAGAAATAACTCATACCAGAGCAAGGGGACGGTCAGCGAAACTGAATCGTGACCAATTAAAGCCGGCCACAGGGAAGATGGGCCTGTGGAACTCACTGCCACAAGATGCCAGTTGGGGCCGAGAGGAACTGGAGGTTTATAAGGACCATGGAGGTGTCCAGTGCAGGTTGCTAAGGGCCTGGGGGTGAAATCGAACAGAACCGGGGGGGGGGCAGGAGCTGAACTCTAGTTATGGGCAGTTAAATGTCCCCTGCATCAGGCTGTTCCACCCCTGCTGGGTTCCTGCCCCTCCCCTGAGCAGCTGGGTCTGAGATGGGAGACCAGGTTAGACGGGCCCCTGGGCTGATCCAGGCTGGGATCCTGCCCCGTAAAGGGCTGTTCCCGGCCCACCTGACCCCGACTCCCCAGGCTGACAGCTTGGGACTGGGACCAGGGTCTACGTCTGGCACCTCCCCGCTGCCCGGAGCTGTGTGTGCAGGGAACTCCCCCTGGGCGCCCATCGGCGCTGGGGCTGCACCCCACAAATAGGCCGCACTCGGCCCACGGGCGGGTCTGGGGCCACTGGGGCAGGCGGCTGAGGAGCCAAACCTGGGGCCGGGTGGGAGTCAGTGTCCCTGGGGAGGAGGGGCCGTGTCCCACGCCCTGCCCCCTGCCCAGCCAGGTCCTGCCCTGGGGCTGCCAGCTGGGTCAGACCCTGCTGGGACAGGCTGAGACACAGGTGGGCCCATCAGCTGGGAAGGGAGCCCCAGGCGGGGGGGAGGTTACCCCAGTGCACAGGGGGCAAAGGGGAGACTGAATCCAGGAGTGCGGGCTGCCAGCCCCTCCCCCCAACACACCAGCCCCCCCAACCCCTGCCCCCAGAGCCAGGATAGACCCCAGGAGTCCGGGCTCCCAGTTCCCCAGATCCGGGCCCCCCTGGCTGCCCTGGGGCGAGGTGGGGGAGACGTTGGGGGGGCTCAGACATGGGGGCCAGGCCCGGGGGGGCAAGTCCAGTATCTAGTGCCCCCCCCGCAGGATCCTGATTCACTCTGTGCAAAACTCCCTGGGGCCCGAGGGGCCTGGACTCAGATCCCGCGGGGGGGGGGCAAAGCCCGTGGGGCTGTGGAGCCACTGGCCCTCCCCCAGCAGCCCCGCTCCGCTCCGCTCCGGCTGCCCCAACACAGCCCGTCCGGAATCTGCCGGAGACCGATGACGCGTCCCGGAGCCGCGCGCTGATTGGCCGGGACGGGGGGTTACTTGCGTTCAAGGTGAAGTGGAAAAACCCGGCGTCGGGGGGGTGCTAGACGGGGCGGAGGGGGATGGGACCGACGCTCGCAGCAGCCCCGCCCTGGAGGGGAAGGACAGGCGGGGGGGCTGTGATGTGGGACCCCCCCACCCCAGGGCACAGGGAGCAGGGGCTGGTGCGAAGGTCGGGCCCTCCCCCCGATGATCCCGGGGCTCCCAGCCCCACACAGGCTATGTCCAGCCCAGCCGGTGATTCGGGGCCGGACTCCCCACGGGGGGCGCTGGGCAGGGAGTGAGCCCCCCTTCCTGGGGAGCAGCCCCCAGCAGGGCCCCATGGCCCAGGCCTGGCTGGAGCAAAGGTTTCAGCCCCGGGGACCCAGCTGCTGTGGCCCCAGTGCCTGAACCCCTGCAATGGCAGGGACCCGACCCGCTGAGCCCGGCCTGTGACCCACAGTCTGGTGCTGCAGGGGAAGGGGACCCCCATGGGCCTGCCAGTCTGTGGGGAGCAGTGCCGGCCCAAGCCATTCTTGCACCCCGGGCAGACATAATTGTGCCCGGGGCCCCGCCCCTGTCCAGCTCGGCAGCACCGTGCAGTGGCCCTTACACTCTGGCGCCCTGGGATAGGGCCTGGTCTGCCCGTAGCTTGGGCCGGCTCTTGGGAGGATGTTCTGTTCCTGCCCCCTATCTGGGGACCTCCCCCCCCCCACATGGAGCCAGGCCCAGCAGCCAGGCTGTGAATTCTCTGGAGCTGCTGCTGGGGGTGCAGTTTGTGAGTGTGGGGGTGCAGGAGTCAGGGGTGGGGTGTACGAGGGGTTCAGGGCAGGGGGTTGGGGTGGGGGTGCAGGAGTCAGGTGGGGTGTACGAGGGCTCAGGGCAGGGGGTTGGAGTGGGGGGTGCAAGAGGAAGGGCAGGACACTTAGGGTGGGAAGGAGAGTATGTGTGGGAGGGGGGGCCTGGGGCTGGATTACCGTACTTGCCCAGGGCTGGGCTGCTGTGCCCAGGGCCAGGACGCTGCAGCCAGATGGGGGCTGGGCACTTTCACTTTCTCAGGTTAGTTAACTAAGTGACAAATCAGGAAAGAGATCTTGGAGTTATCGTGGACAGTTCTCTGAAAACTTCCACACAGTGTGCAGCGGCGGTCAAAAAGGCAAATAGGATGCTAGGTATTATTAAGAAAGGGATAGAAAATAAGACCGGAATATCTTACTGCCCCTGTATAAAACTATGGTACGCCCACATCTTGAATACTGTGTACAGATGTGGTCTCCTCACCTCAAAAAGATATTTTGGCCTTGGAAAGGGTTCAGAAAAGGGCAACTAAAATGATTAGGGGTTTGGAACGGGTCCCATATGAGGAGAGGTTAAAGCGACTGGGACTTTTCAGTTTAGAAAAGAGGAGACTGAGGGGATATGATAGAGGTGTATAAAATCATGAGTGGTGTGGAGGGCCGACAAAGAAAAGTTATTTATTAGTTCCTAAATAGAAGAACTAGAGGACACCAAATGAAATTAATGGGTAGCAGGTTTAAAACTAATAAAAGAAAGTTCTTCTTCACACAGCGTGTAGTCAGCATGTGGAACTCCTTGCCAGAGGAGGCTGTGAAGGCTAGGACTATAACAGAGTTTAAAGATAATTTCATGGAGGTTAGGTCCATAAAAGGCTATTAGCCAGGGGATAAAATGGTGTCCTTGGCCTCTGTTTGACAGAGGCTGGAGAGGGATGGCAGGAGACAAAGCGCTTGATCATTGTCTTCGGTCCACCCCCTCTGGGGCACCTGGTGCTGGCCACTGTCGGCAGACAGGATACTGGGCTAGATGGACCTTTGGTCTGACCCGGTACGGCCGTTCTTATGTTCTTATGTTCTTATGTAAGTTCACTGTAAACCAGCGGTTCCCAAACTTTTTGGCATCACACCCCCTTTTTGATTTTTGAGGAAACCCTCACACCCCTCACTCTCTCATAGTAGCAGCAAAACTTGTTGAGCAAAAAAACAAAAACCCCCAAAAACCTCCAAAAACTGACGGGGCAGAAAAACAAAAATAATAGCAAAATTTAGGGAAGGGGATTGACGGGAGGGCTGGGGAGGGAGGGGCTGGGTCACCTCGTGCCCCCCCTGGAATTTCTTCACACACCCCCAGAGGGGCAAACACCCAGTTTGGGAACTCATGGGCTGTGTCTACATTGGCATGATTTTGTGCAAAAGCGGCCGCTTTTGCGCAAAAACATGCTGCCTGTCTACACTGGCGGGGAGTTCTTGCGCAAGTACACTGACGTTCTAATGTGTGAAATCAGGGCTTCTTGCGCAAGAACTCTGACGCTCCCACTCAGGAATAAGCCCTTTTGCGCAACTGTTCTTGCGCAAGAGGCCAGTGTAGACAGGCAACATGAATGTCTTGCACAAGAAAGCCCAATTGTTAAAATGGCCATTAGAGCTTTCTGGCGCAAGAGAGCATCTACGCTGGCATGGATGCTTTTGCACAAAAGCACATCTCTTGCGCAACGCACATGCCAGTGTAGCCGCTCTCTTGCACAAATACTTCAACGCAAAAACTCTTGCGTTAAAAGTATTTGCACAAAATCTTGCCAATATAGATGTAGCCATGTTGTAAACGAAGTAAAATATGGCGTCCCGCACTAAAGTCTCCGCAGTGTCTGTGCTGATGGTGGGGGTCGGGGCCTTCAATCAGTCGGGGACCACAAGTGAGAAGCAAAACACCAACCCCCCCAAAACCCACCACTCACTGGTGTGGCCCCACTGAGACCCCTCGTCCTCCAGGGGGGAGCGAGGTTCAAGGCCTCAGGCCAGATTAACTCATCCGGGGTTCCAGGGTGAGAGAATTTTGTGCCCCCCCCCAGGCTCTGGGGTGGGGACAAAAATGAGGAGTCCAGTGTGTGGGACAGAGCTGCCAGGGAGTGGGACAGGGATGGGGCGGGGTGCAGGATCTGGGTGGGAGGTGGGGTGCAAGAGCAGGCAGGAAGTAGGGGTCTGGCCAGGGATGGGGATAAGAGCAGGCTGGGGGTGAAGGCTCTCAGTGCAGGAGGGGCTGGAGGTGCAGTGTCTGGGGGTGTGGGAGGGGCAGGGGGTGCAGGGATCTTGGTGCAAGAGGAGCTGGAGTCCGGAGATGCAGGGTCTTGGGGTGCAGGGGCAGGGGTGAAGGGTCTTGGTGCAGGAGGGCTGGGGTGCAGGATCTGGGTGTACTGGTGGAGGGGCATGGGAGTGCGGGATCTGGGGGTGTGGGAGGGGCAGGGGTGCAGGGATCTTGGTGCGAGAGGAGCTGGAGATTCAGGGTCTTGGGGTGTAGGGGCAGGGGGTGAAGGGTCTTGGTGCAGGAGGGGCTGGGGGTGCAGGATCTGGGTGTACTGGTGGAGGGGCATGGGGTGTGGGATCTGGGGTGTGGGAGGGGCAGGGGTGCAGGGATCTTGGTGCGAGAGGAGCTGGAGATGCAGGGTCTTGGGGTGTAGGGGCAGGGGGTGAAGGGTCTTGGTGCAGAAGGGGCTGGAGGTGCAGGATCTGGGTGTATGGGTGGAGGGGCTGGGGGTGCAGGATCTGGGGGTGTGGGAGGGGCAGGGAGTGGCTGGCACAAACTTGCTTTTGTGCCTGCGTGACTCTCCGGCTCCCTGTCCCTGGCAGGGCCTCCCGCTGCTCAGCGGGCCAGATTCTGGACAGTGGAGCAGCGGAAAAGCTCCGGGAAGCATGTCTGGGCACTGCCGTCCCCCCAGTGGGGTAGAGGGTGAGGGGGCAGCTATCAGAGCTGTTTGTGGCTCCATTTCTTCCCTGATCATGCAGTGAGGCTCACGGCTTTCCCCCCCGCCCCTCGCAGGAAGTGGTGCTGGGTCCAATCTTGTGGGGTGCACAGTGCGGGCTCCCCATCGCAGGGTGGAGCGAGGGGGGGCTGAGTCAAGCTGTGAGCCATAGGCTGCCGGCCCGTTTTAAAATGTCTCCTTGTCCTTACCCTGCTGGCTAGTGAGTCCTTTAGCTTCCCTTATCAGTGGCCTGCCTTTGTTCAGACCTGTACCATGTCCCTCGCCCGCCGTCCCCTGCCCCCACCCTTCACACATGGACTCTACAGCGGGATCCCCTCCAGCGAGAGGGCTTCGTTCCTGCCCAGCGCGACTTTCCCATGTCTGTGGAGCGGCGGCTTATGCGCAGCCTGCAGGCTGTGGGGAGGAGCCCCAGGGCCAGGGGTCTGTGAGCCGGGGGAAGGGAAGAGCCGGGAGCCCTGGGGCAGGGCAGGCGGGAGCCTGGGGACTCGGCTCTCTGAGGGCAGCCGAGTCCAGGCAGGATTCTCTGAGTGGCCCCCGCGGCCCGATCTGGCAGCTCCAGGCTGGGCTGCTCCACCCCGGCTGCTCTGGGAGCTGCTCCCCCCCCATGCTGGGCCGGCGCCAGGGACTCTCCTGGGCCGGTTCTGTGGCCCACGCTCCTGGGAACTCGGGGCTTTGCCAGGGACTTTCCGCGTCTGGCCTTGGACCCAGCTGCACCAATCGCAGGCCCCGGGGCGGCCGGGTCACCGGTTACCGGGTGAAACCGCTGCAGGGAGAGCCGGGTCCCTGCTCTGCATGAGCCCGTCTGCTCCCTCCTCCCCAGGGACGGGGCGCGCCCCACGCTGCAGAGACACCCCTGGCTGGCCAGAGCGACTGCAGCCCTGTGACCCCTGGAGCCTCCTGAACCCCAGCCCCTCCCCCACCTTACTACCCCTGGGTCACCCCTGCTGGACTCGTCCTGTGTGCCAGCCCCACTTCCCACCCCCTAATTCACACCCTGGGCCCTGCCTGAACCCGGATCCTGCTACACCCCTGGGCCGTAGGAGTGGGGGGGCTGTCTGTTCTGTACCCGGGGATTCCCCTGCGCTGTGCGATTCCCACTGACTCACCCACATGTGGATTGGCCCAGACACCCAGGCCCAGACTGAGCGGATAACAAGGCTCTTCCCAGGGGGGAGACAAAGGGGGGGAAGGGGAGACGGCCCCTGGCTGGGGGGCAGGGCCTGGGAGCTGGGCAGTTTCTGGCTGGGAAACATGATGGGAACAGACGAAGCTGGGTGCTGAGGGGGATGGACCCCCTACCCCAAGGGGTCTGAGGTTGCCTGGCCCTGACTCCTGTAGCCACATCCCGTCTGTGCTGGGCTGTGTCCTGGAGGAGCAATAAACCCCCCTGTTCTACTGGCTGGCAGAGTCTGGTCTGGCTGCTGCGGGGGTGCAGGATCAGGGGGAACCCAACGCGCCGTCACATCCCCATCCAGACCTCACCCCACAGTTCACACCCTGGCCCCTGCCTGAACCCAGATCCTGCTACACCAGTGGTCCCCAATGTGGTGCCCGCGCACCATGGTGCCCCAAAAGGTTGGGGACCACTGTGCTACACCCATACAGACCGCACCCCACCCTAGGTGGCACCTGAGCCCCCCACACCCCACCAACCTCTGGCTCTGGGTGCCCCCAGGCCCTGCCCTGCCCACCTCTGTTCAGTCTCCGGTTCAACCCATGGGGCCCTCTCCCCACCAGCTGCCTCCACCCCCCAGAGCGACCCCGTAGCTCATGGTCCTGCCCCTTCGCACAGTTTCCAGGGCTCTCTCCCAGGTGCTCTCAGTTCTGTTTCCCTGGCCTGGGGGCAGGACGAGCTTTGCAGGGCAGGAATCACCAGGGGGCCCTGCTCACCTCTCCTGGGGGTCGGCCCCACATCTCTGGGGCCTCTCCAGTGTTCCCTGCAAGTGGGGCATTTGTGCTGCTGCCCAGGTGAGATCCCAGCGCTGCCCAGCTGAGAGCAGGGCTAGGTTTGTGTGTCTGGGGTGGTGTACATTCGCACATGTCTAGGCACATAACATTTATTCCACGCAGATGGAAAACATTAGAGGGAACACGGATCATCTTATACCCACCTCCACTCCTGACATGGAGCCAGGGCTGCCAGGCCAGAAGGGCCATTCGGAGCAGCTGCCCTGAGCTCCTGCATCCCCAGGACGGAGAATTGCACCCAGGGCACCCTGCCCCCGGCCCGTCTCTGGCAGTAGAGCGAGCGGGGCCTGGCACAAAGAGGCGTCCCAGCCGGGTGTCCAGGCTGCGAGTGCTGGTGACTCCCCCGTGTCCCTGGGCCCCACCCGGTACACGCCCGCCCCTTCCTGCTCTCGGAACTGGTCTCCCTCCAGCGCCACGCTCGGCCCCCAGCTCCCAGGCATCTCCCTGGGGACCGGCTCCCGGCTGCTGGGCAAAGCCTGAGCCCTCCCGCCTCTCGTCCAACGGCCGGTCCCCCCAGCCCGTGGCTCCTCGCTGACTCTCCCCACCCAGACGTGCCAGCCACCTCTGGGCCCAGGACAGGGCATGGCAGCCGGTGATGGTCTCCCAGTGCCGTGTGCAGAGTGACCCTCAGTGTCCCCAGAATGCAGCCCTGGCCACACAACGTCTGACTGCCCTGCAGCCTCAGCCCCCTGGCCAGCAGGGGCCAGCTGACACGGGCCGTGGTGCAGGCTCCAGGCCTGGGCTGGAGAGCGGGGGTTAGGACCTGCTGGGGGGAGGGTCCCAGGGTCCTGGCTTCTGCCTGAGCCCAGACGTCTGCACTGTAATGAAACAGCGGCCCAGCAAGCCTGGGCCAGCCGGGGTGTCCAGTTGCAGGGCAGACCTGCCCCAGCCACAGCCAGGCCCTGGGAGCATCCAGCATGAGCCCCGTGTCCTGCTCGGTCCCTGCTGCCCAGGCCCAGCCCAACCCGCCCAGCCCAGGCTCCTAGGATGCAGCCCAGGCGAGATTCTCTGTCCAGAAGGAGCCAGGCTGTCTAGCCCGACCCCCAGTACAGCCCCGGCCAGAGACCCACCCCTCCCTAGGCCCCAGCTGCCTGTTGAGACCCAAACACTGCTGGGGAACCTAACCAAAAAGAGCGGGTGGGAATTGCTCCAGGGGCGAACTCCCCTCCCTGCTGCAGAAGGTGCCTGGTGCCGGATGTGTTGTGTCCCTCTCAGTTTCCAGCCAGGGGCTCCTGTTATCCCTCGTGGGCCCTTTTCATACGCCCCACCCCGTCCCTCCCCCGAGCACCCGCGTCTGGCTGTAGAAGCCTTTCTGCAGCCCCTCACCCTGCAGGCCTGTGCCGTAGCGGGGGGGCTGTCTGCTCTGTACCCGGGGTCCCCTGCGCTGGGCTGTGATTCCCACTGACTCACCCAGATGTGTATGGCCCAGACACCCAGTCCCAGCCTGGGCAGGTAACAAGGCTCTTGGGGGCCGGGGGAGGAGACCAACACCAGGCTGGGGGGCAGGGCCTGGGAGCGAGGCAGTTTCGGGCTAGGAATCATGAAGGGATCAGCCCAAGCTGAGGGGGCTGAGGGTTGAGGGGGGATGGACCCCACCCCAAGGGGTCTGAGGCATCCTGGCCCTGACTCCAGTAGCCACATCACGTCTGTGCTGGGCTGTGTCCTGGAGAAGCAATAAACCCCCCTGTTCTACGACTGGCGCAGTCTCATCTTACTGCAGACGAGGTGCAGGATCTGAGGTTACCCAACTTGCCACCACAGTGTGTCTCCCCCCTCCGAGAGCAAACTGAGCAGCGTCACGCCGCGTGTGACCTGGAGAAGTTTGGGTCCCCGGCCCAGGAAAGCCGCCGCGGTGACATTGGCGCTTCCCTTGGCTCGGGCTGGCTGCGGCGATGCCCTGCAGGAGCCAGCTCCCCCCTGTCCCATTGCTGCACAGCTCCGGGGGGCCCAGCACAGGCCCATCCTCTGTGGCTGCACCAGCCCTTCCACTGCCCTTGATCTCTTCCCAGGGTCTCTCTGGCCGGGGCCATGAGCCCAGCGAGCCTTTCCTGGAAAGCCAGGATGTCCTCCACCCCCAATGCTCTATTGAGGGAGGTCTCCCCCTCCCATAACTCTCTCAGCAAACCCAGGGGGGGTCCTTCTCCCTTCTGCACCCTGGCTCGGTCTGGGAGAGCCTGGCAGACCCTCGGGGTGCCTCCCCCTGTGCAGACAGCAGGTGGGGCAGGGACTTGTCCCAGTCTTGTGGGTGCCTGAGCATAAAGGCCTCCAGCGTCTGCTTCAGGGTCCCCTGGAACCTCCTCACCAGCCCGCTGGGCCGGGCGCCATACGGTGGGGTCCAGGTGAGCCAGGCCCCGTTCTGCTCCCACAAGCACCGGAGCGGGGCCAACATGAAGTGGGATCCCTGGTCCGCGAGGACCTCCTGAGGGAACCCCACCCTGCTGAAAAGGGCCAGCAGTGCGTCTGCCACCGTGTCTGCCTCGCTAGAGGGCAGAGCCACGGCCTCGGGGCAGTGGGTGGCCGTATCCACGGCTACCAGGATGTATTTGTTCCCCGTCCGGGTCGCCTGGCCGACAGGCCCCACTATCTCTAATGCTGCCTTGCAGAACCGCTCCTCTATGGTGGGCCGGTGCCTGAAGGCAGCTTCCCCCCATCTCAGGCTTCCCCCCCCAGCAGGAGTCGCAGGCCCAGCAGTACCGCTGCACGGCCACAGATACCCCCGGCCAGGAAGAGGCCTGAGTCAGCCTCAGCCTCAGCCTCAGCCGGGTGCGCCGGATCCCCTGGTGTCCCGTGTATGGGACGTCATGGTCCAGACACAGCAGCCTGGGGTGATATTTTTGGGGAACCACCAGCTGCTGCTGGACCCCCCACATCCCCACCTACCCTGGGGGAGCCATTCCCGGAACAGGAATCCCCGCTCCCACAGGAACCTCTCCTGGCCACCTCTCCCCAGGGGCTGAGCTACGCCCAGGTCAGTCCGGTCCCTCAGCATCTGCAAGGAGAGATCTGCCTGCACCGCAGCCTGGAATTCCGCAGCTGGGGCAGGGATTGGGACGTGTTTCCTCCCCTGCCCTCCTGCCTGGGTCCGGGGTGTTATGTCGTGGGGAGTTTCACAGTATAGGAAGAAATCAGTGGAAATGCAGAGAGCTGGCGTAGTTGCAAGTGTCCATTTTATTGCAAAGCACAGAACTAACTAGAATAAGCCCAGACTAGCTGGGCTGACCCCAGTGACCTACTCAGTTACTATAACAACAAGATCTATATCTACAACCCAATATACAACATATTCCTCCCCCCTTAATAAAAACGTCCCTTTAAGAAAACAAAAACTAACTATGAAATGAGGGTAGACCGCCTCAAGTTCCCAGCTAACCCTGGGGATTATTTTGCCCCATCTGTGAGTTAATCTCAACTAAAGGTCCAGCCGTTGAGGAGGCCTCCTTTCTCTAGGTGGATTACGGCGGACGTCTGGCGTTCTCGCACCCGAAGATGTTATGGGTGCAGGCCTGACACGGGGCTGGGAACTTGAAGTGTGAACAGGTGAGGCTGTTGGATCAGCCTGCTCAGGGAGGGGGTTATTGTTCGCTGCTGGTGGTGATGGAGGCGGAGAGTCAGGAGCAGGTGATTCTTGACACGGTAGCTCACCAGCAGTGGGAAGGATGGGCAACTCAACTGGAGATGTGTCTTGGGGGCAGGAATAACCTGTCAATAACTGATCTACGTGCCGCCGCCAGATGAGATCCTTCGCAGTCCGGACAGTATAGGAAACAGGTCCTGTTTGAGCAATAATAGTGGCAGGGACCCATTTAGCTCCAGGAGCATAGTTCCAAGCCAAAACTGGCTGTCCAGGACTAAAGGTTCGATCTTTTGCTCTGGATGCACGCCTGATGACTTGACCTTGCTGCTGATGTTGCACAATTTGTCGCGGTTCTGAAGGTTTCAGCAAATCAAAGCACATGCACAGCTGACGTCCCATCATTAGAAAAGCCGGGGACACTTTGGTTGTAGCATGAGGAGTGTTTCTGTAGGATAGTAAGAAGGTGTCCAGACTCTTTTGTACGAGTGAATGTCCTCTAACCGATTTCAAAGCTTGTTTCATTGTCTGGACAAACCTTTCAGCCAGTCCATTTGTGGCTGGGTGATACGGTGCTGAAGTGATGTGATGGATCCCGTTTGCTTTCATAAAATTTCCAAACTCCTGAGAGACAAACTGTGGACCGTTGTCACTCACAAGTTGTTCAGGAATACCCAGATGACAGAAGATTCCCTGTAATTTTTGGATAGTACTCTCAGCAGTAGTGGAAGGCATTATACAGACTTCTGGCCATTTGGAATGAGCATCTACCACCACCAATAACATGCTACCTTCAAATGGGCCAGCAAAATCAACATGAATACGTTGCCATGGTTTTTCAGGCCAGTCCCATGGGTGTAGAGGTGCCAGTTGAGGTGCATTCCTCACACCCTGGCAAGAAATACAAGCTCTTGCCTTCTCTTCAATGTCACTGTCCAAGCCAGGCCACCAAAAATAGCTTGCAATTTCTTTCATGCGCACCATTCCACAGTGACCTGCATGCAGCTGCTCTAACATCTGTTGTCTCAGTATTTTGGAATAATGACACGCATTCCCCACAACAAGCACCCGAATGGGTTGATAACTCCGTTCTCCTGGACATGTAGGGGACAAGGTCAGATGAGACCTGAGAGTTCCGTAGAGATGTTCCACGCATCACTAGTTCCATTACTTGGGACAGTACTGGGTCAACCAGTTGCTCTCTTAACTTGTGCTGCAGTGATGGGCATGTTCTCCACCTGTTCAAAGTAAAAGATTTCCTTCTGGCCACTATCTTGATGTTTGACTGGCAAAGGCAGCCTAGAGAGGCCATCTGCATTGCCATGTAGAGTGGCTTTCCGATATCTGATCTCATATGTGTGTCCTGAAAGCCACAATGCCCATCGTTGCATACGACTAGCAGCCATTGGTGGAATACCTGAGTGTGGACCAAAATCGCCGTCAGAGGTCGATGGTCAGTGAAAGTGTAAACTTCCGTCCAAACAGGTACTGGTGAAATTTCCGAATTCAAAACGATTCCCAATGCTTCACGTTCAATTTGCACATAGTTAGTTTCAGCCTTGCTTAAGGTGCGAAGCAAAAGCAATTGGTTTCTCCTCTCCTGAAGGCATAACATGTGACAAGACCGCACTCCATATGGGGAGGCATCACAAGCCAACTGTAAAGGTAAGGATGGATCAAAATGCGTCAGGACCTCTGTGTTTAGCAATGCACATTTAGCCTTGTTAAATGCAACATCACAGGCGTCAGTCCACTTCCAGACCTTGTTCTGGCCAAGGAGCTCGTGAAGTGGTTTTAATAGTGTGGCTAGCTGTGAAATAAACCTTCCATAATAGTTCAATAGTCCTAGAAATGAGCGAAGTTGACTAACATTTTGAGGGGGTGGAGCCTCCACAATAGCCTTAACTTTTGAAGGGGACTTATGAAGACCAGTAGCATCAATGATGTGTCCCAAATATTCAACAGAGGGCTGAAAGAATGCACACTTATCTTTACGGACTCGTGGGCCATACTCTTCCAGTCTTTGTAGGGTAGCCTCTAAGTTCTTAAGGTGATCCTCCTCGTTCCGCCTGTGACCAGGATGTCGTCAAGATAGCACTGAACTCCTGGCAAGCCACACAAGATCTGGTCCATAGCTCTCTGGAACAAGGCTGGGGCAGAAGTTATTCCGAAGGGTAAGCGACAGTAACGATAAAGCCCTTTATGAGTCACAATAGTCAACAGCTCTTGGGATTCCTCATCAACTTGCATCTGTAAATATGCTTGACTCAGATCAATCTTGCTGAACTTCTGTCCTCCAGCCAGGCCCGCAAAGATGTCATCGATGCGAGGAAGGGGGTATTGCTCTGCATATAAAACAGGGTTAACAGTGACCTTAAAATCCCCACAAATCCGAATAGAACCGTCTTTCTTCAATATTGGAACTATTGGAGTTGCCCATGGACTATGGGTAACTGGTATTAGGACTCCATTTTTGACTAGGCGCTCCAGGTCTGCTTCAACTTTTGGCCTGATAGCATATGGCACAGTTCTGGCCTTCAGATATTTTGGTTGGCTACCAGGTTTAATGTTCAGTTTCACGGTGATTCCCCTCATACTTCCCAGATCCTCTCCAAAAACAGGAGCATGTTTCTTTAATATATCAGTCAGACCTGTTTCTTCTTTAGTCATCCGGTGCACTTCTGCCCAGTCCAGTGGGATCTTCCTAAGCCATGATCTCCCCATTAAGGCTGGGTAAATGGCCTTTCACCACAAACAGTGGCAATTCTGCAGTCTGTCCATTTAGTTCCACCTTAACATCAGTAGTGCCCAACAGGGGTACTGCTTCTCCTGTGTATGTCTTCAGAATGATCTTTGTTGCCTTAAGTGGAAGATGCTTCAATTTTTCCTTATACACCGTGTCTGAGACCAATGAAACTGCTGCACCAGTGTCCACTTCCATGCACTGGTTTGCCATCCAACAGTGGGGTTACCCAGTATTCATGGGAGCCCCTTGCAAAGACAAAACATAGCATGGCGCTTCTTCTTCAGACAGGGTGTCACTTTGATCATCAGACATCTGCTCGATGGTATGCAGATTTTCCTTTTGTTCCGCCAGCCCACAGGCCTCTTTTTCTTTTGTTTGCAGGCACGCTAATGTGTCCTTTTTTCCACACTGGCGACACACTAGGTTCTTACACCAGCATTCTGATGCATGGTGACCTGGCTTACCACAGCGGTAACATTCCTGGCTCCCCACTGTTTTGTGAGTAGGTTCTTGGGACATTTTATGCACCCCAGGGGGTGCACTAAGGTATTGTGCCTCCTGTGTGGCCAGTTCCATGGAGACCACAATATCAATGGCCTTCTGTAGGGTGAGCTGAGCTTCTGTTAACAGACGCCTCCGTATAGCTTCACTGTGCAGGCCACACACTAACCTGTCACGTATGGCATCATTTAACATCTCCTTAAATTCACAGTGTTCAGCAAGCTTTTTCAAATTGGCTACAAATTGTACAATTGTTTCACTTTCTTTTGGTCTCTGTTATGGAACCTGTACCTTTCTGCAATTACCAATGGTTTTGGAGCATAATGTGACCCCAGGATTTCCACAATGTCACTGTAAGATTTGGTCTCTGGCTTAACAGGAGCAGCAAATCATGAGCAGAGAGTAGGTCTTAGCCCCTACAACACTTAAAAATATTGGCACCTTTCTTTTCTTCTTTAATGTCATTTGCAATAACAAAAAGTTCAAAACGCTCAGTATATACGTGCCATTGCTCTCTAGTCTCCTCAAAAGGTCCCAGTGGCCCTGTAAGTGTAGCCATGGCTGTTGCACTCCTCCTTTTTTTTCTTTTCAGTCTCTAGGCTCCTTGATCTTAGTTTCAGTTTGCACAGTGTAGCAGTCAGTTCTTACCCCACCTTCCAAAACAGCCAAAAAAGTTTGTTTTCTTACATTGACTTCTACTTCTTTTGTTGTTGGAGGCAGCACAGGCATCCCATCCTCGCCACTTGTTATGTGTGGGAGTTTCACAGTATAGGAAGAAATCAGTGGAAATGCAGAGAGCTGGAGTAGTTGCAAGTGTCCATTTTATTGCAAAGCACAGAACTAACTAGAATAAGCCCAGACTAGCTGGGCTGACCCCAGTGACCTACTCAGTTACTATAACAACAAGATCTATATCTACAACCCAATATACAACACGGGGCTCTAGGCCTGCTGGGCCCCGTGTCTCCTGGGATGGGTCCTGAGCCCCCTGCAGGAGGCCCTCCCCTGGGTCAGGGTCGCCAGCCCCTCGCTGGCTCTGGCTACGGGTAGTGACCAGGGCCCTGTGGGGTCCGTCTGGCCATTCCTCTGGGTCACCCCCCCATCAGCACCTCCGTGGGCAAGTGCCGGTGACCCCCACTTCCTTGGGGCCCTCCTTGGCCCCCCATTTCAGATGCACCCAGGCTATGGGCACCTTAAACGGGTCCCGTCTATGCCCCTCAGGGTCAGCTGAGTGTTGGGCACCGTGTGGTCTGGGGCTACGACCTCGGGCTGGGCCAGTGTCACCTCCGCCCCCGTGTCCCAGTAGCCCCTGGGGCAGCCTGCCCTTCCCCTCGCCCCAGCCAGTTAACTCTGGGAAGTCCCAGGTCGTGGGACCTGTCCTGGCACCTGGTGCACTGAGCCCTCTTGTGGCCTCTTTGCCCGCAGCGATGGCAGGTTAGGTCCTGTGGGCCCTGGCCGGTTCTCTGGGGCGCAGATGGCTGGTCCTTGTCTCTTGGGCTCGCCTCATAGGTGACTCTCTCCGTCGCTCAGCCGAGAACCGGTCTCTGCGCGATTCCCTCTCTCCGGGACTCTGCTCACACCCGGACCGGCTCTCTGTGAACTCGTCCGCCAGCCTCCCGGCCTCCTGGGGGTTCTCTGGCCTTCGGTCCTTGAGCCACAGCCTCAGGCTGGGCGGGCACGCTTCATAAAACTGCTCCAGCATCATCAGCTTAAGCAGGTCCTCTGCGGTCTGGGCTCCGACCCCCCACACCCACTTGCGGCAGTATTGCGCCAGGCGGGAGGCCAGATCCACGTAGGTCTCCCGTGGCCCCTTCTGCACCCTCCGGAACTTCTTCCTGTACATCCCAGGGGTCCCCCAGGAGGCCGGGAGACTGGTTCTCAGCTGAGCAAAGGAGGAAATCACCTACAGAGCGAGCCCAAGAGACAGGGGCCAGCCATCCGCCCCCAGAGAGATGGCCAGGGCCCAGAGGTAGGGGCTGGCAGGCAAACCTCAGCTCAGAGCAGGGGGAAGGATGCTCAGTGCACCTCCCATGGGAGGTCTGACCCTCGGGAGGCGGATTTCTCCGTGTACCGGGTGGGGGCAGGACGGGCCCTGCGGAGCGAGTGCCTCGTGCCCCTGCAGGTGGATGGCAGGGAGCTGACGGGCTACTGGGACACGGGGGAGGAGGTGACGCTGGCCCGGCCCGAGGTCGTAGCCCCAGACCACATGGTGCCCAACACTCAGCTGACCCTGAGGGGCATAGATGGGACCCGTTTAAGGTGCCCATAGCCTGGGTGCATCTGAAATGGGGGGCCAAGGAGGTCCCAAGGAAGTGGGGGGTGCACCGGCACTTGCCCACGGAGGTGCTGATGGGGGGTGACCTAGAGGAGTGGCCAGACTGACCCCACAGGGCCCTGGTCACCACCCGTAGCCAGAGCCAGCGAGGGGCTGGCGACCCTGACCCAGGGGAGGGCCTCCTGCAGGGGGCTCAGGGCCCCATCCCAGTGGACACGGGGTCCAGCCAGGCTGGGACTCCGGACCTAGGCAAGGGCGGGGATCAGGTCCTGATCCCTGCCCCAGCGGCTGAATTCCAGGCTGCACTGCAGGCAGATCCCTCCTTGCAGAGGCTGAGGAACCAGGCTGGCCTTGGCAAGGCTCAGCCCCTGGGGAATCATAGAAAGTCATCGTGTCCAGTCCCCTGCCCCCATGGCAGGACCAAATACTGTCTAGACCATCCCTGATAGACATTTATCTAACCTACTCTTAAATATCTCCAGAGATGGGGATTCCACAACCTCCCTGGGCAATTTATTCCAGTGTTTGACCACCCTGACAGTTAAGAACTTTTTCCTAATGTCCAACCTAAACCTCCCTTGCTGCAGTTTAAGCCCATTGCTTTGTTCTATCCTCAAGAGGAGAACAAGTTTGCTCCCTCCTCCTTTTGACACCCTTTTAGATACCTGAAAACGGCTCTCATGTCCCCCCTCAATCTTCTCTTTTCTAAACTAAACAAACCCAATTCTGTCAGCCTTCCTTCATAGGTCATGTTCTCTAGACCTTTAATCATTCTTGTTGCTCTTCTCTGGACCCTCTCCAATTTCTCCACATCTTTCTTGAAATGTGGTGCCCAGAACTGGACACAATCCTCCAGCTGAGGCCTAACCAGCGCAGAGCAGAGCGGAAGAATGACTTCTCGTGTCTTGCTCACAACACACCTGTTAATGCATCCCAGATTCATGTTTGCTTTCTTTGCCACAGCATCACACTGCTGACTCATATTCAGCTTGTGGTCCACTATAACCCCTAGATCCCTTTCTGCCGTACTCCTTCCCAGACAGTCGCTTCCCATTCTGTATGTGTGAAACTGATTGTTCCTTCCTAAGTGGAGCACTTTGCAGTTGTCTTTATTAAACTTCATCCTGTTTACCTCAGACCATTCCCAATTTGTCCAGATCATTTTGAATTCTGACCCTGTCCTCCAAAGCAGTCGCAACCCCTCCCAGCTTGGGATCATCTGCAAACTTAATAAGCGTACTTTCTATGCCGATATCTAAATAGTTGATGAAGATATTGAACAGAGCCGGTCCCAAAAAAGACCCCTGCGGAAACCCACTTGTTCTGCCTTTCCAGCAGGATTGTGAACCATTAATAACTACTCTCTGAGTACGGTTATCCAGCCAGTTATGCACCCACCTTATAGTAGCCCCATCTAAGTTGTATTTGCCTAGTTTATTGATAAGAATATCATGCGAGACCGTATCAAACGCCTTACTAAAGTCTAGGTATACCACATCCACCGCTTCTCCCTTATCCACAAGACTCGTTATCCTATCAAAGAAAGCTATCAGATTGGTTTGACATGATTTGTTCTTTACAAATCCATGCTGGCTGTTCTCATCACCTTGCCACCTTCCAAGTGTTTACAGATGATTTCCTTAATTACTTGCTCCATTATCTTCCCTGGCACAGAAGTTAAACTAACTGGTCTGTAGTTTCCTGTGTTGTTCTTATTTCCCTTTTTATAGCTGGGCACTAGATTTGCCCTTTTCCAGTCTTCTGGAATCTCTCCTGTCTCCCATGATTTTCCAAAGATGATAGCTAGAGGCTCAGATACCTCCTCTCTCAGCTCCTTGAGTACTCTAGGATGCATTTCATCAGGCCCTGGTGACTTGCAGGCATCTAACTTTTCTAGGTGATTTTTAACTTGTTCTTTTTTTGTTTTACCTTCTAAAACTACCCTCTTCCCACTAGCATTCCAGGAGACTGCCAGGAGCGGTTCCTGTGGGAGCGGGGATTCCTGTTCCGGGAATGGATTCCCCCAAGGAAGGTGGGGGGTGGGGACTCCAGCAGCAGCTGGTGGTGCCCCAAAAATATTGCCCCCGACTGCTGTACCTGGCCCACGACATCCCCTTTGCGGGCCACCGGGGGATCCAGCGCACCCGGCTGAGGCTGCTCCAACACTTCTACTGGCCGGGGATATCTGCGGCCGTGCAGCAATACTGCCGGTCCTGCGACTCCTGCCAGAGGGGGGGAAAGGCCCAAGGTGGGAGGAAAGCTGCTTGGGGGGCCCCTACCCCATATAGAGGAGCGGTTCTGCAAGGCAGCATTAGAAATAGTGGGGCCTGTCGGCCAGGCGACCCAGACGGGGAACAAATACATCCCGGTAGCCCTGGATACGGCTACCCACTGCCCCGAGGCCGTGGCTCTGCCCTCTAGCGAGGCAGACACGGTGGCAGACGCACTGCTGGCCCTTTTCAGCAGGGTGGGGTTCCCCCAGAAGGTCCTCACGGACCAGGGATCCCACTTCATGTCGGCCAAGCTCCGGTGCTTGTGGGAGAAGCACGGGGCCCGGCTCACCTGGACCCCAGCGTATGGCGCCCGGCCCAGCGGGCTGGTGGGGAGGTTCCAGGGGACCTTGGAGCAGACGCTGGAGGTCTTTATGCTCCGGCACCCGCAGGACTGGGACAAGTACCTGCCGCACCTGCTGTCTGCACAGGGGGAGGCACCCCGAGGGTCTGCCAGGCTCTCCCGGACCGAGCCGGGGTGCAGGAGGGGAAGGACCCCCTGGGCTTGCTGAGAGAGTTATGGGAAGGGGAGACCTCCCCGGATGGAGCGTCGGGTGTGGAAGATGTCCTGGCTTTCTGGGAAAGGCTCGCTGGGCTCATGGGCCCAGCCAGAGAGGCCCTGGCCAGAGATCAAGGGCAGTGGAAGGGCTGGTATAGCCACCGAAGCCGGGCCCGTGCTGGTCCCCACAGAGCTGTGCAGCAACCGGACAAGAGGGAGTTGGCTCCTGCAGGGCATCGCCACAGCCAGCCCGAGCCAAGGGGAGCGAGCACCAATGTCACCGCGGTGGCTTTCCCGGGCAGGGGACCTGAACTTCCCTAGGTCACAAGCGGAGTGACCCTGCTCAGTTCGCTCTCGGAGCGGGGGCAGCTGTGGCGTAGTGGGGGGCTGTCTGCTCTGTGACCCAGGGTCCCCCTGTGCTGGGATGGGAGATTCTCACTGACTCTCCCAAATGTGTGTTAACCCAGACACCCAGGCTCAGCCTCCCAGGGAGAGACAAAGACGGGGGGAGGGGAGGGCGCAGAGGCCAACAGGTGACAGGGCAGTGGCTGTCGGGGGAAGCAGGGAGAGTACAGGCTAAGCTGGAGCCATGAAGGAGAGAGATGGAGGACGGGGCTGTGGGTGTAGTGGCCCAGTCACCCCCATCTCAGGGGGGCTGAGGCATCCTGGCCCTAATTCCTGTAACCAGATTACATCTGTGCTGTGCTGTACCCTGAAGGAACAATGAACTCCCTCTGTTCTACTGGCTGGCGGAGTCTGTTCGTGCTACTATGGGGCTCCAGGATCAGGGGAACCCCCAACTCGCCGTCACACCCCCATCCCCCTCCCAGAGCCAGGCCAGGCGGTGCTGGGGGTGCACGTCGCACACGGACCGGACAGTAACTAATGATGGAAAACGTCCCGGAGCCCCACTTTATTGCTGGGAGCAAAACCTGCAGCGCGAGAGCCGGGCGGCCGGGCCAGGGGATACACACGGGGCGGGGGCTGCATGGGGCGGGGCACTGGGGCTGGGCACTGGGGCTCAGCAGAGCTGCCCCCGGGCACAATGGGTCCTTTAGCTGGGCTCTGCCCTGCCTCTCACGCAACGCCACTGGCTGGAGTGATGGAACCTGCCCCAAGGCCTGATGGGTAATGGCTGGGGGTGCAGGGGCTTTAACTGTGGTGACTGACAGCAGCCCTGGCCAATAGGACCCAATCCAGCGCCCACTGGTGTCAAGGGAAACTGTCCCCATGAGGGCAATGGGGTTTGGATCAGCCCCATGGCCCTGCCCCCAAAAAGAGGCGATCCCCATTCTCAGCCCCAAGGGGCAGCAGCCCTCGCCCTGGGCAGCCCCCCAAATCCAGCAGGGGAGGGGCAGCCTGAAGGGCCGGCTCCCCAAGGAGTCTCTAGCGGGTCGGCTCATTGCAGTTCTGGGGGCTAGCATCCAGCACCGGTGGGGGCAGGACGTGGGGGCAGGGCTGGAGGGCGAGCGGGTCTCACGAAGGCCCCTGGGAAGGATTCGGGGCCCAGCTCCTCCTGGAGTTTACCTGGAAGGCAAAGAGGGTCAGTGAGCAGCAGCCCAGGGCTGTCCCCAGTGAAAGTTACTGTAGGGGGCTCAGTGGGTAAGGGGCTGTGGGTGCAGGGGGGTAAAGCAGGTGGGGGGTGCTGGGTGCCCAGGGGCTGTGGGTGCTGGGGGGTGTGTGATGTGGTGTCAGTCCCTTGCTGGTCGCTGTGCTTGGGCTGTGACTGACCCCTACTGGCCTCTGCCTGTGAGCACGGCCCAGCAGGGGGGCTGCCTAAGTCACGTAGACAAAGACCGGACCTGTCAGACAAGTAGGGGCAGCCAGGGAACTAGGGGTG
Source organism: Rafetus swinhoei (assembly GCA_019425775.1). NCBI lineage: Eukaryota > Metazoa > Chordata > Testudines > Trionychidae > Rafetus > Rafetus swinhoei. The sequence goes on from CM033444.1 coordinate 5,388,233, forward strand.
TGAGTGTTCGGGGGAAGGGTCAGTCTGGGGCTGGAACCATGAAGGGGACAGACTAAGGAGGGTCTGGGAGTCTAGGGGGCCAGGGACCCATCTCCAGGGGTCTGAGGCATCCTGGCCCTGACTCCTGTAGCCACATCACGTCTGTGCTGGGCTGTGTCCTGGAGAAGCAACAAACCCCCCTGTTCTACTGGCTGGCAGAGTCTGTTCGTGCTGCTACGGGGGTGCAGGATCGGGGGAACCCAACGCACCACCACAGGGTGCACTGGGAGGGTGCTGGGTGCCCAGGGCAGTGGGTGCTGGGGGGGCACAGTGGGGGGTGCTGGGTGCCCAGGGGCTGGGGCTGGCTGGGGGGACACCGGGGCTGGGTGCCCAGGGGCTGTGGGTGCGGCGGGTCCCTCCTCCCAGGCAGCGGCTACTCACAGGGGCCCCGCGGGTTGCGGGCCGCGTTCATCTTCATGCCCTTGATGATGAGGATGGTTCCCGCGACGATGCCCACGATGCCCACGGCCAGGCCCAGGGCGCACACCAGGGTCTCTGTGGTCTCGGGCACCGGGGTGGGCACCTGGGCTTCTGCGGGAGGGAGGGACATAGAGTGAGGGGGCTGTTCCCAGACTTACCACCTTCCTCCTCCCCTCGAGCCGGGAGAAAACAGAAGCACTCTGGCTCCCAGCCCCTCTGTTCTAACCTCTAGCCCCCACTCCCCTCCCAGCACCATGGACAGACCCCAGGTGCCCTGGCTCCCAGCCCTGCCCAGCGGGTCCCCGGCCCGGCCTCACCCCAGTGCTTGGTGAAGTTCTGGGCCAGCCCCTGGTGCTGCACCCGGCAGTCGTAGTAGTCGCCCTGGCGGGGCAGGAAGGGCAGGTAGGAGAACTTGCGGAAGGCGTGGTCCGGGCGGGGGTAGAAGTCGGTCTCATAGACGCCCTCGGTCACCTCCTGCCCGTTCCTCAGCCACATCACGCTGAGCGCGGGTGGGGAGAACTTGTCGGCGAAGCAGATCAGGACGTTGGGCTCCCCCAGCTCCACCTGGGCTTTGGGGAACACGGTCACCTCCGGGGGCACTGGGGAGAGAGGGGGGAGTGGGTCCCATGGGCCGCCCCCCCAGCCAGCCAGTTCCTGCCCTGGGGCCGGGTGGGAGCTAGCATCCCTGTCACCAGGTAGTGGGGAGCCCTGGGCCCTGCCCCCCCACCTGCAGCCTGGGGGCTCCCAGCCAACAGGGGGAACAGGAGTGTCCCAGGGACCCAGCGTGGCCCAGACTGGGTAGTGCAGGGGCCAGGAGCAGCCAGGGCAGTCCAGCTTGGGGAGAGGAGCCCAGAGCCAAGGCCCTGCCCCCCAAGCCAGCCACACTCACTGACACACCCAGTAGCCCCAGCCCAGCCCTTCAGGCAGCCCTGCCCCTCCTCTGTCCGGCTTCCCAGGGTGTCACTTGGTTGCTCCCCAACCTGGGCTCTTGTTGCAGGCAGCCTGAGCCCTTGTGATCCTGCTGGGCTGGGGCAGCCTCCCTCAGTGAGTCACACCCCAAACTCCCATCCCCAGCCAGGCACCGGTGCAGGGCCCAGGGAAACTGAGGCACGCACATGGAGTTCCAACAGCACAGCACCGGACAATAGAAGTCCCACCCAACACAGCCCACAGACAGAGTGAGTACGATCTCCACTGCGTCACAGCCCCGTAGAGGGAAAGGTCTCTTGTCCCATTCCCTGCCCCCCATACCAGCCTGTCCCTGTTGTCTGCACTCTAGCTCAGGGTCTCTTCCCAGCACTGGAGGGTGCCACTGGGCCCATCCCAGCTGCCTGCTCTGCGGCTCATGGAGCACAAGGGGCAGGGCAGGGACCACGACCCACCTTGGGCAAAGGAGCTACCTCGGGCCGCCAGCTTGGGAAGGGAGAACTCCCTGGAGCACTCCAGGGCTGGAGTGGGTGGGGGAGCAAAGTGCGGACTTGCACTGGGGCGCAAGGGGAGAGAAGGGCTCCTGGGGGGACGCCTGGCAGGGAGGGGCCGGTCCCCTGTGAGGTACCGTTCTGAGCCCGTGTGTAGTTGGATCTCTTGATCAAGATCTCCAGGTTCTGTTTGTCTACCGCGATGTTTTGCAGGCCGCCCTGCGCCTCGAAGCTGGCGAACTTGGTGAATTCGGGCAGGCGCCAGACGGTCTCCGTCCTGGCCAGGTCTACGTGCAGGATCTCGTCCTGGTCGAACTCAGCCATGAACTCCCCGGACTCCTGCTGGGTCCGGTCCGTGCGCTGGTAGAACTCCGCCTGGGAGGTCACGTGCTCCACTATGGGGGAGACGGGCGTCAGCCCCAGCCCCCACACCAGCCACCCCCAATTTCTGAGCCTTTCCCCACAGGCTGCAGCCCCGCCCCCCTCCCCTGCCCCCTGGCAGTGACGGCTTGTTCTATGTCTCCCCAGGGTGAGGGCAGAGCAGCGGTAGGGGGTCCAGAGCTCCTGTCATCAGGCTGAGCACAGGGATCAGCCTTACCTGGGAGGGGACAGTTCCCCTCACCCCTACTGGCTTGTTTGTTCTCTGCAGGGCTCCCAGCCGGGGAGTGGCCAGACCTCTACCAACTTGGCTTGTAAGGGGGGGACGTGGCCCCAGGCCTCAGAGGTGGGCGGCGGAGGGACGTTGCACGTTCTTACTGCTGGTGATTTCACGCTCCCGTCTGTGCGGGGGCCTGGCTCCATGTCCCAGCGTCCCCCTGGCCTGGCTCTCAGCCCATCTTCGCCCCCTTCCCCAACCCTCGCCCCAGGGCCGGTCACTGTGGACCCAGGAACTCCCCGGCCAGAGATGTTAGCTCTGCACTGGGGGAAGGGGGTCAGACATGCTCCAGAACGAGGAGGGGAAATCTGGCTGGGGGCTGACACTGGGCTCCCCAGAACCCAAGGCATTTGGGCACCTACATCCCAGGGAGCCGGTCTCTGATCCCAGCTTGCCCGGCCAGATCGCACAGAGCGATTGAGAAGGAGGGAACCTGCCAACACTAGCAGAGGAAAACCTGCCCCCCAGGACCTCCCCTTGGGGGCCAGGGCAGGAGCTGGGCCAGGGGCTCTGTTCCACACAGATGTACTCACGGCTCAGAGGGGTCTGCCCCTGGTACGACTCCTTGGGGAAACCTCCTCCCTCCCCCTGTGCCTGGTGCCCCTTGTGGGTCCAGCCCCCAACTCCCTGCACAGTAGCTGCACCCCCAGGACAGGGCTGTGTCACACCCAAACCACAGCCACTTCCCTGTGATCTCCTGGCTGCCCCTGTGCCAGCCTCCTCTCCCCCCGCCATGGGCTGAGACTCCCCCTCCCTGCAGCCCCTGACCCATTCAGATCAGCCGCTGACCCCACCCCACCCACTCCATTCCCTCCCTGCCATGGGGCAAGACCTTCCTTCCTGCAGATCCCAACACAATCTGACTCTCCCCTGTGCCCCTCCCTGCCCCATTGGCCCCCATTTGTCCCCTCGCTAGGGGGGAAGCTGGGTGCTCTGGGGGAGGAGCCATCCTGTCCCCCTCCCTGACCTCAGACCCAGGTGTCCCAGTCCCTGCCCCGCTCGTACCTTTCACTGCCCCAGTGCCCGACAGGGCCAGCAGGGTGAGCAGGGCCAGCTGGGCCATGGGGCCACCCCGTCCTGCGCCCATCTCCTCTCCCGGCACTGGGCTGGGTGTGGGACCGGCTGCACTGGAGGCCAGAGGGCACGTGTCACACCCTGGGGGAGATGATGGGGGGGGGACAGCGCCCGTCATTGGCCGGGGGAGCCCAGCCCCGGGGCCCGCGCCCAATGGCAGAAATCCCTGCGCCGACCAGGCTGTTACCGGGCAGAGCCGCAGCGCCCGGCCCCGCACCGAGCAGATGGAGAGATCCTGGCTCCCAGCTCTCAGCACCTTTCCTGTGGTTCCCCAAAGCCCCAGCTCTGGGGGGGCCAAAGGGGTGTCCAGCCCTCGGGGCTGTGGGGAGAGCTTCACCCTGTGACCCCCGGCGCCCCACGGGCTCACAGCGCAGGAGGGAAATGACCCCCTGGGGGGAAGCTGTGTAATCTCAGGGGGTTGGAACGTTTGAAGCGGACAGCACCGCAAATCCCCAGCCAGAGACCCCGGGGCCAGAGGCTGCCCAGCGGGGCCTGGAGCAGGGAGACTGCCCAGCTGGCCATTGTGGACACGGCCCCACCCAGCCCCGCCAAGCAGAGATGGAGAGACCCGTGTTCCCGGCTGGAGGGTTGCTGAGAGGAGCCATCCCGCTATGGACCGAGCTGTGCCTGACCCAGGGTCTGTCTAGACTGCGGCTTCTGTCAGAAGAAGCTTTTCCAGAAGAGATCTTCCAAAAGAACTTCTTCGGACAGTGTCCGCGCTGCCCATGGCCATCGAAAAGCCATCTGCTTTTTCGACATAGAGTGTCCACACTGAATGGGCACTATCTGGCATGTCCGCCGTGTGTGCTATGGACGAAGCGGCCACCAGCGCACCTGGGCTTTTTCCTGGAGGCCTCTTCTTGCGAAAGAACTCCCTCTTCCCCGTCCACACACCCTGGTTCCCAAAAGGGCTCTTTGGAAAAAGGTTCTTCCATGTAGACAGAGGAGAATCAACACTGGAAAAACCCCTCTGTGCTTTCGATTTACTATCAAAAGAGCACAATTACAGTGTGGATGTAATGCAGGTTTGTGGGGCAAACGGCCATTTTTCCAACAAAACTCTAGTGTAGACACACCCCCACGTAGACTCTCTCGAGGTGGCTGTGGGGTGAGGCTCAGGCCTGCACAGGAAACAGAAAAGTTCCTAACCTCTGTGAGACCAGCCCTGAACCATGCCCTGCCCACACACACCCAGACAAACCAGGGACACCCTGCTCCTCAACCACAGCTGGCCCCACATGGCAGCAGGGGGTCAAGAACCAGGGGAAGGGGAGGGAGGGTCCCTGGCTTCTTACTGAGGGCCCTGCTCTGGTGGGGGCTGCTCCCCTGCTGATCCTACATACCAGGTACACGGGAGGGGAGGGGAGGGGAGGGGGTCAGGCCCTGGTGCCCAAGGAGCCTGTCCCAGGCAGGGCTGGGTGTAGGGGGCAGAGTCCTGCAGCTCAACCAGGCCCAACTCTGCCCCAGGGTTGGAGTACAGATCCCAGCCCTGCTGGGGGCGGCTCTGCCTGGCGACTGATGACGCTGCCCAGCCTTGGTGCTGATTGGCCCCTGGGCACGGGGGCCCAATCCCTGGCCCGTGGGCAGGGCCGGGGGGAGGGCAGAGTGAGGCTGAGCCGGGCTCAGGCTGGGGGGTCCCAGCACTTCCCAGATCTCTCCCTGCAGCGCAGCCATGGGGCCGGGTGGGACCCTGGGGGCCGGGAGCCGCTGGGCGGGGGCCCTGCTAGTGACACTGGCGCTGCTGGGACCCCCCCTGGCCCAGGGCACGGAGCCTGAAGGTGAGTAGAGACCCCGGTGACCCCTGGGGCCCCTCCAGGCAGGGCTGGGTGTATGGGGGGGGTCAGACCCCAGTGACCCCTGGGGCCCCTCCCAGGCTGGGCTGGGTGTACGGAGGGGGTCAGACCCCAGCAATCCCTGGGGCCCTCCCAGGGAGGGTTAGGTGTATGGGGGGGTCAGACCCTGGAGACCCCTGGGGCCCCTCCCAGGCAGGGCTGGGTGTACGGGGGGGTGTGGCGGTGCGTTGAGATTCCCCCGCCTCCTGCATCCCCGTAATGGCACGAACAGACTCCACCAGCCCGTAGAACAGAGGGAGTTTATTGCTTCTCCAGGGTACAGCCCAGCACAGATGTAATCTGGTTACAGGGCAGGCCTAGGATGCCTCAGCCCCCCTAGAGATGGGGGAGACTGGGCCCCTGGTGCCCAGCCCCTTGCTTAGGCTGCTTCCTCCATGATACCAGCCAGAAACTAAAACTCTCTTCCAGCCCTGCCCCCAGCCAGGTGCTGGTCTCCAGCCCTCCTCCTTTGTCTCTCCCGCTCCTGGGTGTCTGGTTAATCCACATTTGGGAGAGTCAGTGAGAATCCCCCATCCCAGCGCAGGGGGACCCGGGTCACAGAGCAGACAGCCCCCCACTATGCCACTGGGGGTCAGACCGCAGTGCCCGGGGCCCGTCCCAGGCAGAGCTGAGTGTACGCGGGGGGGGGGGCGGACGCTGCTGCTCCCCCGCTCGGTGTGACTGGTCTCGGCCCGGGGAGCCCGGCGGGCCGCAGCGGGTCGGGGAGGTCTCGAGTCTCCGCTTGGCTCCCGCCCTGCCCCCACCCCGGGCTCCCAGGCGGCGGGTCCGTGAGCGGCGCGTCCCTGCCCTGCCCCAGGGCGGTTCCTGTTCCAGGGGAAGCACGACTGTCACTTCTCGAGCGGCCCGGAGCAGATGCGGTACCTGGTGCGCTACATCTACGACCGGGAACAGTTCGTGCACTTCGACAGCGACGTGGGGGTGTTCGTGGCGGACTCGGAGCTGGGCCGGCCGGACGCCGCGCACTGGAACAGCCAGCCCGACATCCTGGCGGAGAAACGGGCCGCGGTGGACCGGTTCTGCCGCCACAACTACGACGTGGACAAGCCTTACACCGTGGACCGGAGAGGTGCGGGGGGGGCCCAGCGGCTCCTGTGCCGGGGCCCAGCCGGAGACGGGGAGGGGGAGGGGCCGAGGCAGCAGCCGGCGGGTCGCTCAGAGGCAGGTGGGGGAGGGAACAGGGCCCACGCGTGGGTCAGTCTCCTGTGGGGCCCGACCCTTCCCCTGCCCCAGCGCCCCACTCACACCCCCAGGGCAGACCTCTCCTCTAGCCCCCTGCTGGGCTGGGGATAGTTGGGGGGCAGGATTCCCCTCCCCTCAGAGTCGCCCTGCCCAGCGATTGGCAGCAGCGGCTGGTCCCTGGGCTGACACCCTGAGCCCTGAGGTCAGACAGACCTGGGCTGGACACGACTCCCCTGGGGCCCTTTCACCACAGCCTGCCCAGGGAACAGGGCAGGAGGGAACCAGCCACAGAGTGCAGGGAGCTCGGGGGGCCTCGGTTCCTGGAAGGGAACCCCAGAGCCACTGAGCCCTGCTCTCCCACTGATTTCTCCTCCCCAGTGCAGCCCCAGGTGACGGTGTACCCCACGGGCTCAGGCTGGCCCCACCCCACCTGCTGGTGTGCGCCGTGACAGGCTTCTACCCGGGGGAGGTGACGTGGCTGAGAACGGGCAGGAGCAGACGGCCGGGGTGGTGTCCACGGAGCTGCTGCAGAACGGAGACTGGACCTTCCAGATCCTGCTGGTCATGCTGGAGATGAGCCCCCGGCCCGGGGACGTCTACACCTGCCGGGTGCAGCACGTCAGCCTGCCCGGCCCCCTGGATGTGCACTGGGGTAAGAGCCTGGGTCAGCCAGCCCTACACGTCCCAGCCCCGCCCCCTGGCCGTGCACTGGGGTAAGAGCCTGGGTCAGCCAGCCCCACACGTCCCAGCCCCGCCCCCTGGCCGTGCACTGGGGTAAGAGCCTGGGTCAGCCAGCCCCACACGTCCCAGCCCCGCCCCCTGGCCGTGCACTGGGGTAAGAGCCTGGGTCAGCCAGCCCCACGTCCCAGCCCCGCCCCCTGGCCGTGCACTGGGGTAAGAGCCTGGGTCAGCCAGCCCCACGCGTCCCAGCCCCGGCCCCTGGCCGTGCAGTGGGGTAAGAGCCTGGGTAAACCAGCCCCACGCGTCCCAGCCCCACCCCCTGGCCGTGCACTGGGGTAAGAGCCTGGGTCTGCCAGCCCCACACGTCTCAGCCCCGCCCCCTGGCCGTGCACTGGGGTAAGAGCCTGGGTCAGCCAGCCCCACGCGTCCCAGCCCCGCCCCCTGGCCGTGCACTGGGGTAAGAGCCTGGGTCAGCCAGCCCCACGCGTCCCAGCCCCGGCCCCTGGCCGTGCACTGGGGTAAGAGCCTGGGTCAACCAGCCCCACGCGTCCCAGCCCCGCCCCCTGGCCGTGCACAGGGGTAAGAGCCGGGGTCAGCCAGCCCCACGCGTCCCAGCCCGCCCCTGGCCGTGCACTGGGGTAAGAGCCTGGGTCAGCCAGCCCCGCGTCCCAGCCCCGCCCCTGGCCGTGCACTGGGGTAGAGCCTGGCTCAGCCAGTCCCACACGTCCCAGCCCCGCCCCCTGGCCGTGCACTGGGGTAAAAGCCTGGGTCAACCAGCCCCACGCGTCCCAGCCCCGCCCCCTGGCCGTGCACAGGGTAAAGCCGGGTCAGCCAGCCCCACGCGTCCCAGCCCCGCCCCCTGGCCGTGCACTGGGGTAAGAGCCTGGGTCAGCCAGTCCCACACGTCCCAGCCCCGCCCCCTGGCCGTGCACTGGGGTAAGAGCCTGGGTCAACCAGCCCCACGCGTCCCAGCCCCGCCCCCTGGCCGTGCACAGGGCTAAAAGCCGCGGTCAGCCAGCCCCACGCGTCCCAGCCCCGCCCCCTGGCCGTGCACTGGGGTAAGAGCCTGGGTCAGCCAGCCCCACGCGTCCCAGCCCCGCCCCCTGGCCGTGCACTGGGGTAGAGCCTGGGTCAGCCAGCCCCACGTCCCAGCCCGCCCCTGGCCGTGCACTGGGGTAAGAGCCTGGGTCAGCCAGCCCCACGCGTCCCAGCCCCGCCCCTGGCGTGCACTGGGGTAAGAGCCTGGGTCAGCCAGCCCCACACGTCCCAGCCCCGCCCCTGGCCGTGCACTGGGGTAAGAGCCTGGCTCAGCCAGTCCCACGTCCCAGCCCGCCCCTGGCCGTGCACAGGGTAAGCCGGGTCAGCCAGCCCCACCGTCCCAGCCCCGCCCCTGGCCGTGCACTGGAGTAAGAGCCTGGGTCAGCCAGTCCACACGTCCCAGCCCCGCCCCTGGCCGTGCACTGGGGGTAAGAGCCTGGGTCAGCCAGCCCCACGCGTCCCAGCCCCGCCCCTGGCCGTGCACAGGGCTAAAGCCGGGTCAGCCAGCCCCACGCGTCCCTGCCCCGCCCCTGGCCGTGCACTGGGGTGAGCCTGGGTCAGCCAGCCCCACGTCCCAGCCCGCCCCTGGCCGTGCACTGGGGTAAGAGCCTGGGTCAGCCAGCCCCACCCGTCCCAGCCCGCCCCTGGCGTGCACTGGGGTAAGAGCCTGGGTCAGCCAGCCCCACGCGTCCCAGCCCGCCCCTGGCCGTGCACTGGGGTAGAGCCTGGGTCAGCCAGCCCCACCGTCCCAGCCCCGCCCCTGGCCGTGCACTGGGGTAAGAGCCTGGGTCAGCCAGCCCCACGTCCCAGCCCCGCCCCTGGCCGTGCACTGGGGTAGAGCCTGGGTCAACCAGCCCACGCAGCCGTCCCAGCCCCGCCCCTGGCCGTGCACTGGGGTAAGAGCCTGGGTCAACCAGCCCCACGCGTCCCAGCCCGCCCCTGGCCGTGCACTGGGGTAGAGCCTGGGTCAGCCAGCCCCCATGTCCCAGCCCGCCCCTGGCCGTGCACTGGGGTAAGAGCCTGGGTCAGCCAGCCCCACACGTCCCAGCCCCGCCCCTGGCCGTGCACTGGGGTAGCCTGGGTCAACCAGCCCCACGCGTCCCAGCCCCGGCCCCTGGCCGTGCACAGGGGTAAAAGCCGGGGTCAGCCAGCCCCACCCGTCCCAGCCCCGCCCCCTGGCCGTGCACTGGGGTAAGAGCCTGGGTCAGCCAGTCCCACACGTCCCAGCCCCGCCCCCTGGCCGTGCACTGGGGTAAGAGCCTGGGTCAACCAGCCCCACGCGTCCCAGCCCCGCCCCCTGGCCGTGCACAGGGGTAAAAGCCGGGGTCAGCCAGCCCCACGCGTCCCAGCCCCGGCCCCTGGCCGTGCACTGGGGTAGAGCCTGGGTCAGCCAGCCCCACGCGTCCCAGCCCCGCCTCCTGGCCGTGCACTGGGGTAAGAGCCTGGGTCAGCCAGCCCCACCTGCCCCAGCCCCGCCCCTGGCCGTGCACTGGGGTAGAGCCTGGGTCAGCCAGCCTGACGTCCCAGCCCCGCCCCTGGCCGTGCACTGGGGTAAGAGCCTGGGTCAACCAGCCCCACGCGTCCCAGCCCCGCCCCCTGGCCGTGCACTGGGGTAAGAGCCTGGGTCAACCAGCCCCACGCGTCCCAGCCCCGCCCCCTGGCCGTGCACAGGGGTAAAAGCCGGGTCAGCCAGCCCCCGTCCCAGCCCGCCCCTGGCCGTGCACTGGGGTAGAGCCTGGGTCAGCCAGTCCACACGTCCCAGCCCCGCCCCTGGCCGTGCACTGGGGTAGAGCCTGGGTCAACCAGCCCCACGCGTTCCAGCCCCGCCCCTGGCCGTGCACAGGGCTGTGCCGGGTCAGCCAGCCCCACGCGTCCCAGCCCGCCCCTGGCCGTGCACTGGGGTAAGAGCCTGGGTCAGCCAGCCCCCACGCGTCCCAGCCCGCCCCTGGCCGTGCACTGGGGTAGAGCCTGGGTCAGCCAGCCCCACGCGTCCCAGCCCCGCCCCCTGGCCGTGCACTGGGGTAAGAGCCTGGGTCAGCCAGCCCCACCCGTCCCAGCCCCGCCCCCTGGCCGTGCACTGGGGTAAGAGCCTGGGTCAGCCAGCCCCACACGTCCCAGCCCCGCCCCCTGGCCGTGCACTGGGGTAAGAGCCTGGCTCAGCCAGTCCCACGCGTCCCAGCCCCGCCCCCTGGCCGTGCACAGGGGTAAAAGCCGGGGTCAGCCAGCCCCACCCGTCCCAGCCCCGCCCCCTGGCCGTGCACTGGAGTAAGAGCCTGGGTCAGCCAGTCCCACACGTCCCAGCCCCGCCCCCTGGCCGTGCACTGGGGTAAGAGCCTGGGTCAACCAGCCCCACGCGTCCCAGCCCCGGCCCCTGGCCGTGCACAGGGCTAAAAGCCGGGGTCAGCCAGCCCCACGCGTCCCTGCCCCGCCCCCTGGCCGTGCACTGGGGTAAGAGCCTGGGTCAGCCAGCCCCACGCGTCCCAGCCCCGCCCCCTGGCCGTGCACTGGGGTAAGAGCCTGGGTCAGCCAGCCCCACGCGTCCCAGCCCCGCCCCCTGGCCGTGCACTGGGGTAAGAGCCTGGGTCAGCCAGCCCCACCCGTCCCAGCCCCGCCCCCTGGCCGTGCACTGGGGTAGAGCCTGGGTCAGCCAGCCCCACGCGTCCCAGCCCCGCCCCTGGCCGTGCACTGGGGTAAGAGCCTGGGTCAACCAGCCCCACGCGTCCCAGCCCCGCCCCCTGGCCGTGCACTGGGGTAAGAGCCTGGGTCAACCAGCCCCACGCGTCCCAGCCCCGCCCCCTGGCCGTGCACAGGGGTAAAAGCCGGGTCAGCCAGCCCCACCGTCCAGCCCGCCCCTGGCCGTGCACTGGGGTAAGAGCCTGGGTCAGCCAGTCCACACGTCCCAGCCCCGCCCCTGGCCGTGCACTGGGTAAGAGCCTGGGTCAACCAGCCCCACGCGTTCCAGCCCCGCCCCCTGGCCGTGCACAGGGCTAAAAGCCGGGGTCAGCCAGCCCCACGCGTCCCAGCCCCGCCCCCTGGCCGTGCACTGGGGTAAGAGCCTGGGTCAACCAGCCCCACGCGTTCCAGCCCCGGCCCCTGGCCGTGCACAGGGCTAAAAGCCGGGGTCAGCCAGCCCCACGCGTCCCAGCCCCGCCCCCTGGCCGTGCACTGGGGTAAGAGCCTGGGTCAGCCAGCCCCACGCGTCCCAGCCCCGCCCCCTGGCCGTGCACTGGGGTAAGAGCCTGGGTCAGCCAGCCCCACCCGTCCCAGCCCCGCCCCCTGGCCGTGCACTGGGGTAAGAGCCTGGGTCAGCCAGCCCCACACGTCCCAGCCCCTCCCCCTGGCCGTGCACAGGGGTAAAAGCCTGGCTCAGCCAGTCCCACGCGTCCCAGCCCCGCCCCCTGGCCGTGCACTGGGGTAAGAGCCTGGGTCAGCCAGCCCCACCCGTCCCAGCCCCGCCCCCTGGCCGTGCACTGGGGTAAGAGCCTGGGTCAGCCAGCCCACGCGCCCCAGCCCCGCCCCTGGCCGCAGCACTGGGGGTAAGAGCCTGGGTCAGCCAGCCCCGCGTCCCAGCCCCGCCCCTGGCGCACTGCAAGAGTGGGGTAAGAGCCTGGGTCAGCCAGCCCACGCGTCCCAGCCCCGCCCCTGGCCGCGCACTGGGGTAAGAGCCTGGGTCAGCCAGCCCCACGCGTCCCAGCCCCGCCCCTGGTCGCGCACTGGGGTAAGAGCCTGGGTCAGCCAGCCCCACGCGTCCCAGCCCCGCCCCCTGGCCGTGCACTGGGGTAAGAGCCTGGGTCAGCCAGCCCCACGCGTCCCAGCCCCGCCCCCTGGCCGTGCACTGGGGTAAGAGCCTGGCTCAGCCAGTCCCACGCGTCCCAGCCCCGCCCCCTGGCCGCGCACTGGGGTAAGAGCCTGGGTCAGCCAGCCCCACGCGTCCCAGCCCCGCCCCCTGGCCGCGCACTGGGGTAAGAGCCTGGGTCAGCCAGCCCCACGCGTCCCAGCCCCGCCCCCTGGCCGCGCACTGGGGTAAGAGCCTGGGTCAGCCAGCCCCACGCGTCCCAGCCCCGCCCCCTGGCCGTGCACTGGGGTAAGAGCCTGGCTCAGCCAGTCCCACGCGTCCCAGCCCCGCCCCCTGGCCGTGCACTGGGGTAAGAGCCTGGGTCAACCAGCCCCACGCGTCCCAGCCCTGCCCCCTGGCCGTGCACAGGGGTAAGTGTCTGGGTCAGCCAGACCGAGAAGCCCCAGTCCCCTGGTCATGCCCTGGGGTAAGGGCCTGTGGGTCAGCTAGCCAGGGCCTGGGGGCCCCTGGCTCTGACCGACCGGGACTGGTCCTTGCCCACACGGGCCCCAGAGGCCCCTGGCTCTGACCAGCCGACCCGGGGCCTGGCTCTGACCGGCTGCCGTCCCTGTCCCTGTCCCCAGAGGTGCAGTCGGACTCGGCCAGGAGCAAGATGCTGACGGGCGTCGGGGGCTTCGTGCTGGGGCTGATCTTCCTGGTGCCCGGACTGGTCGTCTACCTGAGGAACAAGAAAGGTGGGCGGCTGTGGGGGGGGGGGGAAGGGGCACCACAGGGTTTCAGGGAGGATGTTGGAGGGGCTCAAGAGAAGTGGGGTCTGGCTGCAGGCCCCCCGCCTCCCAGGGGCTGGTCCGAGTCCGGCAGGGGCCTCCCAGCTTCTAGTCCCCTGGGTCAGGGCAGGGACAGAGCAGGGCCGTGGGGGGTCCCAGGGCCAGGCTGGGTGGTCTCACTCTCCCCTCCTTGTGCATGAACCGGGAATTGCAGTGACAATGGGGGTGCTATCCCCAGGTCTGCAGCTGTGGCGGGAGGAGGGGAGCTGGGATCTCAGTGAGGGGAGATCTGGGTGGGGTAAACCCAGGTGTGGAGCCAGAGGGGGGCTGGCTGCCAGGGGAGGGGCGGTCTCTGCCATGGGGCAGGGTGGGGCTCTGACCCCAGGAACCGGCGCCCCTGCCCAGGGCTCTGACCGTGTCTCTCTCTGTTTCAGGGCGCCCCGTCCCCCAGCCGGCAGGTAACTTCAATTCCCCTGTTAAACCTTCTTCCCACCCCCATGTTGACCCCAGACGGCCTGGGGTGCCCCTGGGGCTGCTCCTGCCCCCCAGCCCCTGGCACCGCCTGGCTCAGCCCTGGGCAGCTGGGCAAGGGGGCGCTGGCACCGCGGGGGAAGGGCTGCGGCTCCTGGGTCCCGGTTCCAGCCGATCCCCGAGCCACTCCCGGGGGCAGAGAACCCGGGTCCTGCCGGGCACGGCCCAGCCCTGCGGCTGCCGGGCAGAGTCACTGGGGCCCTGGGGCCTGGCAGAGACAATCCCCCTGTGATGCGGGGGGGGAGGGGGGGCTGTCCACTCTGGTGCCCCTGGGCCCACTCTGTGGGGCAGTCACTGGTGGCCGTGTTGGGCTGGGGGTGCCCCCTACTGGCCTGTGCTGGTCTGCAGCGACTCTGTGTGTGTGTGTCTGTCTGTCTGTCTGTCTGTCTGCGTGTGTGTGTGTGTGTGCATGCGCGTGCAGGGCCCAGCGAGGAGGGTCCCTGAGGCCAGGCACGGAGGCCATGGCCCAGCAACCTCTCACCTGGCCAAGGGAAGGGGGGGGGGCTGCCCGGGGGGTGAGTGACCGGTGGCTGGGGGAAGGGAGCCGTGGAGGGGGAAGAAGAGGGAAGCAGCCCTAGGACAGTGCAGGGGGTTCAGGGGCCTGTGACACCCCCGGGAACTAGGGCTGTCAGCCCGTCCTCTGTGCCTACGTCGAACTGGGCCGGGCTGTATCTGAGGGCAATAAACCTGCTACTCTACTGGCTGGAGGAGTCACGTCTGGCTGCGGACGGGGTGCAGGGTCGGGGGCCCCTGACGCATCATCACACCCGCCCCCGTCCTGCCAGCCCCATGGCCAGCGCTGATGTCTCTCCCTCTCCCCACAGGGCTCCTGAACTAGGCCCTGGGGTCGGATCCCCCGGCCTGCGGGAGTTTCTGTCCATCTCTGCCAGCACCGCGCCCAGCCTGGAGAACAGAACTGGGGCCGGGCCCGTCCCATCGCCGGCTACTCCCCGCTCCACCCGGCTCCAGCCCCCGCTGACCCCCGGGACCCGCCCCTGCCCCTCAGTCCCAGCAGGGCCCTGGGGACCCCTCCTGTGACACCCCCACCCTGTCCCCGCTGCCCCCCGGGACCCGCCCCTGCCCCTCGGTCCCAGCAGGGCCCTGGGGACCCCTCCTGTGACACCCCCCCACCCTGTCCCCGCTGCCCCCCGGGACCCACCCCTGCCCCTCAGTCCCAGCAGGGCCCTGGGGACCCCTCCTGTGACACCCCCACCCTGTCCCCGCTGCCCCCCGGGACCCGCCCCTGCCCCTCGGTCCCAGCAGGGCCCTGGGGACCCCTCCTGTGACACCCCACCCTGCCCCCGCTGCCCCCCGGGACCCGCCCCTGCCCCTCAGTCCCAGCAGGGCCCTGGGGACCCCTCCTGCGACACCCCCGCCCAGCCCCCAGCCACTCTCGCTTTCCCTGCTGCCCTCGGGGACCCCCCCACAGATGCTGCCCCACAGCCTGGTGGGGAAGCCGGACCCAGCTGCTGTTGTCACTGCTGCCCCCAAATAAACCATCCTAGCGCCCCACCAGCTCCCTGCTCCCTGCAAACTGGGCCGGGTGGGGGCAGGGCAGGGGGCTCTGTCTGTCCGGGAGGGGGACACACGGCCCAGCAGCAGTGGGGGAGGGGACCCCCCTGGACCCATCAGTTGGGGCCCTGTAGCAGCTGGAGGGTTTGGGGTTGTGCTGGGGGCCTGGGCAGGAGAGGATCTGACAGGGGAGGGGCAGGAGGTCCAGGGGTGGCTGTAGGGGTGGGGGTGACTCTGGGGGAGGCTGTGGGCTCCCAACCCCGGTGCAGACCCTTCTGCAAGGGTGGGGGTGGCAAGGTTGCCCCCCAGCCAGGGAGTCTTCTCTCCCCAGGACCCCCACAGCCCAGTCCAGCCCCGCTCCTGTCCCTGTGCCCCCGGCTATTCACCCCTGCCGCTCACCACAGTCTGGGTCTCAGTGCGCTGTGGGGCAGCCACGGCCACCCCATGGCCCAGACGAGCCAGCCCTGGGCACCAGGCCCTGGGTTCCAGCCCAGCTCTGGAGCGCGGCCCCTGCTGCCCCGGCCCTGGAGTGCGGCTCCCTGCCACCCACGAAGGGTGAACGCCCCGGTGCCCCCCCCCCTCCGCTGGGGCAGGGACGGGCAGACAGATGGGTTCAGCTCTTCCCCTCATGTGGCTTCACCCCCCCCCTGAGGTCCCCCCCCCCAGCTCTGCCCAGGGCCCGGTGAGACAGGCCGGGCGGGGTCACTGGGGGAGCTGCTCAGCCCGGACCCCTCGGGCTGTTTGTGCCACGGGGACACCGGCTCCCGTGGGGGCGTCAGGGCCGGGGACTTTCCCCCCAAAACCACCGACCGGCCGCGGGCTGCATCCGGGCCTGGCCCTGCCTCAAGCCTGCTCTTGAGGAGGCTTGGGGAACCCACTCGGCAGACCCAGCCCCGCCGGAGCCTCGCCCAGCGTGAGGGGCTGCTCAGCCCCCCAGAACTGGGATAAAACCCAGGAGTCCCGGCTCCCAGCTTCCCCTCCCCGCTTCAGAACCCAGGCGCCCTGGCCCCCAGCCCCCAGCAGAACAGACTGGCTCTCCGTGGGGCTCTCCGTGGGGGTGTCTGTCTGCCTGTCTGTCTGGGGAGCTCAGTAACAGAAGTGGAGTTGTATGTGTCACAGAGTGTGGGGGGATCCCCGGACGCTGCCCCCCCACCCACAGCCAGAGGGGACTCTCAGGCGGCAGGTAGAAGAGAAGGGTTATTGGGTCCCAGGGACACGGCGTAGCCCAGCCTTCTTGTTACAGGGGCCAGGCCCAGCTGGCCCAGCCTGGGGAGAGGGGGGCCCAGAGCCAGGCCCCCATCCAGCCCCCTAGGCCAGCTCACCCCCCCTCTTCCCCCAACCCCAGCCCCGTTACCCACCGTTACAACAGAGCAGCCCAGGACGGGGGAGTCCCATCGACGTAACCAAGCAACCAGCGACTGCAGCCCCCAGGGCGTCCCAGGAGGAGTGAGGGGTCTGGGCTGGGGCTGCGGGCGCTGAGCCCCGGGGTGCAGGTGGGGGGAGGGGCTGGGCAGGGACCCAGGGAGACCCTGGCTGAAGCGGGGTCCAGTGCAGCCGGATTTCCTCTGGGGTGAGTCATGCACAAGAAACCAGGTGCAGGCTGCACTTCCTCGCCGGCTGCCCCCCTCTCCCCCCCGTGCGCCTGCCCCTGCCCCCCATAGGGCCTGGGGGCCACGGGATGTGCGATCGGAGCGCCCCCTGGTGGCGCTCTCAGGGACAGACACACGGGCCCGCCCGCGCCCCATTGCATGGGCAAATGTTGGCACCACACCGCCCGTGATCACAGCCCCATGGAGCCCTGTCCCAGCCCTGGCCTATTAGCCAAGGCTGCACCCCACAGCAACTCCAGCCCAAAGCTGGCAGCCTGACCCCCCGGGAGCAGCAGTGGGGTGAATCCAGGGGCCCTGCAAAGACCAGCTGCTGCCCCTGAGGCTGGAGTCCTGATCTCTCCCCCTGCCCCCGGCTCGCACTTACCCACCAACGTCTTTCCCCACTGGTGGAGTGTGGACTTACAGCTGGGTGTTTGCAAGGGACTCGGCCAGGACACACGCGGGGGAAGCCCAGGGCGCCGGGGGCAGCCGGGCTGTTCTCCCACCTACACCCCGGCACAGAGCGTGGGGCACCCTGGGGCTGTGGGGGCACCCTGAGGGTCTCTGGCTGAGCAGGGACCAGGCAGGGTCCCAGGGCAGCGCCAGGCGGTTGCAGGATCGGGGGGATGTTAGTGGATTCCGAGATGCCGGGTGGCACATGCCAGCCTGCCCAGCCCCCTCGCCATGCACTGGGGTCAGAGCTTCTGGGGGGCAGAGGCACCCCATGGTGGATGGGCCAGTGGCAGGGCCCCTCCCCCCACTGGGGCTGAGATCAGGGACATCCCCCCACCGCCATGCAGTTCTAGTGGTCCCTCTCAAATAAGATGCCTTAGACCTGGCGGCCTGTCCCACCACTGAGCTGTTTGGGGGGGGTCACCCCAGGCTCCACTCGTCAGGGGAACCCGGGACCTCGACAGCTTGGGGGGCTGGTGGGTGCAACCTCCCCATTCCACTCAGACCCACCTCCCTGGCTCCTGGTGTCACTCGGGGGGAGGGGCTGGGAGCTTTGGGGAGGGGGCAGGACAGGGGGCAAGAAGAGGATGGGTAGGGCCTGGGGTAGATGGCGGGGGGGGTCACAGGCCTGCACCTCCCCACAGATGGCCCTGAGAACTGGACAAGGTGACGAGTGAGGCCACAGAAAGGCGTCCGTCCCTGAACGTACGGAAGGGCCCATCATGCCTGTCCTAAAGCCCCACCCCAGAGGTGGCTGCATTTCAGTGGGGAGGAGGGACCCAGCCCCAGTGCTATGGGGGTGCAAAGTACTTTGGGCTCCTGGCAGGGAGCAAGCCAGAAAGCTGGGAAATGAGGCCTTGAGGCATCTTTCAGCTGCCCCATAGGCTTTCACGCAGGAGGGGACCAGTGGGGGGGCGGGTGGGAATCCATGTGGGGGATCCTGGCCTGCTGCCGGCCAAGGTACCCCCCAGCCAGGGAGTCTCCTCTCTCCAGTGCCCCCCACAGCCCAGCCCAGCCCCGCTCCTGCCCCCCTGCCCCAGCTATTCACCCGCCTGCTGCTCCCCGCAGTCTGGGTCCCAAGGCACTGTGGGGCAGCCATGGCCACCCCATGGCCCAGATGAGCCAGCCCAGGGCACCAGGACTCAGGTTCCAGCCCAGCTTTGAGCATGGCCCCTGCTGCCCCAGCCCTGGAGTGCGGCCCCCTCGCTGGGGGGCCAGGGGTCAGGGCGGTGCCCCCTGGAGCTGCACTGAAGGTCTGGGGTGGGGAGGAGGAGCAAGGGAAGGGCCAGGGCAGAAGGGGCTGGCTGGGCCAGGGGCCAGGGCTGGGACGCAGGAGCGTGTGCAGGTGCCCGGCGAGAGGTTTCGCTGATGCCACACCCGGGAAAGGGGAAACGCTCGGGGGCGTCTCGCCTCCTGCCCGGGGGGGGACACATGGGCTCTGCATCCCTGGGATGGGTCTGAGCCCCCCACGGCCCCAACATCCAACACCCCTGCCCCCGCTCACTGCTCCATGACGCCAGGCCGGGGCCGCTCTCACCCTGGCCCGCGTCACCGCTTCTTTGTGCGTCAGTGACACCGGGTCCCGGGGGGGAGGGTTCGTGGGCCAGGGACTTTCCACCCAAACCCGCCCCCCCTGCAGCCCGGCTGCCATCTGGGGGCCCAGCAGAGGAGAGACACCGCGCCGGCGAGGAATAAACGCCCAGTGACGTGCACCCGTCGGAGGCGGCTGTTGTCAGACATCACAGAGCTGGGATACTGGGACGTGCTGGGCAGGCCGTACACTGTGTGTGGGCTGGGGGTGACCCCTACTGGCCGGTGTCTGTAGCGCTGCCCAGCGGGGGGCTCAGCTGAGGAGCCTACGGTCACGCAGACAGTGACCCCACCGGTTCTTACCTGTGGAGGGCAGGGACGGAACAAAGGCAGGGAGTGTGGGGGGAAGGGGCAGGTTTGGGCTGGGAAGCATGAAGAGAGGAGTCTAAGCTGGGGGCTGGGGGTAGGGAAGGGGGCGATGGACCCCCCTACCCCAAGGGGTCTGAGGCTGCCTGGCCCTGACTCCTGTAGCCACATCACGTCTATGCTGGGCTGTGTCCTGGAGAAGCAATAAACCCCCCTGTTCTACTGGCTGGCGGAGTCTGTTCTGGCTGCTCCGGGGGTGCAGGATCGGGGGGATCCCGACGCGCCGTCACAGATATGTCCCCATTCCTTCCTTCCTTCCCCGTCCCCAGCCCCTGCTCTCTAGACACAAGCACAGGGCGGGGGGGGCTGTCTCTTGGGGGGCTCTGTGAGAGGAATGGGGCCAGGGCCAGGCTGAGGGAAGGGTCTCTGGCTGTGGTGGGGGGCTTGGGGGATCTGAGGCTGGGGGTGCAGATGGAGAGGAAGGTGGAGCTCAGGGACACAGTCCCCCCTAGCCAAGCAGAACGCTTGGGCGTTGCCGTGGTGGGTTCTGGGGAATCCAGGGGTCATTTCCAGAGGGACACCCCCCTCCACAAGAAATCAGGCGCGTGCTGCATTTCCTCTCTGGATTCCCCTGCCCTGCCTTGTTCCTACGCCTGCCCCCAGAGCTATAGGGGACGGGTGCTGCTGTGGGGTGAGCACAGCGCCCTCTGGTGACACGCTCAGAGACAGACACACGGACACTGTTAGGGGGTGAAACCAGGAAATCCCTTAGGGTCTGTCTACATTGCAATCCTCCTCCAAGAGAGGAATGCAAATGCAGACAAATGAAATTGCAAATGAAGGGCAGATTTAAATTTCCCCTGCTTCATTTGCATATTCGCGGCCGGCCGCTTTTCCGCAATACTGTATTTCGAGAAAAAAGGGGTTATTTTGAAAATAAACCCTTCTTTCAAAATAACCCTTAAACCTCATTTTGTCATTTGTCTGCATTTGCCTTCCTCTCGCGAAGGAGGACTGCAATGTACACATACCCTTAGCGCCCGAGTGGGACGTTCTGGGATTGGGAGGTGAACGTACGAATCACTGTCGCCACCACGGTTCTGTGTTTGCACCAACCCTTGTGCACAGTGGGCTGGGGGAGGGGTCTAGCGCATGCTGACGATTGGCTGAGTCTGTTTGCACGGCTCCTACGCACGTGTCACTCGTGTGTGTGAAGGGCTGGGTGCTGGCTCCGTGCTTCTGGGAGACACCAACACACGGCGCCCAGCTAGTGGGGCAGGGCGGCCGGCCCAGGGACCAGCCGCACTTGATTTACAATGCACCTCGAGTGGGGCCTAGCCGCGTTTGAGGCACGCCCCTGGAAACGGCCAGACCAGGGTGCAGAGAGGGCCCGGGGGGCTCCTCCAGCTTTGTCTTCACTCAGCTCATCACGTCAGGAGCTTCTGTAACGATTTCAATGCTCAACCCTCTTCCTTCCGTCCCCCTTCCCTGTCCCCGTCCCCATTCCTTCCTTCTTTCCCCTTCCCATTCCTTCCTTCCTTCCTTCCTTCCCGTCCATCCATTCCTTCCTTCCTTCCTTCCTCCATTCCTTCCTTCCTTCCTTCCTTCCTTCCTTCCATTCCTTCCTTCCTTCCTTCCTTCCATTCCTTCCTTCCTTCCCCATCCGTCCATTCCTTCCTTCCTTCCTTCCTTCCATTCCTTCCTTCCTTCCCCATCCAGTCCATTCCTTCCTTCCTTCCTTCCACGTCCCATTCCTTCCTTCCTTCCATCCTTCCCCATTCCTTCCTTCCTTCCTTCCCTTCCATTCCTTCCTTCCTTCCAGTCCGTCCCCATTCCTTCCTTCCTTCCTTCCATCCCGTCCTCCATTCCTTCCTTCCTTCCTTCCATTCCTTCCTGTCCATTCCATTCCTTCCTTCCTTCCTTCCTTCCTGTCCCCGTCCCCATTCCTTCCTTCCTTCCGTCCCCATTCCTTCCTTCCTTCCATTCCTTCCTTCCTTCCTTCCTTCCATCCGTCCATTCCTTCCTTCCTTCCTTCCGTCCCCATTCCTTCCTTCCTTCCTTCCCGCCCCATTCCTTCCTTCCTTCCTTAGCCTTCCTTCCCGCCCCTTCCTTATTCCTTTCCTTCCTTCCTTCCTCCCCATTCCTTCCTTCCTTCCCTGTCCCGTCCCCATTCCTTCCTTCCTTCCTTCCCCATCCTCATTCCTTCCTTCCTTCCTTCCTGTCCCCATTCCTTCCTTCCTTCCTTCCTTCCTTCCTTCCGTCCATTCCTTCCTTCCTTCCCCATACCTTCCATTCCTTCCTTCCTTCCATTCCATCCCTTCCTTCCTTCCCCTTCCCCCGTCCCATTACGTCCCTGTCATTATTGGCCCCTTCCTTCCTTCCTTCCTTCCTTCCTTCTTCCTCCTTCCTTCCTCCTTCATCCCCTTCCTTCCTTCCTTCCCCTCCCTTCCCATTCCTTCCCCTTCCTTCATTCCTTCCCCATTCCTTCCATTCCCTTTCCTTCCTTCCCTTCCTTCCATTCTTCTCCCATTCTTCCTTCCTTCCTTCCATTCCTTCCCCTTCATTCCTTCCTTCCCATCCCATTCCTTCCTTCCTTCCTTCCTTCCCCCTCCATCCCCTATTCCTTCCTTCCTTCCCCATCCCGTCCCATTCCTTCCTTCCTTCCTTCCTTCCTCATCCCTGTCCCCATTCCTTCCTTCCTTCTTCCATCCTTCCCATTCCTTCCTTCCTTCCCCGTCCCTGTCCCCATTCCTTCCTTCCCATACCATTCCTTCCTTCCTTCCTTCCTCTGCCCGTCCATCCCCATTCCTTCCTTCCTTCCCGCCCCCATTCCTTCCTTCCTTCCTTCCTTCCCCATCCCCGTCCATTCCTTCCTTCCCTCCCATTCTTTCCTTCCTTCCTTCCCCTGCCCCCGTCCCCATTCCTTCCTTCCTTCCTTCCTCCCCATTCTTCCTTCCTTCCTTCCTTCCATCCCTGTCCATTCCTTCCTTCCTTCCTTCCCGTCCGCCCATTCCTTCCTTCCTTCCTTCCTCCCCATTCCTTCCTTCCTTCCCCATCCTGTCCCCATTCCTTCCTTCCTTCCTTCCTATCCCCATTCCTTCCTTCCTTCCTTCCTGTCTCATTCTTCCTTCCTTCCTGCCCCCGTCCCCATTCCTTCCTTCCTTCCCATTCCTTCCTTCCTTCCTTCCTTCCCCTTCCCATTCCTTCCTTCCTTCCCCGTCCCCGTCCCCATTCCTTCCTTCCTTCCTTCCCCGTCCCCATTCCTTCTTCCTTCCTTCCCCTCGCCCCATTCCTTCCTTCCTTCCTTCCCCTTCCCATTCCTTCCTTCCTTCCTCATCCCTGTCCCCATTCCTTCCTTCCTTCCTTCCCCATTCTGCCCTCGTCCCATTCCTTCCTTCCTTCTTCCCCCTGCCCCCATTCCTTCCTTCCTTCCCATCCATTCCTTCCTTCCTTCCTTCCTTCCTTCCATTCGCCCCTGCCCCATTCCTTCCTTCCTTCCTTCCCTGTCCCCATTCCTTCCTTCCTTCCTTCCTCTTTCCATTCCTTCCTTCCTTCCCCATCCCCCGTCCGTCCCCATTCCTTCCTTCCTTCCTTCCCGTCCCATTCCTTCCTTCCTTCCTCTCTCTTCCTTCCTTCCTTCCTTCCATCCCTGTCCCCATTCCTTCCTTCCTTCCTTCCTGCCCCTGTCCCCATTCCTTCCTTCCTTCCTTCCTTCCTGCCCCATTCCTTCCTTCCTTCCCCGCCCCTGCCCATTCCTTCCTTCCTTCCCCTGTCCCCATCCCCATTCCTTCCTTCCTTCCTTCCTTCCCCATTCCTTCCTTCCTTCCTTCCTTCCCCATTCCTTCCTTCCCATACCCATTCCTTCCTTCCTTCCTTCCCATCCCTGTCCCCCATTCCTTCCTTCCTTCCTTCCCATCCCCATCATTCCTTCCTTCCTTCCTTCCCCGGCCCCATTCCTTCCTTCCTTCCCTGTCCCCGTCCCCGTCCCCATTCCTTCCTTCCCCATACCCATTCCTTCCTTCCTCCCTTCCTTCCCCGGCCCCATTCCTTCCTTCCTTCCCCCGTCCCCATTCCTTCCTTCCTTCCTTCCCCATACCCATTCCTTCCTTCCTTCCTTCCTTCCCCCGTCCCCATTCCTTCCTTCCTTCTCCTTCCTTCCTTCCTTCCTTCCTCATTCCTTCCTTCCTTCCTTCCCTGTCCCCATTCCTTCCTTCCTTCATACCCATTCCTTCCTTCCTTCCTTCCCGTCCCCATTCCTCATCCCCATTCCTTCCTTCATCCCATCCCGTCCCCATTCCTTCCTTCCTTCCTTCCTTCCATGTCCCCATTCCTTCCTTCCTTCCTTCCCTGTCCCCATTCCTTCTTCCTTCCTTCCCTGCCCTGTCCCCATTCCTTCCTTCCCATACCCATTCCTTCCTTCCTTCCTTCCCTGTCCGTCCCCATCCCCATTCCTTCCTTCCTTCCCCGTCCCCATTCCTTCCTTCCTTCCTTCCTTCCCCGTCCGTCCCCATTCCTTCCTTCCCATACCCATTCCTTCCTTCCTTCCTTCCCGTCCTCGTCCCCATCCCATTCCTTCCTTCCTTCCCCGTACCCATTCCTTCCTTCCTTCCTTCCTTCCCCATCCCCGTCCCCATTCCTTCCTTCCTTCCTTCCCCGTCCCCGTCCCCATTCCTTCCTTCCTTCCTTCCCTGGCCCCATTCCTTCCTTCCTTCCCCCGTCCCCGTCCCCATTCCTTCCTTCCTTCCCCGTCCCCATCCCCATTCCTTCCTTCCTTCCTTCCCCGTCCCCATTCCTTCCTTCCTTCCCCGTCCCGTCCCCATTCCTTCCTTCCCCATACCCATTCCTTCCTTCCTTCCTTCCTCATCCCGTCCCCATTCCTTCCTTCCTTCCCCATCCCCATTCCTTCCTTCCTTCCTTCCCCGGCCCCATTCCTTCCTTCCTTCCCTGTCCCCGTCCCCGTCCCCATTCCTTCCTTCCCCATACCCATTCCTTCCTTCCTCCCTTCCTTCCCTGCCCCATTCCTTCCTTCCTTCCTCTTCCCCATTCCTTCCTTCCTTTTCCTTCCTTCCTTCCTTCCTTCCTTCGTCCCCATTCTTCCTTCCTTCCTTCCTTCCTTCCCATACCCATTCCTTCCTTCCTTCCTTCTGCCCCATTCCTTCCTTCCTTCCCTTCCCCCCCCATTCCTTCCTTCCCCATACCTATTCCTTCCTTCCTTCCTTCCCCATCCCTGTCCCCATTCCCCATTCCTTCCTTCCTTCCCATCCTTCCTTCCTTCCTTCCTTCCCCATCCCTGTCCCCATTCCTTCCTTCCTTCCTTCCTGCCCCTGTCCCCATTCCTTCCTTCCCATACCCATTCCTTCCTTCCTTCCTTCCCCCGTCCCCGTCCCCATCCCCATTCCTTCCTTCCTTCCCCTTCCCATTCCATTCCTTCCTTCCTTCCTTCCTTCCCGTCCCCGTCCCCATTCCTTCCTTCCTTCCCCGTCCCCGTCCCCATTCCTTCCTTCCCCATACCCATTCCTTCCTTCCTTCCTTCCCCCGTCCCCGTCCCCATCCCCATTCCTTCCTTCCTTCCCCGTACCCATTCCTTCCTTCCTTCCTTCCTTCTCCATCCCCGTACCCATTCCTTCCTTCCTTCCCCGTCCCTGTCCCCATTCCTTCCTTCCTTCCTTCCCCGGCCCCATTCCTTCCTTCCTTCCCCGTCCCTGCCCCTATTCCTTCCTTCCCCATACCCATTCCTTCCTTCCTTCCTTCCCCGCCCCTCGCCCCATCCCCATTCCTTCCTTCCTTCCCATCCCCGTCCCCATTCCTTCCTTCCTTCCTTCTTCCCATCCTCTGTCCCATTCCTCTTCTTCCTTCCTTCCCCATCCCCGTCCCCATTCCTTCCTTCCTTCCCCGGCCCCGGCCCCATTCCTTCCTTCCCCATACACATTCCTTCCTTCCTTCCTTCCCTGTCCCCTATCCCCATTCCTTCCTTCCTTCCCCGTCCCCATTCCTTCCTTCCTTCCTTCCTTCCCGTCCCCGTCCCCATTCCTTCCTTCCTTCCCCCGTCCCCGTCCCCATCCCCATTCCTTCCTTCCTTCCCCATCCCCATTCCTTCCTTCCTTCCTTCCATCTTTTCTTTCTTTCATAAACCTTTACATTTTAGATGCTAAAGTTCTGGCCCAGCGAGCTCTTTTGGGTAAGATCTGATGTAGAAATTAACCTGGGACTGTGGCTGGTCCTTAGGGATTGGACGAACCAGTTTGGAGGTGGTGACATTGGTTTTATAGCCGCTCCCCTGGATGAGGTGGGGCTGGGTGGGGCACCGGGAACACTGGGGTGTCTGGGGGGGGGGGCACAGGGAGCACTGGGGTGTCTGAGGGGTTTTTCCTTGTGTGATTCCTCGCTGGGCAGGGTGGCGGCTGAGGCGCTCGGTGGCTGGTTCGGTGCCGTACGGAGGAGGACCCCACTCTTGGGCTGTGCGGAGCCCTGTCTCAAAGCCATTTGCCCTGATCTGACACTCTCAGTGGAGCCCCCAGACCTCCCAGGACAGGACAGTGACCACCCACATTTGGGGGTTTATTTGCCCTAGTTCTCTGCAGCGTGACCTCAGCTGAGACCCGTAAAGGCGAGGTTACAGCCGGTCCATTCATCTCCCTTCCCCTCTGGTGTGTCTGTCCAGCCCCACATCCACTCTAACCCTGTCCATCCCTCCCCCATCTCCTCCCACCTCACCCCTCCATCCTTCTACCAGAGCATCCATCCTGCCACCCCCCAGCGTGTCCCTCCCCCCTCGCCTGCCCCCGGGTTCCCATCTCTCCTCCTCCCCAGCGTGTCCCCCCCCCTCAGCTCCCCCGGCCCACTCACCGTGCAGCCGTCCACGAGGGCTGTGATGTAGGGCTGCTGTCGAAGCTCAGCTCTCCTCACTGGCGCCCCGCAGGCGGAGGGCGCGCTGGTGGTCCCCGGAGGCGGCGCGACGCCAGCCCACCGAGCGCTGGCAGTGGTAGGTGAAGTTCTGCCGGGCGGCCACACTCAGCAGCCGCAGGAAGGTGAGCTGCACCACGCCCACCGGACGCCCGTCCGCGTCCCACGTACGAGAACTGCGGGAGGGGCGCCGTTAGGGGGAGACGCGTGTGGCAGCCACCTCGGGGCAAGGCGAGGGGAGCCTGTGACGACGCGGTGGGGTCCCCTGACTCCTGCACCCCCGTAATGGCACGAACAGACTCCACCAGCCCGTAGAATGGAGGGAGTTTATTCCTTCTCCAGGATACAGCACAGCACAGCACAGCACCGATGTCATCTGGTTACAGGGCAGGTCTAGGATGCCTCAGCCCCTTGCGATGGGGGGAGACTGGGCTCCTAAATCCCAGCCCCTGGCTTAGGCTGGTTCCTCCATGATCCCAGACAGAAACTAAACTCTCTTCCAGCCCTGCCCCAGCCAGGCAGCATTCCCCTTCCTTTGTCTCTCTCCTGGGGGTAGCTGGTCAGACAGGTTGAGAGACCCTCTTAGCATAATGACTCATCCTTCTGGGCTGTGGTACCGATGGCAGCCATTGGGGATTACCACAGAGCCAGCATAGGAATCCAGCCAGATACCCCCACTACGTCACAGTTCTCCTCCGAGAGCGAACTGAGCAGGGTCACTCCGCCGTGACCTAGGGAAGTTCGGGTCCTCTGCGTGGGAACCCGCCCTGGGGACACTGGGTGCTCCTTGACTCCGGCCGCCGGCGAGGCCCCACATGAACTGGCTTCCTCTGTCCACTCGCTGCATCGCCTCCAGGGCGACTGGCACAGGCCTGTCCTCTGTGGTCGCACCCACCTTCCGCTGGCCTTGATCTCTGGCCAGGGTCTCGGCCGGGCCATGAGCCCAGCGAGCCTCCTCTGACAGCCAGGGCGGCCTCCACCCCGACGCCCATCCCGGGAGGTCTTCCTCCCATAACTCTCTCAGCAAGCCCAGAGGCTCTCTATACAGGGTAGGGGCCCCTGAGCAGCTTTCTCCCGTCTTGGGCCTTCCCGCCTCTGGCAGGAGTCGCAGGACCGGCCGTACGCTGCACGGCTGCGAATATTCCCGGCCAGTAGAAGTGTTGAGCAGCCTCAGCCGGGTGCTCCGGATCTCGGTGGCCCGCAAAGGGGACGCATGGGCCAAATACAGCAGCTTGAGGTGATACTTTGGGGACGACCAGCTGCCGCTGGACCCCCATGCCCTCACCTTCCTGGGGAAGCCATTCCCGAACAGGAATCCCCGCCCCACAGGAATCTCTCCTGGCCTCCTCTCCCCAGGGGCTGAGCTGTACGGAGGCCAGCCTCGTCCTCAGCCTCTGCAAGGAGGGTCTGCCTGCACCTCAGCCTGGAATTCAGCCGCTGGGGCAGGATCGACCTGTTCCCCACCTTGCCTAGGTCCGGGTCCCCGCTTGGCTGGACCCCGTGTCCACGGTGATGGGACCCTGGGGACCCTGCCAGGAGTCCTTCCCTGATCCAGGTTGCCAGCCCCTCGCTGGCTCTGGCCTGGGCGGTGACTAGAGCCCGCTGGGATTCCTGGGGCCACTCCTCAGGTCATTCCCCATCAGCACTGGTGGGCAAGTGCGCGGTGCACCCCACTTCTTGAGACCTTCCTTGGCCCCCATTTCAGATGCACCCTGGCTACGGGCACCTTAAACGGGACCCGCCTATGCCCTTCAGGGTCAGCTGCGTGGGGTAGTATCCGGTCTGGGGCCACTATGTCAGATCGGGCCAGCGCCACCT
>CM033444.1:8117696-8205349 GCA_019425775.1 Rafetus swinhoei
CACCTGTGATGCCTGCAGGAAGTTGTGATGTTGTGGGGTCTGTGTTCACTCTGTTTGCCTTGTGGGGTTATATGTAATTCTAGTGTCCTGTGCTGTTCTGTAATAACTCTGTGTGTGTGTGCCTCAGTTTCCCTGGGCACTGCAGCACTGCTTGGTTGAGGAAGGGGAAGGTTGGACATGACTCACTGTGCAGGTGAATGCGTCTCTCCTGTCCTGAGTCTCGTGTCCTGAGGACCAGGGGGCTGCAGACAAGACCTTTGGCCAGGAAGGGGAACAAAGGGGCAGGCGGGGCTGACTCCAGGCTGGTGACTATGGCCTGGGGGAAGGGTCAGTCTCAGTTGGTTTAGGATGAGGGAGGGGGATAGAGCAGGAAGAGGGGAGCTGGGCCCAGAGCCCTTTTCCCAGAGAGGAATGGTCCTGCCTGCTCCTGGTCCCTGTGTTAACAAGGATCCCGCGCTGCGCTGTGTCCTGTGAACGGATAAACCTTCAGTTCTACTTGCCGGTGAGAGTCACGTCCGGCTCTGGGTGGGGTGCAGGCCCGGTGACTCCCCCACAGCCCGTGACAGAAGTAAAGAGCCAGGATATGAGAGATGGGGCCTCCTGTCTCCTCCCCCGCCCTGAGTTAACAGGGCTTCCCCCTTCCCTTTGAGCTTGTGCGGAGGTGAGTGACGGGGTCTGGCTGCAGGGTTTGTGCTGGGGCTTGAGGCTTAAACCTGAGCTGTCTGCTCAGTGGCAGCCCCCGCAGGCCCCTCCATAGCCCGGCCGGCAGAGCGAGGGCTGTAGCGGGTGCTCAGCTAGTGACCCTCGAGGGCTGGCTGGACTCTGGCTCCAAGGGGAGCGTCTCTTCCCTCCCCTGGCTGGGCAGAGCGAGAGAAGAGAGGAAGGGCTTGGGGGCCAGCTGCCAGCTGCAGCCAGGGCACCGGGACCTGTGGGGCCCCTGGACAAGCCACATCCCTCAGCCCTGGTCTCAGTCCTGCTGTAGCTGAGACCTGCCATGGCCTGGTCACCCCTTCCCAGCCCGAACCCCCAGGCCCAGACTTGCCTGGGCAGACCCCCCCCCCCCCACCTGGTGTGAACCCAGCCATGGATGGTCTTCTCACACCTGTTGTGTCTCCGCTCCCCCGGCCCAACCCAGCCCGGGACCGGCCCTGCCGTGGCTGGGGAGAGAGGCCTGTCCTGGGGCCCAGCACCAGGGGACCCCCCAGACACTGACCCAGCCCTTGTGGCTGCGACTCTACCTGGGAGCAGGGCCCCAAGGGGACACAGGCTCGTGCCCGGGGCGGTGCACCCGTCAGACAGAGGCTGGGGCAGGGCTCTGGGGGCTGCTGGTCCCCAAACACGGGAAAGGCTCCTGCCAGTGCTGGGCCTGGGTGGCCCATTGCTCCCGCTCCGGTCCCCTCCCCCACAGGAGCCCGAATCTCCCCCCCTCATTCCCCTCCCATTGCCTCCCCTCACAGGCCGGTTTGTAGCCACGTTGCTCCCGAGGGAAGCGCAGGAGCGAAGACCAAACCGAGGGGCTGCCGGTGCCTTTTCCGTTCTTTGCCAGAGGCTGGTACTTCCTGTGTCCCAAACCAGCGTCACCGCACAGGCCCCCCGGCTCGCTGGCCCAGCGGTGCCATCCCTGGTCTGTCCCTGGGGCTGGGGCACAGCCGATGTCCCTGGCTGGAGCCCCAAGCGGGGAGGCCGGGCTGATGCCGCTCTGTGTGGGGTGTGACTCCGTTGCACAGCGCCAGGGTGACATTCAGAGACACCCGGCAGCCCCACAGCTCCCCGTGCAAAGGGGGCACAAACCTGCAGACACGACACTTGCAAACCAGCCCGTGTGCAGACACCTCGCACGGCCGCTTGCGTCTGGAAGAGGACGGGGTGGGAGCCAGAAGGGACCAGGCCCAGCCTGTCTGACCCTCCCCCGGTTCCAGTGCCACCGGGCCGCCCCGTGTTCCCTCTGCGAGCAGCCTGGGATTTACCCAGCCCGGCGGCTCCGCCCTGCAGCACGAGGGCCCCTTCCCCCAGGGCGGGCAAAGCCCCCTCACTCCAGTCCATGCTGCGGGTGTTTGGGGCCATCTCACCTCCAGCAGCCCGTGTGACACTGCTCTGTCCCCGTGAGCAGGGCTGCCGAGAGGGGCTTTACCGGGGGGCTGGGCTGCGTTTCCCACCCGCTCTCCAGGGTCTCCCTCCTCTCCAGCTCCGCGGAAACAGCTGCAGCTCCTCCCTCCGCAGCCCCGGCCCAGAGGCAGAAACCAGACCTGCAGCCTTTGCCAGGGGAGCAGCTGCAGAGAGGCAGGTTTTGGGGCCTGCGGACAGAAGAATGTGAGAACTTGGGGTGGGGGGGAAGGGTCATTGACCTGGGTTTGGTACTTGGGCGAGCCATGGGAGTGACTGAGCTGGACCTGAGAGACTGGAGTCAGCTCCGGGCTCGGGACACCCCGAGTCCTTTGGCTCACCGGGGTCCCCATTCCCATGGCCCTGTGCTGGGATGGAGCAGTCAGAAGGACGAGGCAAGGGACTGCTTTACTCCATCCCACCTGTCCTCTGCCTCTCCTTCCCACCCAACAGCCCCTAGCGGAGTGACTCACCCCCGCCCTTCCCACCGGCCAATGGGAGAGCCGTGCTTGCTACGCACTGCCCAGGCTGTTCCCGCGTTGGCACGTCGGGTGCAGAAGGCAGAGGCCTGCGGAGGACGTGGGAACACCCTGCCAGTAAAGGCTTGTGTTAAACACTCTCAAGGTCAGAGCTATTTAAACCTCATTTTTTGAGGACTACAGGATCTGTCAAAAAAAAAATAGTATTTTTTTAATTTTTGACAGATCCCCATCTAGACTGCCATTTTTTTTCCAAAAAGCTCTGTGTCGAAAAAAAGCGGTGGTTATGCTAATGAAGCACGGGATATTTAAATCCTGCTTCATTAGCACTTTAGATGCTCTAATCTACATCTCTCTGTCAACAGAGAGGTGTAGTCTAGACACAGCCTAAGGGGGGATATGACAGAGGTCTATAAAATCATGACTGGTGTGGAAAAAGTGAATAAGGAAAAGTTATTTACTTGTTCCCATAACCTAAGAACTAGGAGTCACCAAATTAAATTAATAGGTAGCAGGTTTAAGACAAACAAAAGGAAGTTTTTCTTGACACAGCGTTTTATTTTGAAATAACTTAGTCCGTGTCTACACAGCAGATAGTTATTTCAAAATTGTGTCAAAATAGCACCAAGCTGGAGAACTTCTTACTCCGACTCCTGTAACCCTCATTGTATGAGGAATAAGGGAAGTCGGAGGAAGAGAGCTCTATTTCAAAATAAGTGCTGTGTAGAGGCTCTCATTTTCAAAATAAGATATGCAATTGACATAGCTCATATTGCGTAGCTTATTTCTCGTTAAGTCCTGCCGTGGAGACACACTTTAAGAGGGATCAAGAAAGAGCTGGATAAATTCATGGGGGTTAGGTCCTTCCATACTTATTAACCAGGATGGGCAGGGATGGTGACCCTAGACTCTGTTTGCCAGGGGCTGGGAATGGGAGACAGGGGAAGGATCACCTGAGGATTCCCTGTTCTGTTCACTCCCTCTGGGGCACCAGGCATTGGCCACTGTGGGCCGACAGGACACTGGTCTGACCCAGTATGGCCGTTATCATGTTCTCTGGTGAGCGCCCCCCCATAGACTAGCTCAGGCAGCTCCCTGCCGTGCCTGCTGGCTTGTCCCATTCTCAGACACTTGCATCCCCCCGTAACTCAGGCTTGGGGGCTCACAGCGTCGTGCCAGGGATTTTCTGGGCAGCTACAATTCACAGGCAGTGACGTTCAGCGTTGCAATACCTGAGTCCCTCCCCCTGGAGCATGTTCCTTGTGTCCAGATCAGCTGGAGAGAGCAAAGTTCCCAGCAGGCAGCAGCTTCAGGAGCCAGGGGCTCCCCAATACCCAAGGCAGGCGGGTGTCTAGTGAGGGGCAGAGCTGTTGGATTGTTCATTTTGTGCAACCTGATCTGAACTCTTTTGTGCTTTGTCTGGTGAACTGACAAACACCGTGGGGCGAGACTTGTGCAAAGAGAGATCACCTCAGCGTGGCGCTCTGGGAGACGGGGGTGGGGGGTGTGCTCAGCATGTGGGACTCTGACTGGTCAGCTTATGGCACAGGGGGTTACACACCTCAGGCAGGGCCTAGAGAGTCTCCTGCCAAGAATGTGCCCAGGGACTCCAAGATTGGGGCAGGGGATCGGCCTCTGATTAGGTCCCATTCTTTGTCCTGATTTTATCCCTTCCCCTCTGGCTGTCCCAATGCACCCAGATCTCTGCAAATCGCCTCCTGCTGCTACAGAGCTTCCAGCTTCTCCCCAACCCTCGATGGTTAATTCTGTGTCCTGTCACCCCCGCCTCCGCCTGTCCCCAGCCCGGCTGTTAGTTCTGCCCCCACCTATGCCCTGTCTGCTCCCTGGGGCTACAGTAGGTTTCTTCCACCTCCCTTCTCTGGATCTGCGAGGGAGGGGAAGAAGAGGTCACAGACATGAGGAGCCAGGGGCTGGGTAGAGGGATGTCCTCCAAGGTCACAGAGACTGGGGTGGGTGAGGCTAGAGGCTGCTTTTAGGGCCACAGTTGGAGCTGGGTGTTTTTGCCCCACACCCGAAGCCAGGGTCGGATTCTCTCCCCAGGGAGGGAGCCCGGCGGGAAAGTGAAGATCGAGGTCTTGGAACCAGCATCGATAAATGTCACCTGCCCCCGGTCACAGTCCAGACAAACCCGGATCCTGCTTGGAGGGGTCAGGTTCAGGGGGGTTGTAGGGTCAGTGAGAGCCATGTACTGATCCCCGAAACGCCGCACAGCCCAGATCTCGCCCTCGGGGCTCAGGCTGATCCCCCCCTTCCTACTCACAGACTCTGTGGCCACCCCCACAGCCCAGTATGGCCCATCCCCGACCTCCACCTCCCAGTAATGTCTCCCCGAGGTGAAGCCCTCATGGCCCAGCACACATTCCCAACAGTCAAATCTCTCCAAGGTGTCGGGCCGTGGCTGCCGTGTCTCTGCCCATCTCACACGTTTCCCATCCTCCGACAGGACAAGTTCGAGATGCGCCGTGTCTGGATCCAGAGTGACGTTGGCTGGGGGGAGAATCAGAGCGTGAGGGGCAGAGCTCGGCCCTGGGGGGGTCGATGGCATCAGGGACAGAATCTGCCCCAGCTGGGCAGTGACTCAGGGACTCTCCTTCCTCCAGAGGGTGCCTGGCTCTGAGTGGGGAACAGCCCTGAGGTCTTGGCCCAGCCCAAGGGGCAGCTCACTCCCCGGCAGGGAGGGGCCGTGGCAGAGAGAAGGGATTAGAGGGGCCCTGACACTAGGAATCTGCCCCCTCTCCCTGGGCCGGGGACAAGCGACTCTGGGCTGGGGACCCCAGACGGACGGGATGGAAACTGCCTGGTCAGGGCTGGCTGAATCCAGGCCCTGCCCTCGGCTGGGCCCCTCCCCATTGAAATGTCCCTATGTCCCAGCTGCCTCTGGGCAAGGTTTGTCCTTTCCCGCCACACTGGGACTCTAGGCCGAGGTCTGACCTGCCCCACACCAGGCTGCTCAGCCTCCGGCTCAGCGCCCAGAGCCAGCAGGAAGGGGCAGGGACCGGCCCCAGCGGGGCTGGGCGGGAAGAGGCTGAACAAGGCGAGTCCTGCACTGGGGGTGTCCAGGCGCCATGCGGAGGGAACCGGGGTGTTGTCACATTATTGGATTTTGAGGGGAGCAGCCGGGTCACTGCTGCACCCATGGAGGGAGGTGTTCGCCCCAAAAGTGGTACAAAGGGGGCCATGTGAGGTGTCAAAATCTTACTTTCTACTGGTTCTGTATATGCTCTTCATATATCTGTATAATGTCTGTGTGTGGAGTTATGAATATGTACTCTGTATGTGGGTGAGTAATGGGCCAGGAATGTTTGCCTATGGACATGCTAATGAGCAAGTCTCCAGGGAACAATGGATCTCTGGAGGCCAAAGACACACCTGGCCACTGGCCAAGTGACTCTAGCCAGCTTGGAAGAACCCAGGGAGGAGGTATAAATAGGCCATGTGGCCGACTCCATAGGGTCTCCAGATCTGCTCCTGACCCCAGATGCGGGGGTCCCAGCGGGGGCTGGGCAGACGGAGAGAGAAGCTGAGCTCACGCGGGGGGAGAGAGGAAAAGGGGAACAGGACCAGAGCTCTGCTCTCAGCAGCTCCCCAGCTGCCTGCAATGGGCCCAGGACTGCCCCTGTCTGTGCCCTGTGCCGTGGTGCTCTGGGATCTGATCCATCCCTTCCCCCGGCAGAGCAGGGACCCTCCCATGGACTCCTGGGTCCTCTGCCGGGGGCAGGAGAAAGAGCAACATCCCCGCGTGCCCAGAGTCCATGCTGGGCACAGCCCATCAGTCACTGCGGGGAAGGGAAACTCCCCTCTTGGACACTCCCCCCCTTCCCCGCAGAGAACAAGGGGAGCCCAAAGCCAAGGGCTGCCAAGCAGGCCAGGCCAGGCTAAGCCAAGTGAGCAGGAGAAAGAGACACAGCCAGGAGAGAGGGACAAGGGCACTGTCCTGGAGGGGAGAGGGGGAGAGATGGTGCCCAGAACCACATTGGCTGGGATGGAAAAGGAGATCACGGGGAGGGCTACATGGCTGGGGCAAGGGGAGTGGAGCAGAAGGAGGAAGGGGACGCGCAGGCGGCTGTAAACGGCCTCCCCACTGCTGAATGCAGCCAGCCTGGGAACAGAGCCTACGAAGGGTTTTTGGGTTCATCAACTTTCTCTATCGGTTAGAGGCCTCGTTCTGAGGACAGGAGCAGCAGATGCAACAACACCTGGACTCATTGGTGGGACACAGCCCCAGAGTCGGCTTCTCCTTGTGAGCAGAGTCTGAGTGAATCCTCTCCCGGCGCCCGTCACAAACTGGGGCGGGGTAGTTTTCAGGACCAGACCATATTGGCACAGACCCCCCTCCTCTGCCGACATGCCCAGGGCTGGAGCAGCTTGGCCCAGCGCTCAGTTCTGGGCTGCGTTGCCAGGCACTGCAGTGAGCCCGGTGAGAAGCGCAGCTGGGAAAGTAACTCCAGGACTCCCTCCGGGCTGTGTTTTCTAGTGGACACCTGCCCCCCGCTCTCAGGCACTGGGGGGCGCTCTCCACTCAGGGGGGTGTTTGCTTTGCATGGCCCTCTGGGGAACGCTGCATGAGGGGTGCCCCCGCATGCAGATTAGATATCGGCATCTAAGTATTGTTACATGTAGTCACCTCAGTTTGGGTTAACTCTGAGCCTCACACTGAGATGTTTCCCACCCTGCACATCATGCACATTGACACACTGGCTGGGCCGACACTGCCCACGTGATGGGGCGTGCACATGTCCTTACGCTCCTTGTGGGGGAAGGGCGAGGGCGGGATGGAGCAGGCCCTGAGGGAGGGGAGCTCACCCTGGACTGAGGCTCCCTGGCTAAGCAGGGCGCAGGGGGTCAATCCCAGAGGGAGGGACAGGAGTGGGTGGGGGTTAGGCTGTGCGGTGCCTGACCCCACTTGGCTCTTCTCTCACCAGGGCTCCCACTCAGCTGACTAGATTCCCTGGGGCCCGGCCTTCCTGCTCCGGGCTGGCAAGCTGAATCTCTCACAAGCAGGCCGAGGGCCAAGCCTCAAAGCCGGCCTGGGCACCGCTGCAGGAGGGGCAGGGCAGAGGCTGCCTGAGCAGCGAGGGTCCCTTCGACCCAGAGAAATCACGAGGGGCTGGGGCCAGTGGGGGGGTCTCAGGCCAGGGCCTCGCAGAGGCGGCTCTGAGCAGCAGGAGGAAACCCGGGGAGCAGTGGCAGGTGGCAGCAGCAGAGGGTGGGTTGCAGAGCAGCCCAGCGCAGAGAAACCCGTTGCTGCCCCAGGCCAGCTCACAACGGCTCACAGGGCCTAGGCTGCGGGTGGGGGGAGGAGTGTTTTCCCAGGTTACTGGGGAGGGGTCAAGCCTGCTCTGTGCGGTGTTGTTAAAAGGGACCCTGGACACTGAACCTGCCCTTGGTTGCTGCCGGCACCACCTGGCAGAAGAGCCACGACCTTATGGCATCTTTGAACTGCAGCTGCTGGTTCTGATGCCCTGAAATCTCAGGCCCCAGCCTGGTCCCACAGTGAAGGCATTGTCACATGGGAGGTGACATCTGAACACTGATCAACCATTAACGTCAATTACCTTCTTCTATAGGGAATGCCAATCTTCTCCAGCCTGAAACCAAGCAGAGAAAAACAGCTGAGAGTGAAGGGAGCACACGCTCTATCTCAGAGAGAGCAAACCACGGCCTCAGGGCCACATCTGCCCTGCGGGCCCTTCTTTCCGGCCCTGAGCTGCGCGCCCAGCCCCGTCCCTTCTTTCCCCTCCTGCTCAGTCCCTGCTCTTCACACCACCTGCCCCGGGCTCCTGGCAGGGTGACGGCAGCTGTGACCGGGCAGCACAGCTCTGGTGCCACCAATCCCCATGCTCCGGGTGGTGCAGTCATGGGGCACAGAGCGGGGGGGAGTTGGATAGGGGATGGGAGTCCAAGGGTGGGGTGGTCTGGGGAAAGGAGCAGTGGGGGTTGGATTGGGGTGGGCAGTCCTAGGAGGGCAGTAAGGAGCCACAGAATAGGGGGGTCAGATGGGGCAAGGTCTGAGCCCTGCCTGGCTGTTTCTTTCCCTGCCTGGCCCTTTGTACAATTTCTGTACCCTGAGGTGGCCTCAGGCCAAAGTTTTCCCACCCCTGCTATGTACACGGGATTCAACATCGTACAGAGTGACACAGTGAGGAAGCTGGAAGTTACAAATTCTTTCGGAAGCTGCGGGTAGTCTATATGTAGCCCTAGAAATGTCGAATAAATCAGAAAAAAAATGAGAGCAACACACACACTGCATGAGCCGTGCGGTTGGGTTGTTTTGTATTTCAAACATCTCCACTGCCTGTGGAATTAGCCCTACTAAGTTAAAATTAAACTTTACGTGCAAACATGTTGCACTTACAAACAAGCCAAGGAAACCCATTTAAAGCAAGTTCCTGCTCTTGTTGAAATCAATGATGCCTGCCACGAATCCTGTGGCCATAGGGGTTATTCTAAAAAATGAACAAGAATAGGGGGGAAGGGTTTCTTACATTTACCTTTGAGCACTTCTTTTTTCCTTGATTACTAATCATAGAACCTCCCTCTCCCAGAACTGTTCATCTATCTTGACCAAAAGATGCTTCACATCATGTTACTTCATTTTATTTCATTGTATTTTCAGAACTAAGGTTAAGGCTCAACTGCTATTCAAATAGCAGCACATTGTAGGAGCTCAGCATCCTCTCTCAAGTGACCTTTTGGCGTGAGAATCCTCAGAGAATACTCTGAGACCATCATAAATTTTTAAAGTTACGTTATAAAAATGACACAAAACAAAACAAACCCAAAGGCCCATGGTGAGGACACACCTTAGCACAACAGGGTTTACACGTAGGGAGAAGGAGAATGACACTTACTGAGTTCTGCCGCCTGTTGCTCTAGAAAACAAGGAGAAATGAATCAATGATCAGTGGGGGGGTTTCTCCTTCCAGGATCTACATCCTGGATTTCAGGGTGGGGTTTCCAACACTGCCTAAGTGACTAGGCGCAGGAGTCCTGATGTCCCCTACATCACTTAGGCAGCTTTGGAACTCCCACTTGCCAAGGGTTAGACACACGATGGCTGAAATTGGCCTGTGCTGGGCAGGGCTAATGTGAGACCCTCTGGACCACTCGGTGCCTGTGCAGGCAGAGTGGCTGTGAGCCAGAGCCCCTGCGTCCTCCCCAGCATGTCAGAGGCAGAGTCTTCATGTTGACCCTAGAATGTTTAGAATGACGGAGACTTTGATGCATCTCACAAAGGCAAAAAGGCTGAATTTCCCCCTTCTCTTGCCTGCGCCGTGGGTCTGTGTCAGGATTGACAGGCAGTGCACAAAGCTCTAAGGGTATGTCTCTACACTAGCCTCCTACTTCGAACTAGGGTGGCTAATGTAGGCATTCAAACTTGCAAATGAAGCCGTGGATTTAAATATCCTGGGCTTCAGGGTTTACATGAAGGAAGAGGAGAATCCTTACTGAGTTCTGCTGCCTGGTTCTCTAGAACAAGGCTACACATGGCAGTGTCAGAGTTAATCGAACTAAGTCCAGTTCGGATTAACAGGGTGTTACACCTCATTGCAGGAGGAGTCATGTCCCTAATCTGAACTTAGGACTTAGTTGATTAATCCTGACTGCCACGTGTTAAACACACGATGGCTGAATTTCTAAGGATTTAAAAATGGCGCCTGTTCAGGCAAGTGGCTGTGAGCAAATGAAGCCAGGAGTCTTAAATTCGAGCTTCATTTGCAAGTTTGAATGCTACATTAGCCACCCTAGTTCTTGCCTGTGCTGTGGGTCTGAGTGTAGGCTACCCAACACAAAGTGAAGGCTGGTGGTAGCTTGTGCCCTTCCAGAACATCCAGTTCAGCGGATGTGACGCTCTGGAGGAGCAGGGAATACAGAGGAAAGGAACAAGCCTGAACACACTGCATTAAGAAAGGGTTTGTCAGTCCGTTTAAACTCCTCTCTGTCGCCTCTAATTTACATGTGGAATTTATTTTCTTTTCAAATTACTGGAGCAACATCTGAATATTCTGCTGTGCTCAGATTACACATTTCCCCAAAATGAAAACACTTTTTACAGTAAGTGCTTTCCATTTTCTACCCAGGGTTGGACCGAAACTCCCAGGGCCTGGGTAAGTTCTCAAACTGTTAGACCAAAACAGCTGATGTTGACTCACACAACCTCAGAGTCAGAGCTCGCTTTCAGCCCTCTGGGCTGTCTCTCTGCAGTGCTCAGTATAAGCCATACCCACTGCTGGCTGGGACTGCTGTCAGCATTCGATTTACGGGTCTATACTAGGCCTGCTAAATCAAACACCAGAAGATCGACCTCCAGAGTGTCAAGTGTCTGGCAAGCGCAGATGTATCCTTAAGCTTCCCCAGTTTTAAAAAATGTGAATAGCAAATCTTCCAAAAGGAGCAGGAAACACCATAACTCTCCTCCCCCCCCCCCCCCCCCACGCTGCTCCAAGGGCATAACTATGTACAAAAATGTCACGTATGGAAAGAGACACTTACTGAGTTCTGCTGCTTGTTGCTCTAGAAAACAAGGAGAAATGAATCAATAATTAGTAGGGGGGGTTTCTCTTTCCAGGATCTACATGCAGGGTGGGGTTTCCAACACTGCCTAAGTGACTAGGGTACAGGAGTCCGATGTCCCCTACATCACTTAGGCAGCTTTGGAACTCCCACTTGCCAAGGGTCAGACTCACGATGGCTGAAATTCTCCTGGGCTGTGCAGGGCTAATGCAAAACCCTCTGTACCACTCGGTGCCTGTGCAGGCAGAGCAGCTGTGAGCCAGGGCCCCCGCGCCCCCTCCAGCACGTCACAGGCAGAGTCTTCACACTGGCCCTAGAATGTTTAGAATGACGGAGAGTTTGATGCATCCCACAAAGGCAAAAAGGCTGAATTTCCCCCTTCTCTTGCCTGCGCCGTGGGTCTGTGTCAGGGCTGACAGGCAGGGCCCAGAGCTCTAACACAAAGTAAAGGCTGGAGGTAGCTTGTTGCCCTTCCAGAACATGGAGTTCAGCAGACGAGACACTCTCGAGGAGCAGGGAATACCGAGGAAAGGAACAAGCCTGAACACAGAACCCGAATTCTGCTCCCTTTCAGAGCACTCTCCGCCTGTTCCCTGTACTGAACAGGAGCTACTCACTCCAGCCTAAACCTCATCTAATCCACAGAAAGACCCTCACAACTGCTCAGTTTTACAGCCCTTCAACCTCTTTTACACCCTTTCACCCATAGGCTCACCATGCTGACTGACATTACAGTTGGTGGTGTCCACACTGCGGGAGGACAACAGGAGCAAATGCTCCCATCAGTTTCCCTTAGTTCTCACAAAACGAGGAGCACCTGGTGCTGGGGGGGGGCTGCCCTCATCATTTGATTTACGGGTCTATACTAGACCTGCTAAATCAAACGCCAGAAGATCGACCTCCAGAGCTCCGAGTGTCTGGTAAACCCAGATGTGACCTTACACTCCCCCTGTTTTATAAAATGTTAATAGTACAATTTCCAAAAGAACCAAGAAACACCATCACTAACCCCACCCCCACTCTGCTCCAAGGACAAGTATGGAAAGAGGGAGAATGAGACTCACCAAATGGCTCTAAGTGATTTTCCTTATTGGAGAACACATGTATTTACTAGCCCATTGGCTATTGCATAGGGAGCACTAGTGCAGCACAAGGGTGCACAACACTTGATGAGCAAAAAGGGATTTTCAATATAGAAATCAAGCTTGGCGGTGCCATGTGGGAAGGGGAGACCAGAGCCAGATGGGAGAGACCCCGGAGAACGAGGAGAGGGAAGACGGAGCAGGATGC
The DNA here is from genome assembly GCA_019425775.1 of Rafetus swinhoei. Lineage (NCBI taxonomy): Eukaryota > Metazoa > Chordata > Testudines > Trionychidae > Rafetus > Rafetus swinhoei. The sequence goes on from CM033444.1 coordinate 8,130,104, forward strand.
AGATATCTGCTGTGATCTGGGTCTCTGGTCTGGCCCCACTGCCTAATTGCCTTCTCCTTCCAATCCCATCCCCCCTGCGTGTCTGTAAGTGCCGACCACCCAGCGGCTGCACTTGGGACAAGCCCGTGTCTGGCACAACTCGCCCACACAAGGGAGTGAGGGGGAATGAAACCTCCTTAGCCCCAGGCCTGGGATCCCTGGCTCCTTGCTGTGGCATTGGGGGGGGGGGAGGCCCAGCTGACACAATAGGCCCCGCTGCAAGGGTGGGCGGAGATGGCCCAGAGCAGTGGACTGAGCTTTTCACTCCTCCCTGCAGCGCTGCCGTCAGGTCCTGGGGAGTCGTCCCCCTGAGCCTGCAGCCAGGGGCTGCTGCAGACGATCAGCCCACGGACAAAGGGGAACCTCAGTGGCATTTCCATCCCTGTGCTGCTGGGGGCCGGGCAGTTCTAAGCTCCCGTCAGGCCAGGCCAAGTGTCAGATCTGTCCCTGCGCGCGGCTTTGAAGGAAATCCCTTGTGAACGTCCCTGTATGTCCTGCTCCAACATTTACCTTTGATTTTGAAGAGATAAACGCTCAGGGCAAAGGAGCCCAGCAAAACCACCAGGGTCACTCCCAGAGACGCCATCCAGAGATTCACCTTAGGGAAAAAGGGATCTGAAAAACACAAGCCCAGAGGCACCCACATTACTCAGTAAGCAGGGACCCAGCTCCAATGACTCCACTGTGTGTAAGGCCACCCCTGTGGGACCGGTCTGACACAAAGGAGGGAATGTGGCCCCATCCGTACGGCACCAACACCACAAACTGAGGTTAAAATGTCTCCAACAATAGAGCCACCACATTCGCATGCTGGTGTATAAGGGAGCCTGGCTTGGCATGTGATGAGAGACAACGCTCGCTCTCCAGTCTCTGGGGCAGCGGGATGGGACTTGAGCAGGGGCGGATGAGAGTTTTGCGGGGCCCAGGGCAGCACAATTTTGCGGGGCCCCACTTTGGAGACAAAATAGAAAAAAGGCGTCAAATGCGCAAATTGAAGGCTATTTTTCATATTAAATGTGAATTAGGTAAATTTGATAGAAACTTAATTTAGTTGGATAATTTTTATTTTAATTATATTGTAATTCATTCTTAAACACAATTCTGCATTAATAATTAAACATTTTAATTTGTATTTAAGTCTACTATAGCTGTCTCGCTCTTTTGGCAGCACATTCTTCAATTATGTCAGTAAAGTCCATTTCTTTACGTAGGTGGTTTTCAATCTATATAATCGAAAGACCTACAAAACGCTCCTGGCTCACAGTAGATTCTCTTTGGCTGCCCATGGCTGGTATTTGCCAGGCAGCATTGGGTGTTCTGCAGCCAGGCAGCATTGGGACTTGCGGGGGCCAGGTGGAGTGTGGGTGTTGAGACTTTGGGGGCAGGCGGCATGTGGGTGTTGAGGCTTGGGGGCAGGCAGCGTTGGGTGTTGGGGGAAGGCAGCATGTGGCTGTTGGGACTTGGGGGGCCAGGCAGCATTAGGTGTTGGGATTTGGGGGGGACAGGCAGTGCGTGGGTGCTGGGATTTGGGGGGCAGGCAGCGTGTGGGTGTTGGGACTTGGGGGGGCAGGCAGCGTGTGGTTACTCGGGTTGGGGGGTAGGCAGGGTGTGGCTACGTGGAGGATGGCACACAGATGGGCCATAGGGAGGACCAGCGGGCAGGGGTGTCTGACTCATCAGACAGGCCAAAATAACCATTTCAGCCTCTCGAACAGCTCCTGGCTGGGCGGGGGCAGCTGGCAACTCCCCCTGCTCCCAGGGACTTGGGTGTGTGTGTGGGGGGGGCGCTATCTGTGGAGCTGGATCGCGCTGCGCCCATGAGTGGGGGGAGGTGGGGACTGGCGGGAGGAGACGATGTCTCTCTGGCAGGCGGGTCGCTCTGCCCCCAGGTGTGGTGGGAAAGGGGTCTGGGCTCCCCCTGTGGGAGAGACCGCGCCACCCCCAGCCTCTCTCTGGGTGGGGCAGGAGGGTGGAGCAGCGGGATACCCGGGCGCTATGACCAGGCGTCGCCCTTCGCCTCCCTGGCAAAGAGCCGCGCATGCCACGGGCTAACGGAGCCGTTCGTGGACTCGCAGCGAAAGGCAGCGGCGGAGGTGGCTCCAGCACGTAAGGGCAGCAGCGGCAGATATACGGCAGGGCGAGCGGGGCTGGCGCGGGGCCTATTGAAGCGTGGGGCCCGGGGCAGCCGCCCCGCTCGCCCTGCCCTATATCCGCCGCTGGACTTGAGAGATCTGCTGTGGGAACGTGGACAAGCCCTTTCCCCTCTCTGTGGCTCCATTTCCTGGCCAGCCTCTCTGGGGTCCTGATTATTTAGACGCTTGTTCTTTGTAGCAGGCACTGACTGTCAGACTGTGGCTTCGTGGAGAGTGTTCTGCACAGTGGGGCTACTGTCTCATACCAGGCATCCAATTTTACAACTGCTGCTAGTAACAGTAACAGATCCAAGGCTATGTCTAGACTGCATCCCCTCTGTCGGCAGTGAGATGGTGGCCAGGGACTACTCATTTTCTGAGTTCAGGATCTTCCGAAAAAGCTCCCAGCTGTTGGCAGAACCGCGACTAGACTTCACTTTCACTTTCAAAAGGGCGCTTGCTCGGCACAGCGTCCGAATGTGAGTATGCAAATGAAGCCTGGGATATTTAAATCCCGGGCTCATTTGCACTTTCGAAGCACTTGATTTGCATCCCTCTGCTGACAGAGGGATGCAGTCTAGACATAGTCCGAGTGCTCAGTGTTAAAGTCTCTGATCACTAGGTGTTATGCCAGGGGAGCACAAGGCCGTCAATGTTACAGAACACTCAGAAACTGCCAGGTAGTCTGAAAACAACAGCTTGTAGATCCACTATTTCCCCCATAATCTGTCAATGAATCATAATCACCATTCATCCAAACCACTGTGCAGGAGGTGATTCACAATTTGTGATTTTCCACCTTAAATCTCAGGTCTAAATCCCACTGCTTCCTCTTCTGCAACGTCTCCCAGGTCAGATCTTTTCTCTCTGCCCACTTCTGCCCCTCTTTGTTCCTGGCTTCAATGCTCCCCCTTCCCTGCCATGAAACCAAAGCAAAATACCACGGCCACCATCTCACTGCCCAGACTATATTATTGGTCACTTTACAGCCCTCTATTGGTTTCCTGTTCCAAAGCATCAGACATGAACCTCCTGTCTTCACCCCGTCCAGGTGAGGCCACTCCACTTACCAACCCCGCACAGCACCACAAGGCCAGGAGTCAGGTTCAGTTAATTGACTGTGCCAATGTCAGTCTCCCCCCCCCCCTCCGCCCCACCGTTCTAAGCGTGTGCAACAAGGAATGTTGAGCTTTCACACACGCTGCCCTGCAGAGTGGGAAACACTCCAGCCAAGTCCCATAAAGCCGCCAACTTGTGCTCCTCCAAAGTCATCTTTGCAATGATTCAACCTGAGAGTGTCCAGGCAGCTGGTGAGCTGGGAGCATCACTGTTTCAGTCAAGTGCCTAAGAAACAAAACCCTTGTGGTGTTGAAATCTGGGCCCCACTGAACTCAGTCAAAGCTTGGCCATTGACTTCAGTGAGCCAGAGATTTGCCTGGAGTCTCAGCCTTGCAACAGAGTGAAGAGTTGTTCCTTCACCCATAAACAGCCAATAGAATATCTAACAACCATACACCTGTGCAGGAACAGAAGGATGTTTGGCTGTTTGTCTCCTGCACCTTCCCTTTCCTCTTCAGTCAAATACTGTTACAGGTTTCAGGTGAGACATTCAAAATCTCCTCAGTCAGAGGAAGCAAGTAGGACATACCACATCCTTCAGCCGGGTCAGCTCCCTTATGGCATTTCTGGCAGAGACATACAGTAACTAAATTGGCCTGATAACTCTACACAGTGCAGGCAGGAATTTCAAAAGTGCCTGAATGTCTCCTGTACAACAGAAAAAACATTTCTGACAGCAGAGCCATGTGAGTTGTGGTTGTGATATTTTATCAACAAAGTTATTCTGACAAAAGCCCAACTATAGACACAGTTATACTGGAAATCCTGCACTTACACACCCAGATAGGCTATGTCAGTTTGGGACTCTGGCCTAAGATAGACTAGCAAAAGTACAGCTTAGCCAGTATAGCCGTGTCCACACTAGTGTTCCTAGTAAGTTGTGTGCTTGGGCAGCCACTCAGGAGAGATTCAGAAGCCACCAAACTGATTAGCAGAGTGCACAGAGCACCCTCAGCCAGCAGGATGTTTTTCTACTGGTGGTGCGTATCTGCACATTCCATTGGTGCACATAAAAAATTATTCTGCACATGGATGGAAAAAACCGAGAGAGAATATTGGCCCACACTAGAAGTGTTTTGTTGGGAGAGCTGTACTGGCAAAATCTTCTTAGTGTAGACAAGACTTAAATTATTTATATGCACAAAAAAGGTGACACCATTACCTGACTAGGTTTCTTGGAGTTTTTTGTTTGTAAGTATGTTTTAAATACATGCTGCATTTAAACTGATCAGTATGTTGTTGTCTTTTTTTCTGTTGCTGCTTAGAGTGTGGTTTTTGATAGTCACTGACCTGAAATATAAAATAATGATTCCTTTTCTTGGCTGAGGCGGGTGTTCCTGACCACACAGGACAAGTTCCGATTGGAATTTTCCATTATAACGGCAGAAGTTTTGTGTTCATACAGTCCATTGGCTTCTTGAATTTGTGTGAGAGGCTGAAGGAAAGGCCTGTCCATTGAGATCTCTCCACATCACCTCGGGCTCGGGTACCACCCAGCCGACACACCACTCGGATCCTCCATCCTGGTAATCCTCAATCGACACATGAGGAGCAGAGCCTGAAGCTAGAGACAAATGTGTAAATCCATGTTGATTTATGGACATACTGAGCCTAGAGAATAAGAAATTAAACTTCCCCTTTTTTCTCAAATGTCCATGGACTCAGGGAAGTAGAAGAACAAGAAACAAATTATTTCATGAAGGGGAAGGAGCTTTCTCCTCAGTATTGTTCCTTCTCAAGACCCACACAAAGAAGCCATTTTTGGACTACAGGAAACCCTTTAATTGATCATTTAATTCAGCACTAACAGAGTCTGTAAAAAAATGGAGAAAAATAATCCTTGTATTTCAAATGTGCCTCAAGGTGAAATGTCACCTCTTCGATTATGGAAGCTCTTCTATTTGGCACACATTCACACATGCAGGGCTTTGCATCAGTTAGACAATTATTGACTACTGGCTCAGTCCCTGCTCCTGAGGGTCTCTGATCAGTCTGCATCACTTTCCCACTGCTGCTTTGCACAGATAGGGCCAGGGGAGCCGGTGTGTGAAGATCAGACTTCAGAGACCCGCGGGCTCAGGGACTGAACCAGCGTCTTTGCAGATCGGCTCCCCTGGCCCTGTCGATGGGGAGCAGCAGCGGGGAAAGTGGCGCCGAACCCTGGCACAAGCCAGACTGTGTGCTGGAACTGCCTGCCCCCATCGACTAGTTGATAACCAATCCATTGACTATTCAATGAGGAAAGAAACCGCATGTTAAATCCGTATTTTAGATGTGGAGTGTCTGGTGCCCACAGGCTATTGAATGGGCATTCCTGACCGGCACAGCTGTGACTCCTTGTGTAACTAACTGCAAGTGAGGTGAAGGCTGCACAGGTCTGTTCCACTCCAAAGGGCATTATTCTCACGGCTGCGGCGCCTCCTGCTGGTGGCTCTGGGGAATTAGCCCTTTCTCAGGAGGGCGCCCCCTTCTGGCAGCGTCTTGCCTGGCTACGGTCCACGCTCATGTTCCAGACCCACATTGCTCCAGGAATGTGGCGCCCTCTGCAGGACAGGGCCCTCCAGCAGTGCCCGCTCCAGTGGGCTCTCACCCCTCTCCTGGGGCATATTGACAGTCCTGAGTCTCTCCTGCCCTTGTGGCCGACTGTGACCTCCAAGCCCAGCCCCTCTGCCTCAGGGGCATACGACAGTCTGTATGGGCCATGCCTTGATGGCGAGGTGCAAGGAGAATGCGGGGGATTCAGGTCCACCCACTACTCTGGGTCCCCACCCAGGGACCCTCTGGCAGCCGCCTTGTCCTGCCCTCTACTCCCCTCCACTGCCTCTCGCTCCCTGGGCCACCTCCCCTGCGGCCCTTTGCACATCCTGGCCTTGTAGCCAGGGCCGGCTCGAGCCATTCTTGTGCCCCGGGCAGCGGGCGCACAATGCATGCGTGGCCCCGCTCCCCGGCACGCTGCGCACCTTACAGCCGCAATCAGGCACACGGCACCTGCTTGCAGCTCAAAGGGGCGCTGTGCGGCCCCCGGCCCCGGTTGCACGGCGCCTGATGGCAGCTCTAAGGGGCACCATGCGGCCCCGGCCCCGGCCCCGGGTGCATGACGCCTGATGGCAGCTCCAAGGGGCGCTGTGCGGCCCCCGGCCCCGGTCGTGTGGCGCCTGATGGCAGCTCTAAGATGTCCCGCCGGTCCCCGGCCCCAGGTGCGCAGTGCCCCTTACAGCTGCCATCAGGTGCCTCCCATAGGTTGGTGCCCCAGGCAGCGGCCCAGCTAGCCCCCTTCTTAATCCGGCCCTGCTTGTAGCAAGGCCACAGCCGGGCAGGGATCAAGCTGGAGCCCCCCTCTCTAGCCCCCCTGGGCCTGCCCAGCCCTGCTCTACTGATGGTGCCTTCTCTGAGGGAACCAGGCCCTGCACCCTCCTTGGCCAGGGCCTCACTGACTCTCTCTGTGGGCAGCTCTCTCTCTAGAGGGCTGTCCCAGCAAGCTGCACCCTGATCGGCTCTTTCAAAGCCTCTTTCCAATGGGCCAGGGCTCTTTCCAGGCCCCCTCCAGCCTGCATTGACCCTTCCCAGCCAGTGTGGGGCCATCACCCCCCAACAGAAGGGCATTTGCATATTTGGCCAATTATCTCAGGAAACGAAGAGTCATTCCTGGGCATTAGATTTAACTGTGTGACTATGGGAAATCGGGTTTTGTGTCTCTGTTTTGGCCCATTTACCACACTTGGAAAGTGTTAGGTGAAAGGGTGAGATGACTCTTGAGGAAGAAGGCGTCATAATCCAGGGGCACTTTCTCCACTTGTCTCCACATTTGGTACAAGTAAGTGAGCCACCTCGGGAACAGACTGTGGGTAAAATGCTCAAATCATTCAACTCACTCAGCACCATCCACGAGGGATGTACAGACACACGCTACTGACCTGCCACCTTTAGTTCCAATACGGCTTCTTCATAAAAGGCACCATCTTGAACAAAACAGCGGTACTGCCCTTCGTCAGAGAGTCTGATGGGGAAAATTTTCAAGGTAACATTCCCCTGGGTCAGACCATCTTTCAAGAGCTCTGTCCTCTCCTGGTATTCTGGCATCTGCTGCTCGTACTGATCCTTTCCATTGCTACAGCGATGGACAAATGGGGAGAGCTCGGACCGGAACCAAGTCACCTCCATATTCTCAGCGCTCATCCTGGGGGCCAGCTGACAGGGTAACACGATCTCCTCCCCCACCACGGCCATGACAGGCCGGTCAGGTCCCACCACTTTAAATTGTGCTGTGGAATGTCCCAGGAGAGAAGGGAGAAAAGTTCAGAGAGAAGATCTTGTCCATTTAGTCAGTGGCACACACAATACCGGTCCTGTTTGCTGTAGTTTGTATTCCCTGGAGCTACTGGGAGGAGACCCAGCACAAGGAGATGCCACCAGCCTATGGACCTTGTAGGCTGGGCTGGAGGGAGACCCCAGCTGAGAGAGCTAATGCCAGGGAGAAGATTCCTGCCACCTGGAGCCTGAGGGCATGTGGCCACCACCAGAGCAAGTGTCCGACCCACGGCATCCCTGTGGCACAGCCAGGAGCAGGGTGACAGGATTTCCTTTAACATTCCCCATTTTTCAATTTAGGAAGTGCCCAGTGCGGAGACAGCACCGTGGAGTGAGGACAACTCAGCCCTCACCTTAGATTTAGTCCCGCAGGAACCCTGGGCCCAGCCTTGCTGAGTTCCAAGGACTCTGTCACAAGGAAAGTGGAAGTGGAGCCCTCGAGGTCAGGGAGGCCGCTGGGGCTGTGTCTGCCCTGCCAGAAATAATAATTCATTCCCCAGATAACTATTTAGAAATAAGCTTTTTCCTCTTCCCAAACAGGAGTTTTTATTTCGAAATAACAGGCTTGGTCGTGTGGACGCTCACCTTGTTATTTCGAAATAAGGGGAGTTCTTTTGCAATGACTGCCCAGTGTAGACATGCCCTGGGTAAAGACGTGGAAGCGAGGACTCAGATCCTGTCACTGGCCCATCTCACCGGGGTTGTACAGAAGCCAGGAGAGTTCCCCACAGTAGCAGGACCATCCCCCCACTTACACCGAGCTTGCTGTGTTAAGTTTACACACTGTGGGTACATCTGCACTGAACGCTTATTTCAAAATAGCACATCTACACTGCAGGGAAGCCTCAAAACTAGTCTGAGGCAGACTCGTAGACGGGCTACCTCGATTTAGAGCCCCAGGAGGCACTGGGGAGGAATAACTTAGAATGGCCGTGGTGAGGGGCTATTTTGAAATAGCAGCAGTGGAGTGTCTAGACACGCCTTATTTCAAAATAGCTATTGTGGAAGAGGCATTATTCCTTATAGAATGAGGTTTACAGATTTCGGAATAAGCCGCCCATTATTTTGAAATTATTTCAAAAGAAAGGAATGGCTGTGCAGACGCTCGCATTGTTATTTTGAAATAACGGTGCAGTGTAGACGCACCCTGTGAGAAGTTCCACTGACTCTGAGTTGTGCATGTTGTTAAGACACTTCCGGGACTTAAATCCTCTAAGAAACAGCAGACCCCGCACAGAGTCCTACCTGATTCCATGCTGCGGACATAACAAGTCAGGAAGAAAACAAGAAAACCAGGCAGAGGGGAGCTGGCTCTGGTGCTCTGGCAGATGGAGGGAACCTTCATCTTCCCTGAAACTTGATCTAGACAACAGGAAGGAGAAAACAAAAACTTACCACAGTGAGCAGGACACTCACTAGCATTAAGGCCAAGTCTAGACTGGCAAGTCACTGTGCAGTAAATCAGCCCCCAGCGCTGTGACGTTCAAGGTGTCCACATGGGCAAGGCACTTAGCCCTGGCCTGCACTAGGGCTTTATGTCAAAATAACCCCCCTTAGGTTGAATTTATAGGTGGAGCATCCACCCTAACAAATCCCTTATTTCAAAATAACGGGCCGCTTATTTCGAAATCTGGACTCCTGCTTTCCTTGGGGAATACTATTAATTTTGAAATAGCTATTTCGAAATAGCATTAGTGTGGACGCTCCAATGCCATTATTTCAAAATAACTGCTCCCCAGAGGAATCTGAACTAGTTACTCCCTATGGCTTCCTGGGGCTCTAAGTCGAGGTCTCACGTCCTCATTAACAGAGCCTGCTTTGGACTATTTTTGAGGCTTCCCCGTACAGGGCATTCCTGCTATACATCTCCCCAGTATACATCGGTTCCGCACTAACGTTGTTGACCCTTGTAGGAACTGTTGCGTTATACGTCCTCCCATTCCCCGCTCTTACGTCGTGCAGAAAAAAAGAGACCAATTCGTACAAATGGAAGTCAGCCGTGGGAAAAAATATCCCTGCTTTACGTCGTTTCGCTGTCCACCCCTGTGTTTTGGAACATATCTTAGGTGTACAGCGGGGACACCCTGTAGTGAGAACACGCTATTTTGATGTTGTAAAATTGGGAGTTATTAAGTCAAATTTAGTGATTTTGAAATCGTTTTGTAGTGTAGACACTATCTCTGGGTGCACTAGCTCTGCAGTCACTGCACTCTGCCATGTGCAACTGCCTTCTTCCCCTCCCCTCCATCAGGGTGGGGAGGGCAGCTGAGCTAGCTTCCGGGGGCACACAGTCCCATCCTCTCCACCTACCCTCCCCCCCCACCGAACCGCCTCTGCCATGTGGGGTCCTGGTCCGATGGCACCGCCTCCTTCTCCTCCGGACTGCATTGAGAGCTCAGTTGCTGTGGGGTGGGGCACGTTTGGGCTTGGTAGGTGCAGCAGAGGCCACCTGTGGTGCTATTTTTTAATACCCAGGTCCCAGTCCCCACAGGCGACTCCACCTCCAGCTGGAGTCAAGCAGCAGCCACACAATGCATGTTCCAGTTGGGTCAGCCTCACTGGAATGGGCCTCCTGCAGCTGCTGCTTGACTCCAGCTGGAGCCAGGCAGCCTGTGGGGACCAGTACCGCAGTACTAAAAATAGCACCATGGGTGGCCTCTGCTCCAGTCTCAGCACACAGTCCCACACCAGCAGCAGCTGGGACGGAGACTGTGGTAATAGCATCACAGCCCCAGGGCCCACAATATTTTGTCCTCTGAGGCGGGGAGCTCAAATGACACCCCCATGCCTGCTTTTCTCCTGCATGCCTGTTATGTCTCTTGTGCCCTCCTTCCTCCAGTACAGCACTCCCCCATCTCTGTGCATCTAGTGCAGAGAGAATACATCTGCACCAGCAGCAGACACAATTTTCTACATTCTGGGTCCTAGTGGTGCCCCCCACAGTCTGGCACCTGAGGCGGCCACCTCAGTTCACCTCATGGTAAGGCCAGCCCTGCACAGCCTGGCTCCAGCCCCACAAACTGCTTTTCACATGGAATGCAGAAGGTGAGAGAAGGGGCAGAGGGAGTACTAAGTGGAAGGAGGGCAAGGAGAGGAAGGGGCTTGTGTGGCGGGCAGGGGGGCAGGGCAGGAGAAGAAAGGGGGGGCACCAAGGGGCAGGGTGGAGGAGAGACAAATGCCAGGGACCAAGGGGAGACAATGAGGAAAAGGGCAGGGGAAAGGGGAGGGGAGGTGTCAGTGGGAATGGGAGTAGGGAGAGGACAGCATGATGCTAGGAGAGGAGAGGGGACGGACAGTGGGGGCAAGAGGAAGGAAAAGGAGAAAAGGGAGCAAAATGAAAACTGAAAGAAAGAAAAACGAAAATATTTCGTGTTCCATAATACATTATTCAAACCAAACCAACCATACCATGCCATTTCACAGCCAATGCTACCAGTTTTGAATCGCTCTGCTCCCATAGGTTTCCTCAGGATATTGCAACGTCAGTGGCTTGTCACACAGGAGGAAACGATCCGTTTCACACCGTGTAATACATTGCCCTGTGTCGGTGTAGCCTGGAGTCCCCCCTCAGTGTCACCCTGGAGCACAAGATCAGCTTCAGGCACATGCAGAAGGAACCAGCTGCAGTTGGCTGCCCTGGCTGGCTCCCAGCAGGACTCTATTGGGCTTTACGAACCCAAGAGGATTCACCCCACCGGCAAGAGGCGGAAAAGCACAGCGAGAGCGGGCGGGAAACCAGACTCCGTGCAGCAAGGGGCCTGTCTCCGCAGTCTCGGGCGGGCTTTGTCGCAGGTCGCCCCGGGGAACAGGAGCGGGCGCCCTGCTCTGAACAACACGCAAAGGCAGAAATTCCCAACCCAGCCGGCGGGCAGAGGGACAACCCGGGACACCCGCGGGGAGGGGACCGGAGATCTCTCCAAACGGGGCACCCCGGGCCGGTCCCGCACGGAGCGGGGCCAATGCTCGCGGGGCGGCTCCCGCCGGGTGTTTCCAACCATCCGCCCGCGCCCCGCGCGCTCCCAGGCTCGACCAGCCCCTCCCGGGGCAGCACGTACCGGGCTGGAGCCGCCGGGCGCGGGACGCTCTGCCGGGCGCGGCCGGACTCCCTGCCCCGGGGCGCTACATGCCGCTGGGCCGGGCCCGGGTCCCGCCGCTCCGCTCCCGCCGGGACGGCCCCAGGCCCGCAGGGTCCCCGCCCCGCTCGCTAGAGACGCGGCCTTTGGTCCGGGGACCCCGGGGCGTTCGACTGGGGAAAGTGAAAGTGACAGTGGAACGTTCGGACCCGTCACGTGGGCAGGCTGGACCCCGCCCCGACACAGACACTGGGGGCAGCGCTCGCTTCTCGCTGCGCTCGGCTCCCGGGGCGGGCAGTGGGTATGAAAATATCGAGGGGAATTACCTCTTCTCGGCCCTTCCCTCTCCCATTTTTCTCCTTCTCCCCGCACACCTTCTCCTGTATTGGTTTTGGTCCTGGACATCCAACTCCAGTCACCTGAAGCAGCGGCCTGTGCCCACGAAAGCTCATGATCCCATCGACATGTGTTGTGAGTCTATAAAGTGCTACCAGACCATTTGTTGTTTTTTAAGTGTATCCTGTACAGACTAACTCCGCTATCCCCTGAAGCTGCTCTAGATAGTTAAGACCAAAACAGACTGCGAAGGCTTAAAAAATATCTCACCAAACTAAATGACTGGGCCACAAAATGGCAAATGAAATTGAACGTTGATAAATGTAAAGTAATGCACATTGGAAAAAATAATCCCAACTGTACATACAATAGGATGGGGACTATTTAACTACAACTGCTCAAGAGAAATCTTGGCGTCATCATGGATAGTTCTGTGAAAACATCCGCTCTGTGTGCAGTGGCAGTGAAAAAAGCAAATCATGTTAGGAGTCATTTAAAAAGGGCTAGAAAATAAGATGGAAAATGTCATATTGCCTGTATATAAATCCATGGGGTGCCCACATCTTGAATACTGTGTACAGATGTGGTCGCCTCATCTCAGAAAAGATCTATTGGCATTGGAAAAGGTTCAGAAAAGAGCAACAAAAATAAGTTGGGATTTGGAATGGATCCCATATGAAGAGAGAAAAAGACTGGGACTGTTCAGGTTAGAAAAGAGGAGAGTAAGGGGATAGGATCGAGGTCTATAAAATCATGACTGGTGTGGAAAAAATAAATAAGGAAAAGTTATTTACTTTTTCACACAAATATAAGAACTAGAGGTCACCAAATGAAATTAATGGAAAGCAGTTTAAAACAAACCAAAGGAAGATTTTCTTCACGCAGTGCACAGTCAACCTGTGGAACTCCTTGCCAGAAGATGTGATGAAGGCTAGGAATTTAACAGCATTCAAAAAAGAGCTAGAGAGATTCATGGGGGTTAGGACCATCAATGGCTATTAGCCAGGATGGGTAGGAATGGTGTCCCTAGCCTTTGTTTGTTTGGAAATGGTAGGAGAGGGATCAGGTGAGGATTCCCTGTTCTGTTCCCTCCCTCTGGGGCACCTGGCACTGGCCACTGTGGGCAGACAGGACACTGGGCTGGATGGACCTTTGGTCTGATCCAGTCTGGCCATTCTTATGTTCTCTGGCGAGCGCCTCCCACTGCCGGGCCTGCTGGCTTGTCCCATTCCCAGATGCTTACATCGCCCTGTAACTCAGTCTTGGGTGCTCACAGAGTCGTGCCAGGGATTTTCTGGGTGGCTACAATTCCAGGCAGCACCGTTCAGCGTTGCAATACCCCAGCCCCTGCCTGGAGCTCGTTCCTTGTCTCCAGCTAAGCTGCAGAGAGGAAAGCTCCCAGCAAGCAGCAACTTCAGGAGCTTGGGGCCCGGTGTTATGTTCAGAAGCACACAGGATCTTTTTCATGGGAAAAGGCAACATACCGCACTTATTGCAAATACAGTAGAAAAACAGTTAGCATCTGCTTCATAAAGATAAGTGTGTGTCCTCCTCACCCACTCACAATGTCTTGTCATTGCTTAAAGTTACCAGTCTGTTGCTCACATTAACTCATTGGCCAGGCAAGTTCAATGTGAGGGGCAGGAGCGCGGGTTTCTCTCAGTCCGGACTGACACTCTGATGTTGATGAGACCTGGAGATTCATGCAAGACGCTCCATCTCTTATAGGACTTTTCTCCTATTCACGTCTATGCATTTTGCTTCGACAACTCTTTATCAAGCACCATCTCTTCTGCTTAATGTCTGTTTATCTGGGCATTATTTGTAACGGAGCGCTTGCTTCTTCACACTCCAAGGCTGTCCCAATGGTCTGCTTTGCATTGGGCCAAATTTATGGCACTTTGACGCCTCTGAGTCCCCTCCCCTCTTCCACTGTCTGGACTCTGAACTGTCTGGACTGTTGGGCATCTAAGTTGTTACCTCTCCACACACTCTCATTCCCTTCCCTCTCCCTCCCCAAGAACATTCATTCTCACACTACCCATTCAGCACGTTACATACATTGCAAACATCTGTGGTCTACACTGGCCTGCTTTCCTGAGCCCAGCTGGGCCTCAGAACCCCCAAGGCAGAAGGAGCTAGTGAGGGACAGTGCTGTCTGGTTTGTTGTTTTGTGCGACCTGATCTGAACTCTCTTGTGCTTTGTCTGGTGAACAGACAGAACACTACGAGGTGGGACTTGTGCAAAGAGTCTCTGTGTGTGTTCAGTGCTACACACCTGCTTCATGTCTCTGGACAGAGATTCCCTCAGTGTGGAGCGCTGGGAGACGGGGGGTTTCAGCATGTGGGAATCCGAAGGGTCAGCTCAGCACCAGAGTGTTAGGCAGGGGATTACACACCTCAGGCAGGGCCTAGAGAGCCCGCCCCCAAGGATGTACCCAGGGATCCCAAGATTGGGGCAGGGGATGGGCCTCTGATTTGGTCCCATTTTTTTGTCTTCATTTTATACCTTTCCCTCTGGCTGCCCCAATGAGATCTAATGTCCCAGATTTGTACAAAAATCTCCCTGCTCCCAGCTTCTCCCCAACCCCCCTCCCAACCCTGATTAATTCTGTGACCTACCACCCTCACCTCCTCTCCCCAGCCCAGCTGTTACTTCTGCCCCTGCCCAACCCGCACCTCTGCCTCTCCCCTGCCCAGACCCCACCTCTACCCCCCTGCTTCTTCTGCAGCCTTAAGGTTTCTTCCCACACACTACTGGGGTGCAGGAAGAGGGCGGAGGAGGTTTCAGGGATCACAGAGATGAGGAGCCAGGGGCTGGGTACAGGGGAGTCCTACAGGATCACAGAGACTGGGGTATGCGAAGCCTTAGGGGCTAATTTCAGGGAGACAGGCTGAGCTGGGATCCTGACCCCACCCAGAGCCAGGGTCGGATTTTCTCCCCAGGGAGGGAGCCCGGCAAGAAAGTGAAGATCGGGGCCTCGGTTCCAGCATCGATAAATGTCACCTGCTCCCAGTCACAGTCCAGACAAACCCGGATCCTGCTGGGGGGCTCAGGGCAGTGAAAGCCAGGAACTGTTCCTCCCACTGCCCTACATCCCAGGTCCCCCACTTGGGGCTCAGGCTGATCTGTCCCTTCCTGCTCACAGACTGTTGGGACACCCCCACAGCCCACAGTCGCCCATCCCCCACCTCCACCTCCCAGTAATGTCTCCCCGAGGTGGAGCCCTCACGGCCTAGCACACAAGGCTCAAGGAGAAATCTCCGGGGTGTCGGGCCGTGGCTGCCGTGTGTCTGCCCAGCTCACGCATTTCCCATCCTCCGACAAGATGAGGTTGGAATGCCAAGAGTCACGTTGGCTGGGGGGAGAATCAGAGCGTGAGGGGCAGAGCTCGGCCCTGGGGGGGTCGATGGCGTCAGGGACAGAATCTGCCCCAGCTGGGCAGTGACTCAGGACTCTCCTGCCTCCAGGGGCGCCCGGCATCTGAGTGGGGAGCAGCCCTGAGGTCTCGGCCCAGCCCAAGGGGCAGCTCACTCCCGACAGGAGGGGCCGTGGCAGAGAGAAGGGATCAGAGGGGCCTGACACTGGGAATCTGCCCCCTCTCCTGGGCCGGGACAAGCGACTCTGGGCCGGGACCCCAGAGGGACGGGATGGAAACTGCCTGGTCAGGGCTGGCTGAATCCAGGCCCTGCCTCGGCTGGGCCCCTCCCCATTGAAATGTCCCTGGGTCCCAGCTGCCTCTGGGCAGGGTTTGTGATTCCCCCTGTGACACGCCTCCCCCACAGCACATCTGGGCTCGGCTCCTTTCCCGCCGCACTGGGACTCTGGGCCGAGCTCTGACCTGCCCCCCACCAGGCTGCTCAGCCTCCGGCCCAGTAATTTACTTCAGCGTTTTATAACCCCCTCCCCCCCCGCTAAAGAGCAGACGAGATATGAAGTGAACCCAGAGGAAGAGCCTGGGGGAAGGATCCAGAATCAGGGGCTGTGGGGCAGAGGCTGGGAAGTCCCTGGATGTTATGGGGGGAGAGGAGAGAGCTGGGGGGGGGGGTCGGGGTGGACAGCAGTGACCGGCGCCCCTGTCTCACACAGCCCCCTGGGCGGGTCCCCTGAGGGGAGCGGAACTCTCGCCAAGGCGGGAAAATCTGGTTGGAACCGGTTCCCCAACGGTCGCTCGGCTCCCTCGCCGCAGGGCCCGGAGCCATTCCCGCCCCTTCCCCGCCCAGTGCGGGTGCCAGTGCCCAGCCACAGCGACACTGTTCCCCCAGCCCGGATCCCAGCCCGCTGCCCTCTGCCGCCCGGCCCCAGGGTGCGCACTTACCGCCCCCAGAGTGGAGCAGTAGGACTGGGACATGGGTGGGGGCAACGCCATGATGAGTGTGCGGGGCTGACCCATTGTCATGCTTTGCCCAGCTCCACCTGGCTCATGTCACACAGGGGAAGGGGCTTGGGGAAGGGGGCAGTGGCGATAGAAGGGGGCAGAGCAGGAGACGGAGCTGAGGGAAGAGCTGGAGGGGGCCTGGGGCATTGGGGGAGGGGTTTGCTCTGGTCCCCATGTTGCTCTAGGGACAGCCCTGCCTGCTTCCTAGTGTGGAGAAATACTCAGAGATGGTCTCTGGGAGCAGGTCCCATCCCCACAAACACCCCCCTGGACACCACAGCCTGGGGGGACCCGACCCAGAACAGAAGCAAATCCGACCCCTCCTCCCCAGCAACAGCAGCAGGGAGGGACATTTAAAAAGGGACAAATCAGACTTGTCTTTTCTGCCTCCCTTTTTTAATACTGTAAAAGCCCCTCAGAGTGGAAATGAGCGGAGAAGCAGCTTCAATACCCACGTCAATAGCAAAGAGGCCCACAGATTTGGGGAGCAGTTTATGTTTTAATGACACTGACACGGCAACCAAGTCAAGGTAGAAACCTGAAATGAGTGAGCGGCGTCTCCCCTTCCATCAGGATTGGGACATTTCTCTGCCCCTTTGAGCTGCCTTCGCTTCAGCCTCGTCTTCCACACGTTTCATTTCCAGGTGCCCTGTTCTGTCCCTGTTTATTTCTGGGTGTCTCCTCCACTCTCCCCCGATCCCTCTCACAGACCCACCCGCCTTATGTTCTCCCTTCTTTCCCTGCATTTATACCCTCCTCCCAGCCACGCTGGCAGTTTTCTCCCCAGGAGTGTGTTTCTTTCATTGCTTTTATATCCAGTTTTACACTTTTCCTAAGACACTCTGTTTGTTTTGTTGTACTTCAACTTGTCCTTTTGTTTTCTCTGTTACCTCAGGTTCAGCTCCTCCTGCACGGTCCCCCCTGCCCCCGCATTTTGTAGCCTGTCCTCAGTCCAACTTTAGTTGTCCCCTGCCCAGCCCCCCATCGGCTCCTCCTGCAGCCCCAGGCACTCTCCCCCTTCCTGTCTCATCCCTGGGGCCACAGGAAAAGAAAGGGGGGAGTCCGGGGTTATAGAGATGAGGCGCTGGGAGCTCTTCAGGGTCATAGAGACTAGACAGGCTGATTTAAAGGTCCCCAGGGGGACATCCCTCTCCACCCCCCATGTCTCAGGGACTCAGGCTGAGCTGGGATCCTGACCCCACCTAGATCCAGGGTCGGATTCTCTCCCCAAGGAGGGAGCCCAGTGGGAAAGTGAAGATTGGGGCCTTGGTACCAGCATCGATAAATGTCACCTGCCCCCCATCACAGTCCAGGCAAACCCGGATCCTGCTGGGGGCCTGGCTCAGGGTTAGGGGGGTCACAGGGTCAGTGAGAGCCTGGAACTGATCCCCCCACCGCCCCATAGCCCAGATTCCCCCTTCAGGGCTGATTTGTCCTTTCCTCCTCCCAGACTTCCTGGCCACCCCCACAGCCCAGTGTCCCCCCATCCCCCCCCACCCACCTCCCAGCGATGCCTCCTTGAGGTGAAGCCCTCCCAGCCCAGCACACAGTGACCACTGTCAAATTTCTCAGGGGTGTCGGGCAGCAGCTGCTGTGTCTCTGCCCGGCTCACGCGTTTCCCATCCTCCGACAGGACGAGGTCGCACTGCACCGTGGCTGGATCCAATGTCACATTGGCTGGGGAGAGAGAATCAGAGCATGAGGGGCAAAGCTCGGCCCTGGGGAGGGTTTGACGGGATCAGGGACAGAATCTGCCCAAGCTTTGGATTGACTCAGGGAATCTCTTATCTCCAGGGTGCACCCGACTCTGAATGGGGAGGCGCCCTGAGGTCTCAGCCCAGTGCTGGACAGAGTCACTCACCAGCAGACAGGGACATGGCAGAGCAAAAAGTGGAGCCTGAGACACAAAATCTGAAGGGGATTAAAGACCTTGAAATTTCAGGCAACTTCCACTCACATTATTCGCAATTATCTTTTCCCTGATGCACCCTCCCTCCATTCTAAAATCTTGGTGCTTGGACACCCGTTGTCTGTCATGGGGGCCAGCATGGTAGTCCATGACAAAATGAAACAAATCCCCAATTAAAGTTCTATCGCTCGTCGTCTGGGCCAGCCAAAGAGAATTATCACCCCCGATTTCAGAGTCTGAAGTTGGGATTTTGATTTACAAGCAAAGAGCTTTCAGAGGCGAAGGAAGTTCGTGGTGGAGGGAGGAGAAAGAGGGTTTGGAAGTGTGTCCACGAAGGAGAAAGTGGAAAACATGGATAAAAAGGGCAGGAAGTTGAGAGAGGAAAGAGGGAGAAGAAAGAATGACTAGAGCAATGTGTAAGGAGGGTGTGTTGTTGTGTTGGTCCATTCCTCCTCCTCCTTCGATCTGCAGGGCCCCTCTGTTCTTTGGCCTGGGGAAATATTACATTCCCCTTTCCTCCTTGTGTTTGGCACGGTGAGAGGGAGCAGGGTCTCCCGTGGATTAAACACGCGTTGGAATTACCTGCGTCACTGAGGGATCTCTTCTGCTCTGAAACCAAAGACATAGGTGGGGATGAGAAGTAAGCACAACAAATTCAGTATCCCGGATTCAGTATCCAGTATCCCTTTCTGTGGTAACTCTGTAAGGGTGCAGTTACCACAGAAAGGGCAGCAGTAGAGAGCAGCCAAACAGAACATGCCCTTACCTAGCTCTGTTTGAAATTCACCTGAATAAAAAACACGGAAAAAGGCTCCTGTAAAAGCTTCTCCTGGGTGAATTAACCTCCACCTGGCCCTGAAACATTGATCATTTCGGCTTGTCTGCTGGGCACTGTTTAACATCGGTACCCCCCTAGGCACTGGGCACAGGGTAAGCCCACCAGCGCAAGTCACTTTTCACCGGTGTGGCTGTGTTAGGGTCTGACCTGCGGCAGCTCGACAAGGAAAGGCAGAAGAAGCCCACAAGTCTGGGTGACAGGTGGCAATTCTAACTCACGCATCACATGCCACCGGAGCCGCACAGAATCCTGCCCCCAGTGGCTACATCCTCCTTCCATCCTGGGCTGCCACCAGCCCCTCTGGGAAGCTGTTTATACACAACTGGCATGGACAACAGCCAGTCCTGCAGCACCTCAGAGGCTGACCACACATGAAGCCGGGTGACGAGCTCTCGTGGAAGAAGCGGGCTCTGCCCACGAGAGCTCATCGTACCATCGACCTGTGTTGTTAGCCCTGCCACACCTGAAGGACTGTCAGTCTGTGAAGGTCAGAGCCACCCAAACGCGGTGGGTTAGGCCTCAAGGGGTTTGCAGCACCCCCGTCCGGAGGTGACTAGTGCACCGAGGGGACCTTTCGTGGTGCTCCAACACTGCACCCCATCGGGCTGGGCCTGCCACACCCCGGCATGTTCACCCCACTGCTCCAGGCGAGCTTTTCAGCTTGGGGGCAGGCTCCACTCTGGTGCACCATACCCTGGGTGCACCCTGTGGGGGGCGTGTGCACTAGCTCCAGGCCTATGTTTTGGTAGGGAAAGTTTCCCCCGGGCCCACGTTGCTGCCTCCGGCCACGTGGGGGCTGCTCCCCTCTCCCGGTCCTGACACCACTCTCCGGTCTGCGCTCAGAGCTAGTCACAAGCAGGGGTAGGCGAGTGGCCGGCAGCCGGCTGAGCTGGGCCCTCAGGCAGGGGTGCACCCCACGAGGCCTTTGCCCCCAACCTGCAGCCGGGTGCTCTGGAACCTCGCATGGGAACGGGGGGACCCCAGTTCCAATCACCCTGGTGCACGAGGGGCAGAGGGGATGGGACCTGGGACCCACCACCTGTTAGGAGAGGGCCTTACCCAGGGGGGCCACTGCAGATTTTGGTGGAGGGAGGCAGCTTTAACCATGATTCCAAGCGTGGGCAGGGGGTGAAGCATCCACTTGGAGAGGCAGTAGCAACCCTGCCTAGGCCCTGCCCCCTGCCCAGACCCCACCCCTATCCAGGCCCCGCCCCCTTCCACTGTCTCCCTCCTCTCTCCCCAATTGCCCCATCCCAGGGCACTGCTCCCCTGTGGGGACGCTCTGAAGGGCTCTGGCCCAGGTGCTAGGGGATCTGTTCCTCCTGGCCATTTCCCACCTGCCCCGTCTGGCCAATTGTTCCAGCACCACATGCAGGAGGCGGTGTCCTCCTATCAAGTCCCCAGTTGACATTCTCCGGCAGCCCAGGTGCAGCAGCTGCTGCCTGAATGAAGCAGAAAGGTTCGGGGATTGTACAAACCACTTTGCAAAGTCGCCCTTCTCGGCACTTTCCCTCTGCTGCCCTCAGCGCCCCTCACCCCACCCAGCGGATTCACTCAGACCCGGGGAGGCCGGCAAATACAGCGACTGCCCCTTTTTAAAAATCAGTGGAAAAAACTCACCTGGAGACTGAGCCTTCCATGATGGGTCCAGTGTCCCACCGGCCGCCGTGACAGGGAGACCATTGAGAAAAGTCCTCATCTTCCCATTTCTAGCAGAGGGGAGCATGGGCCTCTCACTGGCTGCATTGGGGGGGGAGATCACCCTGAAACCCCGGTACTGGAACTGGGCAGTGAGGCTGCACCTGACCCAGAGGAGGGGCTGGGCCTGCCCCTCTGTGCCAGATGTACATGGCGGGGAGCTGGGCCGCGATGGCATCTTGAGAGTACTCTAACTCTGGGTGGCAAGGGGGCCTGGGCTTGGCCAGCTTCCCCAAGCGGGGGAGGGCAGGGGGAGAACACACCCAGGGCCCCAGTCTCTTCATATCGCAGGCGAGTGCCCTCATCCCTGGGCTGAACCCGCAGAGGAGGCACCTCCTCCCTGGCCAGAGGCCCCACAGAACGGGAGCTGCTGGCCCCCTCGGAGCAGACCTGCCGAACTGGGCCCTGAGGGCGAGGTGAGTGGGGAGCACCGATTCTCTCCATGCTCCTGGCCACGGGCCAGCTCCAGCCGCCTGGATCTCAGCCCCCGCCCCACCGGGGCTCCCGTGCTGGATTCCCCCTTCTCCGGTCAGACCCTTCCAGACACCCCCTCCTGCTGCATGGAACATGGAGCAAGCTGGGCAGGGCCCGATCCCGGAAACCCTCCCAGGCCAGTCCTTGTGTTGGTGGCCGGGGCTGCTGCTGTGTCTAAGGGCTGCTGGGGGATTGGGGGCGCGTTAGGGTTTTTTTTAGGGGTTCTTGGTGGCTGGGAGAGTCAGTGCTGAGCAGTGGGGCAGGGCACCAGGAGCTGGGCTGTTTGCTTCCCCTCCTGCTCCAGTGCTTCCTTATTTGGAAGGGGCTGGGGGCAGCGGGAGTGAGGGGAAACCACCTGATTTATAAGATTCCAGCTTCTTCTCCAGGCTGCTCAACACACCACGACAGGATGCTGCAGGCTCCAGGTCCCAGCAGCTGCGTCTGCATCTGGCACCCGCCCAGCGTTCAAATGAGACTCCGGCTCGGTCACTAAAACTCCCTGGGAGCTGGGCCGGCTTTTTTGAAGATACTTTGGGGTTGTCCAGAATGCCCCAAATCTGCACCCCTCCCCCAGCCTGACTACCCCCCCAAAAAACCTGTCAACGGGGCTGGGAGGGAGTTTGTTTTGCAGGCTTCCTGCTTCTGATGCACTTTGAAAGAAATGCTGCCATTGCGTTTAGAGTTTGGGGCCAGCTGCTCTTCCAATTGTTTGTCCGCTCTCCTGAGTATATTTTTATATTTCACTGGCCAGAGTTTAGGCTCCTTCGATTTTTCTCACTAGGGGTACGGCTACACTGTGTGTTTTTTTCAAAGAAGCTATGCAAGTTGTGCTTGCATTTGCATACCTTCTTCTGTTTTTTTTTTCCAGTAGAGGATTTTCTGTTATTTGGCCCATCTACACGGGGCCAAATTTCAGGGGGGAAAAAACCCTCTTTCGGAAGCCCTGTGTATACCTCGTTTTACAAGGAATTTTACAGAACAAACAGCCGGGTTGGGGACAGGCGGAGGTGGGGGCTGGGCAGGGACAGAACTAACAGCTGGACAGGGGACAGGAAGAGGTGGGGGTTGGGGTGGGGACAGGCAGAAAACAATAAAACCAGACTGAAGGGCGAGCCCTAGTGAAATGGTGCCAAACAGAGACAGGAAGTGGGCCAGGCCGGTGTCCGTGGCAGGGAAACCGGCCCAGGGAAGCCAGAGCGGAAGGGATACAATCAAGGGAAGGAGGGAGCAGCCGTGGGGGATGGTCTGTGACAGGGGAGGCTGGAGAGTGGGAGAAATGCAGGAAAATGAACAGGGCCGGGCACTGAGGGGCAGAGAAATGCCGAGTCCAAAGGACAGACAAGGCAGCATGGGAGAGACAGAGATTCATGAAATGATACTGCAAACGAGTCTGTAGCTCGTTAATTCCCTACGTTAATCCCTGGACACCTGTCCTGCTCTGGGCCCATTCAGTGACCCGTTCCCAGTGGCCTGAATCTCCTCTCAGAGGGGGTTTATCACCCTATTCCTCAGCCCCTCACTCAACAGCTTCAGTTGCTGCAGGGGTCGGTGAAAGGGCCTCCATGGGCCAGATCCGGCCCGCCAAGCAGGTTGATCTGGCCCATGGAGGCCCTGTTGCTCCCCCGGCCCCAGGCCAATTGCGGTCTGGGGGCAGGAGAGCTCCCGATACTTCCTCCCACCCTGTGAGGAGCATGCGGCACTTCAGAGTGCTACCCACTCTTCACAGGGCGGGAGGAGACGTCACGTGCTCCCCTGTCCCCAAGTCCTGGTTGGCCTGGGGGCCGGGGAGCGCCCGAAGCCTCCTCTCGCCAAACCCCCACCCTGCAAGGAGCACACGGTAGGGCGCGGCATGGGTGCCTAGTGGGAAGGGGAGGCAAAGGGGTTCCCAGTCATGGTCTGTGGATGGGGTAGCCCAGAAGCGCACTGGACTTTGGTTACACGCGCACCAGAGAGACCTGGGGCTTAAGGAGCCTAATGGCCAGGTAGGGGAGAGGCAATTAGTCATTAGCTGAGACTGTCGCCCTCCTTCTCCGGCTGCTCCATCCCATCCCCATGTCGGGCGGTGAACCCCCCAGTCGCTTGTTACCCCTTTCTCACTCAGGGTGCGTCTGCCCTGCACCATTATGCCGACATAACAATGCGAGTGTCCACACAGCAATTCCGCTATTTGGAAATAAAGTCGCAATAAGTGACGGCTCATTCCAGCTTCTGTAACCCTCATTCCACAATAACTAAAGCCTCTTCCGAAAGATCGATTTCCAAATGCTGGTCGTGTGGATGCACCACTGCTGCTATTTCGAAATAGCTCCTCCTCAAGGCCATTCAAAGACATTAATGCCCAGTGCTTCTTGGGGCTCTACATCAAGGTAGCACATCCCCATTAGGGGAGCCTGCCTCGGACTCATTTTGAGGCTTCCCTGTAGTGTGGATGCTCTTATTTCGGAATGTATCTTCCAGAACAGCTTATTCCCGAAATAACGGTGCAGTGTAGATGCACCCTGAGCGCCGAGGCCCAAGTTTGGGGCCTGGCAGATGTTTCAGAGGAGTGACTGTCAGTCTGGACTCATCACACTTCATGCCAAGGCTCCGTAAAGTCTGAAAAAGGAAAGACCACGCGAACACACCCAGAAAGGCGGCACTGACCGATACAAAGTGCAACCCGCCCATTTCCCAGCGGAGGGAAGTGACACTAAACTCTCTGGTCTCCCCTGCAGGAGAAGCCATGGCTGCTGAGAATGCAGCAAAGATGCTCCAGGATGAAGTGACCTGTCCCATTTGCCTGGAGTATTTCGACGATCCGGTGGCTCTCGACTGTGATCACAGCTTCTGCCGAGCCTGCATCACCCAGTGCTGGGGGGGACTCACTGCAGACGTCTCCTGCCCCCAGTGCAGACGGGCCTTTCCCCGGGGGAACCTGAGGCCGAACAGGCAGCTGAGGAGTATTGTGGATGCAGCCAGAGAACTCCAGTTGCAGGCAGGGAAGGAACCAGCCCCAGGGAGACTGTGTGAGAAACACCAGGAGCCTCTCAAACTCTTCTGCAGAGAGGATGAAATCCCCATCTGCCTGGTGTGCGACAGATCCAAGGGGCACCGAGGTCACACCGTGATTCCTGCTGAGGAAGCTGCCGAAGAATTCAGGGTAGGGAAATGCCGACTGCGATCCCTGCCCTCGTGGGACTGAGGGGAGCACTGGGGAGCAGCTCCCGCCCTGGGAATCTAGCCAATAGGGCCAGGGGTGGGACTGCAGGAAGCAGAGACGGCCTGGGGATAGGGCACCGCAGCAGGGTCATTGCCTCCTGAGTGCCCCTGGTGGCATGGGGACTTTGAGTCTGGAGTTTGGCCTTATCATCCTGAACAAGATCCAGGGTCTCCTCTGCCTGCTCCAGGGACCTGCTCCCTCGGGCTTTCCCTGGGGCTCCGGTTGACCTACCCCAGACAAGCCAGCCAGAGAGAGCTCCTAGCCCCAGCCACAACCTCATGCACACGACCTGCAGCAGGTGGGTAAAGAAAGAACCAGGGGTGGGAATGGGGGAGGGGCACTGAGGGTTGTTTGCAATCACCTGCAATCGCCAGAGCTAGGTCATCACGGGACCTGCCTGGCTGTGTCCCTCCTCTCTGCTCCTCCCCCACCCTCCCATGCGCCCCAGCCTCTCTGGAGGTCCCCGATGCTCGTGTCCCTCCTCTCCTCCAGCTCCCTCCCCTGCGATCTCCCCCCACAGCCTCTGAGTATGTGACCCCAGCTCCCTAGTGTAACAAGGTCCGACAATTTCAAACACTCTGAAAACACTCCCAGGGTATGTCTACACTAGCCAACCGAGTTTGAACTAGGGTGGCTAATGTAGTCATTCGAACATGCAAATGAAGCTCAGGATTAAAATATTAAAATATTTATTTGCATGTTCCCGGGCGCCGCCATTTTTAAATGCCCGGTAGTTCGAACTCCCAGCCCACAGCTACATGCGGCACGGGCTTGGTAGTTCAAATTAGAGCTCCTAATTCGAACTACCGTTACTCCTCATTGCAGGAAAAACAGAAACAAAACTAAAAAACTAACCATCTTCACTGGTAAGACATTAAAGAAATGGGTTAAACCAAAAATGATCTAATTTTAAATTATTAGCAAATCTCACATTTGATTTTTTGCTTAGTCACATGAAATGTTTCTGTGTCTCCAGGAAAGGCTGCAGGCCCAGCTGAAGACTCTGAGATCCGAGAGAGAAAAGCTGCTGGGACTGAAAGTTAGCAGAGAGGAGACCAGCCAGGAGTATCTGGTAGGTGCCCGGCGTTATTACCCTGCCGTTGTACCGAGCTGGAGGGAGCTGATCCGGAATCCGACACTAAGGAGCGGCCCTAGACTGGATTACGGTTTCTCTTCATCAGCCAGGGAATGAGCACCCAGAAATCACAATTCATTGCTTTAGCAAAATCCCTCCTTAGGGTTGGGCCCAAATCTGCCGCCACCCTCTGTGAGTTTATGGACCCCTTTAGAAATGGCAGAGGGAGGTTCTGATCCCTTTGAAAATTGAAAATCTTTTGCTGACATGGTCTATGGTCCCCGGGAGTACAAGGACTACAGGGTGGAAACGACTGTCACACGCTCTGTAAACTGTTATTCTCATCTACTGTCTGTTAACTACAATTAGTTCATTAAACGCACTTCACAAGCAACGAGGAATACCACCTAAATCCATTTAGGGCTTTATTCTGGAATCCCGTTTCACTGCCGCGTGTAGGCATACGCGAGCTAGTCAATTTCTAAAATGGCGACTGGCTGGGAACATGCAAATCAAGAGCAGGATATTTGCAATTCCGGTCGCCCTCATTAGCCTCCCTAGATTGATCTAGGGGGCTAGAGTAGACGTACCCAAAGAGATTCTCCCCCTGCATACTCAGCGCTGCGTGAAGGGCCCCAGGCTCCATCCATGTCCCCCTAGCAGTGGTGGTGATGTTCTTCCTTTGGTTCTTCTTCTTCCAGAAACAGACACAAGCCGAGCGGCAGAAGATTGTGGCCGAGTTTCAGCAGCTGCGGCAGTTCCTGGAGGAACAAGAGCGACTCCTGCTGGCCTGGCTGCAGAAGCTGGAGGAGGAGATTGGGAGGCTCCAGACTGACTCTGTCACCAAACTCTCGGAGCAGATTTCCCGTCTCAGCGAGCGGATCCGGGAGCTGGAGGGGAAGTGTCAGAAGCCAGCGAGTGAATTCCTGCAGGTGAGACTGAGGGGAAATTCCCCGGATCCCACCGCAGAGACAGGACAGCCCCTAACAGGTGGGCACAGGAGTCAGAGGTCACAGGGCAGCTCCGTGTGCGCCCTCCTGGCATGTGAATTGTTGTTTTGTGCAGACCCACAGGCACAGAGAGACTAGAGATGGCAAAGCCCCATTCGCTCAGGGATCCATGGCCCTGGGGCCAGGCAGAGCCTAGTTCCCCCTCACTCGCCAAATCCCTCCCTTGGAATTCACAGTGTGTGTCAGGTGGGACTGAAACTCTCTCTCTCTCTCTCTCTCTCTCTCCTTCTCCAGGACGTCAGAGGCACCTTGAGCAGGTCGGTGGCTCTCACCCCCTCACTGCGCTTGGCAAAAAATTGTCAGTGAAGTTGTCGCTGCCTCTCCCCAGGGCTCCACAGCAGAACGTGCGGGAAGGTCACATTTGGGATTCAAATCTCTGACCCATGTAACCCTGAGGCCCTCGCCCCTTTAGAGACGACTCGGCAACTCCCCAGGGAAAGGCGCAGACTGGCCTGTGGTATATTCTACCCATTTCACCTCCCTGGGGACTGGCTGCCTCAAGACTGAGGGGTGGGACGTGGGCCTGTCCCTGCTGGGCGCTGGGCACCATTCAGCCCAGGGCAGCAGGATCAAGAGTCTTTCCCGCCCAAGGGCTGTTTGGAGACCTGTGTGGGATGAGCTGGGGAAGGGGAGCTGGTGTCTCAGTCTTGTCCCTAGTGGGCAGATTCTACAGCCCTTCCCCTGGGAACCTCCCATTCCTCAGCGCCTGGAGGGGAAGGAGTGAATTGGTCATGGAGACTCAAATACTCGCTAACCAGAACTTAAGAACTGAGTCTTTCAAGGCAGGATCACAGCGGATCCCAACCTGTGGGCCACAGACCCCTCTAGGGTTGCCAGGTGTCCGGTATTGGCCCGGACAGTCCGGTATTTGCGGCCTCTGTCTGGTAAAATGTCCGGTATTTTCTGTTTCTCTCGGTCGGAAGGACGCTTGGGCCATTTTCCTCCTGCCCCGTCTGGTGGGGCGCAGAGAGCAGGGAGCCTGGGGACTTAAAGGCGCAGTGACGCTTTTTTTTTTCATGTGGTTGTGTGGGGTTTTTGCACCCACCATGTGAGGGGGAGGTATTTTTTGTGAAAGTATCTGCCAAGCCTCGACCCTTGGTGGTCCGTGACGGGACTGCAGGGGATCTGTGGAAAGTTCAAAAGCAAGGATTGGGCCCGTGGCGGTGGCCCCGATCCTTCTTTTTCTTTTCCTTTTCTTTTTTTGTCCCCAGGTAGGGGAGGGGGTCTGTGAAATTTTCATAGATTGAAAAGGGGCCCAAAGGCTGGGAACCACTGCAGGGTCACCATGGGACATTGTTTCTCCCCAGGTGTGAGAAGGTGCGGGCCCAGCAGCCAGAGGAGATGGCTCCTGAACTGGAAGAGCGAGTCCGTGGTTTCTCCCAGAAAGTGATTGCGCTGTCGGAGAGTCTGAGGGAGTTCAAAGGTACCTGGGGGGATGGAGGAGGGGAAAGTGAGACCGTGGAAGGAGAATGGTGCTGGTCAATTGGTTCATAATTAGATGATGCTTCCATGTAACTGGGAGGTGGTGAATGGCCCAGACTTGGGTTCCAAGACACTCAGGTTGATTAATTCAAACCCTTGTGTGTTCAGAAGCAGCCTTTGCAATGACAGTGACTGTGAGAGTGAGAAACGCCAGAGAGAGAAACACGCCCAGTTCCCTTCTCCTGGGGCACAGGCGGGTCATGGTGCATTTCTCCTGCGATAGTAGGAGCACCCCTGACAGTATCTGACCTGTTAGAACCATCCAGATGAGTTCTGTTCCAATCCCCATTATGTTAGGGACAGTAAGTACCTTGTGTGATTTGTACACGGCTCACACAGGAACTTTGAATTGCTGGAGCGTTTCTGCTGTCCAAGTGATTTTCAAGTTACTCTCTTTTCTGATGTGCAGGGGTCACTTCTCCACAGGGGGGTTCTGGACGTGGCTCCCTGGCCTGGGCAGGACACTCTGGGTGTCTGTCTGCAAGCACCTTGTGTGGGCAACACATCTGTGTCCCACAGAGCAACTCAGGAACGCGGCACTTTAAGAGCAAGGTCACTGTAGGAAACATTTCCCTTATGGCCAGCACATGGCTCGCCAGGCCCGAGACGATGCAATCACCATCAATCAGGGGAAGGGGGCAATGATTCTTGGTGGGGCCCACGCCAAGATTTTGGAAAGTGGCCATGGGCCACACTTTGCTGTGGTGGGGGTGCAGGGTCTAGGTTGGAGGTTTGGTGCAGAAGGGCACACGGAGTAAGGGACTGGGGTGCAGGAGCTGGTGTGGGGTCTGACAGGGAGTTCGGGGTGGTGACTTGGGTGAGGGAATTGGGGGGTAGGGTCAGGGAGGGGATATGGGTGCAGGAGAGGATTCTGGCCTGGGGGAGGGGCACTAGGAGGAGGTGCAGGGTCTGGGATTGGGTGTGGGTGCAGGAGAGGATTCTGGCCTGGGTGAGGGATGTAGGAGGGGGTACAGGGTCTGGGAAGGAGCTGTGACCTGGGGCAGGGGGTACAGAGGGCTTGGAGGGTGACCTAGGGAATTGAGTGGGGACGCAGGAGGGGCTGGGGTGCCAGTGGCAGGCTGTGGCTGGGAGGCACTTACCTAAGTAGCTCCCAGCCAGCAGCCCTGCAGCACCCTCAAGGCAGGCTGGGCTCCCTGCCTGCTGCAGCCCCAGATCACTAAACTTGCAGGCTGCTCCCTCCATGTGGCTCTCAGCTCCAGGAGGGGGAAAAGGCTTGTGCTGCCCCCCTTCCCCAGGCCAATCTCTCAGTTCCTATTGGCCGGTTGTTTCCAGCCAATCGGAGCTGAGGGTTGGGCTGGGGGTGGGGAGAGCACATGAAGCCCCTCGCTGCAGAGCCCAGAGCCGCAGGGACTGAGCTTTAAGCCACAGCAGCTGCGTGTGCCTGAGGGTCCCGGCAGGGGGGTCCACAGGCCGGATCTGGTGGCTTGGTGGCCGGATCCAGCCCCTGGGCCGTATTTTGCCCAGCCCTGGCGTAAATCCCCAGGTTCAGTCTCCAAACGTGGACAGAGCAACGACCCTGGTCCCAGTTCTCAGCACTTCCCGCACTAGCCAAGCCCAGGGAGAGGAGAAGGAGCCGGGCCAGGCCTGAGGGCGTCTCCCATCGACTCCCGACTCACGAATGGCCAAACCCTTCAGGCTACAATTCAGCAAAATCCTTCGCTTGGGCCCCTGCGTCTCTCCCAGCCAGAGGGCTGCAGGGCGGGGGCCCCAGGGAGGTGCAGCCTCCCAGCCGCAGGCCCCTCAATTAACTGCCATTTGGTAAAGCCAGCCCAGCCCCTCCCTGAGCTCCGGTCCCGCCTGGCAGCCCGTCTGGGCCAAGGGGCTGCAGGGAAGGAGAAAGCCCCTCCCCCACGGTGAGGGGACCCTCCAGCATAGGGGCCTCTTGTGCCTCCTCCAAGCAGCTGCAGGCCCAAGGCCTGTCCCTGAGAGGGGTGGAGATGGGGGAGGGAGTTGGGGGAGGGGGATTAGGCAGTTGGAGGAAGGAGAGAGGGACATGGGCCTCCCTGCCCTGCTTTGCCAGCACACGGTGAATCTGGCCCATGGAGCCCACCGCCCCTGCCTCAGTTTCCCCAGGGATAAACAGCTCCCAGTGAGAGCCAGGATCTCACACTCTCTGCACCTCCCTTTAGCACCAAGGGACCAAGGTGCTGGAAGCTGCTTTGATGCCAAAGGCTCTGCAGGGCCTGGGCCTAGGCACCGACAAAAGGCCGGACGTGAGCGAGGCCTGAGTGTGTCTGTCACATGACACCCGGCTCTGGGCTCCCGTGCAAACCTGAATCTCCCCTCTCTGCTCCCCCAGACACTCTGCCGGCCGCACTGGAGAAAGCCCTAAGAGCGCACAGACCAGGTGAGCTGCCTCGGGCCTCATGCCCCCCTCAGAGCCCCACAAACGGCCCCTCCCCAGCCTCCTCCAGCCCAGGGGCCATCTCCTGCCCCCAGACTCCTCCTCCTGCGACCCCCCCAAAGCCCCCAGCCCAGAGCCCAACCCCTGCCCAGAGCCCCTTATCCCCAGGGCTCCCCCAGAACCCTCAGCCCCTCCAGCCCCCTAACTCCCTGCCTCAGCTTGTACCCGCCTCCCCCCCCGGTATCCAAAACCCTCAGCCTCACCCCTCCCTGCCTCCTGTCAGCCTTGGGCTCCCCTTGGTCTCTGGTGCGGGGAGCAGGGGTCCAAGAGGGGAGTTTCCCTCCCCCCCCCGGTGACTGACGGGCTGTGCCCAGCATGGACTCTGGGGCTCTCGGGGATGTTGCTCTTTCTCCTGCCCCCGGCAGAGGACCCAAGAGTCCATGGGAGGGTCCCTGCTCTGCCGGGGGAAGGGATGGATCAGACCCCAGAGCACCAGGGCACGGGGCACAGACAGGGGCAGCCCTGGGCCCATGGCAGGCAGCTGGGGAGCTGCTGAGAGCAGAGCTCTGGTCCTGTTCCCCTTTTCCTCTCTCCCCCCGCGTGAGCCCAGCTTCTCTCTCTCTCCACCCAGCCCCCGCTGGGACCCCCTCAGCTCCCTGGGGCCCCTCTTCCTTCTGTCAGCCCCTGAGTCAGCCTCCTGCCATGGCTGGGACAGAGACACCCCCATTCCCTCCGCACGGCGCCTGGCACCCCCAGTGCAGGACTTGCCTTGTTCAGCCTCTTCCCGCCCAGCCCAGCTGGGGCCGGTCCCTGCCCCTCCCTGCTGGCTCTCTGGGCCGGAGGCTGAGCAGCCTGGTGGGGGGCAGGTCAGAGCTCGGCCCAGAGTCCCAGTGCGGCGGGAAAGGAGCCGAGCCCAGACGTGCCGTGGGGGAGACGTGTCACAGGGGGAATCACAAACCCTGCCCAGAGGCAGCTGGGACCCAGGGACATTTCAATGGGGAGGGGCCCAGCCGAGGGCAGGGCCTGGATTCAGCCAGCCCTGACCAGGCAGTTTCCATCCCGTCCCTCTGGGGTCCCCGGCCCCGAGTCGCTTGTCCCCGGCCCAGGAGAGGGGGCAGATTCCCAGTGTCAGGGCCCCTCTGATCCCTTCTCTCTGCCACGGCCCCTCCTCCTGTCGGGAGTGAGCTGCCCCTTGGGCTGGGCCGAGACCTCAGGGCTGCTCCCCACTCAGAGCCGGGCGCCCTGGAGGCAGGAGAGTCCTGAGTCACTGCCCAGCTGGGGCAGATTCTGTCCCTGACGCCATCGACCCCAGGGCCGAGCTCTGCCCCTCACGCTCTGATTCTCCCCCCAGCCAACGTGACTCTGGATCCAGACACGGCGCATCCCCAGCTCGTCCTGTCGGAGGATGGGAAACGTGTGAGCTGGGAACGGACATGGCAGCTACTGCCTGACACCCCGGAGAGATTTGGCACCTGGCCCTGCGTGCTGGGCCGTGAGGGCTTCACCTCGGGAGACATTGCTGGGAGGTGGAGGTGGGGGATGGGCCACACTGGGCTGTGGGGGTGGCCAGAGAGTCTGTGAGCAGGAAGGGAGGGATCAGCCTGAGCCCCAAGGGCGGGATCTGGGCTGTGTGGCGGGGGGGGGATCTGTTCCAGGGTCTCACTGACCCTTTGACCCTCCTGCCCCTGCGCCCCCCCAGCAGAATCCGGGTTTGTCTGGACTGTGACCGGGGGCAGGTGACATTTATCGATGCTGGAACCGAGGCCTCGATCTTCACTTTCCCGCCGGGCTCCCTCCCTGGGGAGAGAATCCGACCCTGGATCTGGGTGTGTGACACAAACACCCTCCACCTGTCTCCATGACAACAGCCCCTGTAGCCTCACAGCCCCCAGTCTGTGACCCTGGGAAATATTCTCGCTTAGGGAATCCAATAGGCTAACACTGGCATTTCTATTTTATAATTTATTCTTCTATAATTTTATAATGTTATTCTCAACTCTACTATCTTTACTCAGAGGCTATGTCTACACTGCGCATTGTTGCGCAAGAAGACATGCAAATGAGGAGCGGCAATGTCGCCGTGCCTTTTGCATACCTTATAAGCCGCCATTGTGCACAAGGGGCTTTTGCACAAGAAGGAGCAGTGTAGTGCAAGACCCCTCTCTTGCGCAATAGGGGAAAATAAGCGGCAGAACGGCTCTTGTGCAAGGGGGGGGTTTCCGCAAGAAGAAGCAGCATAGACTTTTCCTTCTTGCGCAAAAGCCCCCTTCCGCAAAAATGGTGGCTCATTAAGTATGCAAATGAAGCGTGGCGATATTCATTGCCGTGCCTCATTTGCATATGTTCTTGCTCAAGACTGGGCAGTGTAGACATGGCCTTGTAGTGTAGAAATAGCCTCCGAGACCCTGGAACTTCATTTGCATATCCATGATGCATCGCGCAAAGTGACCCGTGTCCGTGGTCCATGGGCTGCAATGTCACACGATGCGACACCAGAGCAGTCCAGAGAGTGGACTGATGGAGACGCACTGATGTCCCTTGCGCAGCAGGACAAACCGTACAAACGATGCTCCAGGGGACAGACCAGCCCCCTCCGAAGTCTCCTAGGCAGGGACCAGTCGTCTAGGGCAGGTCTGTGCACACTGATGTCTTATCCCCTGTCCATGTGCCATGCCTGGGCTGCTGCAATCCAGCAGGAGCTATCCCCATAGCTTCCCCTGGTCTTCCCCGGCCGCTTAGTGTCAGGTGCAAATCACCGGGTGATAGTTCACATCACGGGACCATTGGAGGTCTCCACACTAGCACTCCACAAGGCCACCTGAGCCTCGGAAGAGGTTTAGGGTCTGTAAGAGGAACAGGAAATAGAGCAAGAATGTGGGTGCAAAAGGATGGAGACGGATGTTTCTGCCACAACATCCTCTGGCAAGGAGTTCCACAAGTTGACTTTGTGCTATGTGAAGAAATACTTCCTTTGGCTTATTTGAAATTTGCTCCCTATAAATTTCATTTGGTCTCCATCTAGTTCTCGTGTCCTGGGAAGAAGTAAATAACTCTTCTTTATGATTTTTCTCCATTGATTATGATTGTAATTTGTTTACTTGATAGTAATTTCTCCTTTAGTCTTCCACTTGGAGAAAGCTAAAATGTTTCAGCCATGGAAGTGTTTCTACTGAGAAATTGGCTGTAGTAGAAAACATTATATTTCCCTTGGAAAACTTGATCTGCAACTAGAAAAAATCCAGTTTTTGACAGGAAGTGTTTACAATGAACAAACCCATTTATTTTCATTTCAAATTGAAAAGTTTATTCTGGTTTTACAAAGCAGGACTGTTGCTGCTCCCTTAGCTCTAGGGACTGAACTGCCCTGACAGCAGGTCCTGCCATGAGAAAGGGACCCAGGCAAGTCCCCAGACCCGCAGGCAGAGCGACGCCACTGCACTGTGCCAGCAGCGGGTGTATTGTGGGAACAGGTGAATCCCACTTCTCTAGCCACGTGTTCATGCACCTTTTGTCCTTTGATAGACATCCCTCAGATCCCTTGTTAGCTGCCTCATCTCTAAGCTGGGCAGTGTGATACTTTTAATTGCTCCTCGTATGGACCCACTCCATGCTCTTTGTCATCCCTGGCCCCTGGCTCTGAATTTTTTCTGGTTCCCCCAGGGCCTTTTGCTCTAAGTCACCAGCCACTAGATCCTGAAGAACCCATGCTCAGAGGGACACTAATATGGCCCTTCCTGATCGAGGGGCATGTGTCCAGCCCTAGATTGGGACTCAACAGACCTGGGTCTACCAGTTTCCAGTGGAGTGACTTTGGGCAAGACACCGCCCTTTTCTCTGCCTCAGTTTCCCCATCTGCAGAATGAGGATAATGAACCTTCTCTCCTTTGGATAGTAGGGTGAGAGCTGCTGATGAGACAAGATAGAGGGGCTTTGCCAATGTATCAACTGTCGTTAATGTGGGGGAAGTAAAAAACTACCAGGGAGTCAGTCCCACCCATGTGAAAGAGTTTCTAGCAGGAGCTGATTCCAGCTCAGGACCTACATTACAGTCTAGGAAGAGAAGGGTCCTTTATAGTATCCACACTAGGGCTTGCACCAGTCCCGTTAACAATTCCCCCCCGTCCTCCAACTTGTTACAGTGGCCTAATGTCTCAGGTGTTAGGGGAGGGGCAACTTTTATTGATCCATGAATGGGCTTGTCTGCCCTTTCACTTTGCTGAGGATGGATAAGCTGGGTGGGGCCGAAGGAGCAGTCCCTGGGTCGTCACTGCCCAGCCCGCTCGGCCACAGACCCAGCTGCCATTCAGTGGGGCTCCAGGGTAACCCCTCAAACACCCAGACGGGCCAGTCAGGGCCAGGACACCAGCCTTGCAGGGGAGGGGTGGGTGTAGCACTGACATCACAAAGGCCTGTGGCAGGACCTCAGCCTATTGGGGGACAGGGATGACCTCACAGAGAGACCCTGACAACAGCCAATCAGGACAGAGGTCAAGGCCGGGGCAAGCTCGGAGATTCCCGCGGTTTGGCAGCAGCGCGGCCCCTTCCCAGGGTCTCTGCGGGGGCCGGATGGAGAATTGGGACCGAGGGGCGAGGGCGGGAGGAGCCTCGTCGGCGTTTTCTCCTTCCCTGCGGCCGGTCGTGTCGGACCCGGTGAGACGTCGGAGCCTCAGAGAGGTACGGAGCCTGCTCAGTTTGGTTCCCCTTTGCCCCCTCCCCTCCCTCTGTCTCACCTTTTCCTGATTTTAAGAGGAATAAGGGATCTTCCGGAAAAGGCTTTATTTTCCACAAGAGCC
Source organism: Rafetus swinhoei (assembly GCA_019425775.1). Taxonomy (NCBI): domain Eukaryota; kingdom Metazoa; phylum Chordata; order Testudines; family Trionychidae; genus Rafetus; species Rafetus swinhoei. The sequence goes on from CM033444.1 coordinate 8,165,333, forward strand.
GCGTCTAGACTGGCGCTTTTTTCCGTCAAAGCCCTGAGCCGGAAAAAAGCGGCAGCCATGTTTATACAAATGAAGCGGGGAAAATTTAAATCCCCGCTTCATTTGCAATTCCGACTTGTCCCATTAGCATCCCTTTTCCGGAAAAGGGTGCCAATGTAGACACAGCCCTAGTGTTCTATGCTTCTATGAGCTGCACAAGTGCCCAGCTTGCAGGGAGCACTGGCGCCACCTAGTGGCCGATCATAGCGCTAGCAGCTCCATGAGACCTGGGCTGACACCCTCTAAACATGTTGCCCAAGGGCCAGGAAGGCAGCCGGCCTGCTGGTGCCTGTCCCAGGTAAAACCCCCCAGGCCTGTCTCCCTGCACCGCTAACCTGGGCGATCAGCCTGGCTTAGTCTGGCCAGGTGCCAGCAGCCCCCCAGCAAAGCCCTGGCCCCATTACCGTGTCCTCACTGGCGCTGGGCTCCCCCGTGGTGCCTTGGGCCATGTCCCATGTGCTGGGGCGCCCGGTCGGTGGTGCCAGATGTGGGTGGGGGGACTCGTCTGGCTTGCAGGGGGCCAGCCATGGGAAGGTTGTCGTGCCCCATGGCTAACCTGTGTCCTCACTGCACAGGGAGTGGGAGCCAGCCTAGGCTGTGACCCAGCTCCCAGCTGGGCCAGCAAGCCCAGGGGGCTCCCAGCACCTCCAAGCCTGGCTCAGACTTTCCCTGTGGACAGGACGGGGGTTAGCGCTAAAACCTGGGTCCGAGCCCGGGTCAGCTATGCAGCATGGCTGTACCGATGGGGTGGAGCTTGGTTCAAGGGGCTGCAGGGGCTGAGTTAAGGAGTGGCTTCTGATTTAGTTGTAATTAGGGATGTTAGCGACTAATCAACTAGTTGCCTAACCGATAAGCAGGAGTTTATCGATTAGCACTGTCAATCAGTTGCATCCCCTCCAACTGCAGCTCTGCATGGTACAGCTGAGAGAAGCCGGTGCGCAAAGGTGCTGAGTTGGTCCCTCCTTCAGCCTGGTGTCTCTGGGTGTGTGTGGTGATGAATGAAATGAAACACATGGTGCAAGGACCTTCTCCCACGGCTTCCCTAGGCTCTACAACAGTGTTTCTTAAACTTTTTAAGACTGAGGAACACCAAACAATACTTTATTTTTATGAGGAACACCAAGGATTTTTTGTTGAGGGGGAAAAAAAAAGGCCAGGGAAAAGTTATTGAGAAAAAAAAAAAAGGATTGCCTGCCCCTTTAAGGGCAGCCATTTTGAACTCTCTTCTCCACAGCACACCTCTGACTGCCTTGCTGGGCATGCTGGTGTGCCATGGAACACAGTTTAAGAAACACTGCTCTACAATGTCGACTAATTGATTAGGAGAGTAATGGCATTTTAATATCCCTAATTATAAGTGTGGCAATGCCTGGGAGAGCCAGTCATAGATCATTAGCCCAGTGTGCTAGGGGCTGTACAAACATTGCATTCATCATTATTAGTGGTACTGTGATATTAATATTTATAAACTAATATGTATGAATATTAACAAATTAATAATTGATAATAAATGGTAAGTTTGTATAATAGTATGTTTATTATTTGTGCTGATAGTAATATTTATAAAATAATATTGAATAACTTTAATACATTAATATATAGGAGGCATTTTTATACAATAGTATTTATTACTAAATACATATTTGTTATTTGTGTTTCTAGGAGCCCCGGTGCTGACCAGACTCTGTAGTGCCAGGGCCCTGCAAACACCGGTAGAGCTGCGATCGCTCTTTGCGCTGTGCTGACATCACCCCACGCTCGGATTCCTGTTTAACGCTGGGCGACGGGTTCAGCTCTGGGTCATTTAGGACCATGTATCCAACCAGTTCGGAAGCACTAGTTACTATAGGGGCTATTGCTGTAGCGAACTAGCCACACTCAGCCGGCCAAATAGCCAGTAGCTGGCATGCTGGCCACAGCGGTTGGGACCTGCCAACCCCAGGCCTTCAAAACCCTGGGCCAGCTGCTCAGAATCCTGCATTTGGGTTAAAATCCGCCACGGATCATCCAGTCCCTGTTGGCGTCTCCTCCTGCACTGGGAGCCCCTGGGTGGGCTTGGAAGGGTTTTCTCCGGGAGCAAGAGGGCTTCTCTGAGGCGCCGGCGGCTGTGGGGCGCAGGGCCGCGGCACTAGATGGGCCCAGACTGGCCACTCCTACGTTCTCAATCCCAGCCTGGGCCTGGGCAGCAGCTCCGTGCCATGGAGCCAGGGCTGGGTCTGACCGGCCCTGGTGCAGATCCGGCTGCCAGCAGATCAACATCCGTGTAAACCTGAGTGAGATCAGAGCCCGCCCGCAATCCCCGGCCACGCCAGCGCGTCTGGGCCGGGACTGGTGTGTGGCTGGGTGGGGAGGGGGAGGCTGGGTGGGAACAAGGAAGGGGAGAAATGAAGCTAAAGATTAAAACCTTCCCCCTGTGAGACGGGGGCAGCCAGGCCTTGCCCACAGCCAGGCTGGGCACCCAGCGCTGGGGGTGTGAAAATGGGGCAGGGGGCCCTGGGTTACTTTGTGCCGGATCCAGCCCACTGCTGCCCGGGCTCTGCTCACGGTGCGCACTCAGGCAGCTGCCCCAGCGCTTGCGGGCAGGGGGCCAGGCTAGAGGCCCTGAGATCAGAGCGGGAGGAGCCGCCCGGGTCCCGCAGGGGCTGCAGGAACCAGTCGGGTTGCCCATCTGGGATCTGCCTGCAGGAGTTTGCAAATGGTCACGTCCCTGCAACGAACAGAAACCGCCACCAGGAGGCGCCTGCTCCCATCTTAGGGGCTGGGACAGGCAGGGGGGCATTAGCAACAGCCGGGCTACATCATCAGACAGAAGCCCTCTCCCAGAGCCAGCACCCCCAAACCCCGTTCCTGCACACTGTAACCCCTCCTGTACCCAACCTCCCTCATGCACCCCTACCACCCCATCCCCTCCTGCACCCCAACTCCCAATACCCTCCTGTGCCCCAAACCACCCTTGCACCCTAAACCTCCTTGTGCAGCCCATCCCCTGCACCCCAAACCCCTGCACTCCAAACCCACCCCTGCACTCCCTAGCCCCTCCTTTGCCCCAAACCTCATGCACCCCTACCGCCTGTACCCCAAACCCACTCATGTACCCCAAACCCCTTCCTGCACCTCAACCCCCTGCACCTCAAACCCTGTTCTCTGCCTCAATTTCCCTCCTTCACCCTACACCCTCCAGTGCCCCAAACCTCCTCCAGTGCCCCAAACCCCATCCTGCACCCCTACACCTGAACCCCAAACTTCCTCCTGCACCCCTAGCCCCTGCACCTCAAACTTCTTCCTGTACCCCAACCCCTTGGGCCCCAAACCCCCTTCTGTGCCTGACCCTCTTCTGCACCCCAAACCCATCCTTTCCCCAAATCCCTTCCCCAAATCCTCCAATCCCATCCTGCACCCCAAATCCTTGCTCCAATCCTGTGCCCCCTCCCAGAGCCAGCACCCCATAGCTCCTCCTGCACCCCATACCCTCTGCTGCACCATACCCACTCCTGCATTCCAAACTCCTGAACTCCAAGCCCCTTCCTGCACCCCAAACCCTCTGCATCCCAACCTTCCCCCTGCACCCCAAACCCTTACCCCAACATTCCACACATCCCATGAGAGGAGATCAACCCGCTCCTGTTTCCTGATGTCCAGCTCTTCCAGGAACCTATAGCTAGGGTTGCCAGATGGTTTAACCAAAAATACTGATTCCCTCCCACCCCCCCAAACAAAACCCAGGGAAAAAATTGTGTTGAAAAAAAAGGGGGGAAACCAAAGTTGTTGAGGAAAAAAAAAGAGAGGTATTAAGCAAAAAAAAAAACAAAACAAAAAACCAGCATGGCTCCTTTAAGAACAGAGGCTGGGTTCTGGGCTCTACCTCTCCTAACAGGCTGCCATCAGCTAGAAGCCATCTTCCCTCCCTGCTTCAGGCCAGAAAGTGCCCCTTCAGAACCAGGTATGTGGGGGTGGTCCCGGTTGCTGAGTGTGTGTAGGGTTGCCAGATGTCCGGTATTGACCCAGAGAGTCTGGTATTTTTGCCTCCTGGCTGGGAAAAAAATCAGAAAATACCAGATATTGTAGGTGTCCAGTATTTTCTGAGTTTTTTTACCGGACAGGAGGCAAAAATACTGGACTGTCCCGGTCAATACCGGACACCTGGCAACCCTATGTGCAACTTTCTGCGTGCATTTATTATACCAAGGAAAATGTTCACAAAGCTAAATAATGTTTCTATTGCAGAAACATACAGATTATTAAGGTCCCTTCTTCAGACATATGTATGGTGTCAAAATAATCTGCAGTATTAATTATTAGTTTAATGAAAGTATCATCTATCTTGTCAACAAGTTTTTATTTGCTTAGTTATTTTTACTATAGAATCCTAGAGCTGGAAGAGACCTTGGGAGGTCATCGAGTCCAGCCCCCCTGCCCAAGGCAGGAACAATCCCAACTAAATCAACCCAGCCAGGGCTTTGTCAAGCAGAGACTTAAACACCTCTAGGGATGGAGATTCCACCCCCTTCCTAGGTAACCCATTTCAGTGCTTCACCACCCTCTTAGGGAAATAGTTTTTCCTAATCTCCAACCTGGACCTCCCCCCACTGTAACCTGTAAATTAATCACCAATTTTCTCTTCAGACTTAAATCATATAGCTTTCCCAATTGTTGAATGATATATCAGTGGAGCATCAGATATACACTTTACTACATCTGTTTCAAGTACAATTCATCAGCACATTTGCTGTGCTGGGCATCAAACGTGCCGATGAATTGTAGGTATAAGAGATATAGTACATGTATCCATACATATATTTGCCTCAAAAACTTTAGAAACGGGCACAACTAGAGAAAAAACACAGTCGTCTTAAGTTTGCAAGCAATACACACAGAACACTTTGAGATTGATTTTGGCAATGCATAGGGGTCATAGGGACTTTAACCACATGTGGAAAAATTCCCTGTACAGAATTCAGTTCAGACCACAATGCAACCCCCTGCAACTCCTCATAGCCCTCAGGTAGAATCCACGTTAGAGCATGAGGCAGGAAGAAGGGTGCTAGGGTAGCAACCAGAGTATCTTCAGCATTAAGTGCTACTGAGATTCTTAGCAATGGCACAGCTCATAGGTTATCTGACTAAGACTGTCATAAATTAGAGCAGATCCCACCCAACCCAGAATCCAGACAGTGCAAAGGAGGTAGTGCTAAGGCTGCACCTTCTGTGCCTTGGTACAGAATTGTCCCATTGCTCTGAATGTGACTTCTGCATACAGGTCAGATTCAGATAAAAATACATGCAGATGCATTTATAACACACAGCTTGAAAGTCCAGTTTCTTTGAGGTCTGCATTTGTTTTCTTCAGCTGATACTCGTGGATTGCCATTAAAACGCTGCATGGAAAATACAACAAGGGTATCATACACATATAAGCACCTCTGCAGTTGAGAATTGTGGGGAAAATATTTCTTTCATTTAATTTTCTAGTGTAGGTTAGCTATAGGCTCTCTACATTGTGTACAATACAGTGTAACATTAGTCAGGTTTCTCTAAAACGTACTCATGGGTTAAGTTCACACCCACTCTAGGAAACTGTGTTCATCCAATCTTCAGCTACATTGAATGCTCACTAATTAACAGGCCTCCCTGGCCTGTATCCCCCCCACCTCAGCCAATAACCCACCTGCAGCAGCTAATGCCCCTGTCCTGTCCTCCCCAACTCAGCCATTGACCCCGGCCACTAACCCCACCCAGCCATCAACCGCCCCAGCCACTAACCCCCTCACTTCTAATCCCCCTCAGCTATTAACCCCAGCCACTAACTCCCCACCTCAGCCGCTAACCCCGGCCTGAACCCCTCAGCTCAACCATTATCCTCCACCAGGCAGCTAACCCCATGGTGTGTAACTCCCCAGCCATTAACCCCTGGCCACTAACCCCACCCAGCCATTAATTGCCCCAGCCACTGACCCCTCACCTCAGCCACTTACCTCCTGGCAATAAACCCCACCTGAGCCATTAATCCTTCTAGCCTGTAACCCCTTCCTCAGCCTTTAACTCCCTGGCTATTAACCCCTGGCCACTAACCCCACCTCAGCCATTGATCCCCTGGCCATGAACCCCCCCAGCCATTCATTGCCCCCACTAACCCCCTCTCCTCAGCCATTAACTCCTCTGGTTATTAACCCCCGACTCTAACCCCCACCTCAGCCATGAACCCCTGGCCACTAACCCCCAACCACTAATCCCTCCCCTCAGCCATTAACCCCGGCCACTAACCCCTGTACCTCAGACATTGACCCTCCTGTCCACAAAACCCCACATCCGCCATTAACCCCTCCGACCCCAGCTCTCCCGTCCCTGTCCCCATCAGCCAATAAATGCCCCGGACACCCCCCCCCCACCTCAGCCATTAACCCTCCCGGCCTGTAACATCCCTCCCCACACAGACCTCATCCACTAACCGCCCAGGCTGCAAACTGCCCACCTCAGCTATTAGCCCCCTCTGATACCCCAGCTCAGTTATCAGCCCTCCCAGCACTCAACCCCACCTCAACCACTAACCTTACTCAGCTAATGCCCCTGTCCTGTCACTCCCAACTCAGCCATTAACCCCGGCCACTAACCCTCCCAGCCATTCATTGCCCCCCACTAACCCCCACCTCAGCCATTAACCCCGGCCACTAACCCTCCCAGCCATTCATTGCCCCCACTAACCCCCACCTCAGCCATTAACCCCTGCCACTAACCCCTCCCAGCCATTCATTGCCCCCACTAACCCCCACCCAGCCATTAACCCCCGCCACTAACCCCTCCCAGCCATTCATTGCCCCCACTAACCCCCACCTCAGCCATTAACCCCTGCCACTAACCTCCCAGCCATTCATTGCCCCCACTAACCCCACCTCAGCCATTAACCCCTGCCATTCATTGCCCCAACCACTAATCCCCACCTCCTCAGCCATTAACCCCGGCCACTAACCCCACCCAGCCATTCATTGCCCCCACTAACTCCCCACCTCAGCCATTAACCCCCTGCCACTAACCCCCAGCCATTCATTGCCCCCACTAACCCCACCTCAGCCATTAACCCCTGCCCATGAACCCCAGCCGTGGGAGCCTGCAGAGTCTCCCTGCTCCTCCGCCAGCCTCTGCAGAAGCAGCTGCTCCTCCCCTGCGCAGCGTGTGCAGCTCGTTCAATCCAGCCCCAGTCGCCTCCCTCGGCCTGCACGTCCTCTGGAGAAGGGGCGAGAGAAAACGGGCGCCCGGGGAGCAGGGAAGATCCGATCGGGGGGGCGAGGACAGTTACTCCCTTGGGAAACGCACCAGAAAGTCCCCGCCGGGGAGCCGGGTCCGTCGCTTCCCCAGACACAAGGAGTCCGGACTCCTGGGTCTCTGCACCTGGGGGGTTTGTTTTGGCTCCGTTCACAGGGACAGCGCCACAGTGGAGGGACTGAGGGCAGAGGGGCGATGTGCAGGGGGCCGCACGGGGTGTCGGGGGTGGGGTGCCAGGGCCGGGCGCACACACCCGGGGGAGCCGTCCCAGCAGGATGCGGGTGATGCTTGTTCTTTGACAGCCTGCTCCCACTGTGGAGAATTTGCCCCGGGGAGAGGCTGGGGGTGAGTCTGCCCCACTGGACCAGGGCTGGAAAGCGGCTGTGCTGAGACCCCCCAGAGACACAGCCTGAGGGTGTCGGCCGGTCCCAGGATCACATAAACTGAGTGGCTGCCCCGGGGCCCCCCACAGCTGTGTGCCTCTCCCACTGCCCTCGGAGGCATGCTGGGATGGGCTGCTCCAGCCCCACCTGCTCCCCTAGAGAGGCTCCTACCACTTGGTGGGGGACCCGAGGGGCCTGGCTGCCATGTGCAGTGGACAGCTGGGCTCCCCATTGGTGCAGGCCCCATCTCCCCACTGCTCCCAGGTGTCTGTGCTGGGCCTGGGGCAGCGCTGACAGTCACAGGACGCAGCGATCCCGCCCGGGCCCCAAGCCCACCAGCCATCGAGAGGGGTCAGCTGGACTGTGCAGGGCAGCTTTTATCCAGCCCGGATTGACTCTGGGCACTCAGAGGCCCAGCGTTTGTAACGCCGACAGCACTGCTCAGCCACAGTGTGCGGATTGTTGTCGCTCTTTGAAAACAACCCGGATCCCACATGTCAGAAACAACAGGGACCTACAGCCCTTAGCTCTCATACTGCGCCCTGCCCGTAACGCGCCTGTCAGGGGAGAGGCCTTTCACAGGGGTATGAAACCGAAACTTCGTATGAAAGAAGAGACAAAAACCCCAATGAGTGTAATCGTGGACCTATTGAAGTTAATGCTAAAACTCCAGTTAACTTTAGTGTAGATCAGTCACCTCATTTATATTCAATTTAATCAATTTCATCACTCACACACACACACACACACACACACACACACACACACACACACCCCATATACAGAGACACCATCCACCTTCAAATACACAGAAAATCAGCACAGATTAAGTCTCCCTGATTTAGTCATTCCTTTAGGGTAGATGAGTCTCAGGGTGCGTCTACACAGCAGTGCTATTTCGGAATAGGGGCCGTTGTTCCAAAATAACGTTGAGAGTTCTACACCGCAATTCCGTTATTTCGAAATAAATCCAGCAGTAGGGGATTCTTTCAGAATACGAAAGAATTGAAAACCACCCTCCTCGCAGGTCCCTGGGAGGAAGGGCGCCGGGGCCAGTCACGAGCGGTGCTACCCCACGGTGTCCACACTGCCCCCAGCGCTGGGGCCAGAGCCCAGCAAGCTCTACGCCTCGCCACGGTTGGTTTACCCAGATTGCAGCGACTGCTGGAGCCAGCGCGCCAGAGACCGTGTCTACACTAGGGAACGCTTTCAACATCACTAAATCCGACTTAATAACTCCCGATGTTACAACATCAAAATAGCGTGTTCCCACTGCAGGGCGTCCCCGCTATACGCCCAAGATACATTCCAAAAAACGTGGATGTAGAACGAAACGACAGAAAGCGGGGATATTTTTTCCCTCGGCTGATTTCCATTTGCATGAATTGGTCTTTTCCTTTTCTTTTTTTTTTTTTTTTTGGCACGACGTAAGAGTGGGGAATGGGCCGACGTATAACATAACAGTTCCTACAAGTGTCAACAACGCTAGTGTGGAACCGACGCATACTGGGGAGACGTATAGCAGGGATGGCTCATATGGAGAAGAGTCAGAAGTAGTCCAAGGCAGGCTCCATTAATGAGGAACGCCTGCCTCGACATAGAGCCCCAGGAAGCCCTGGGGAGTAATTAGTTCGAATGACTCTGGGGGTTTTTAACACAAGCCTTTACTGGCAGGGTGTTCCCACGTCCTCGGCAGGCCTCCGCCTTCTGCACCCGACGTGCCAGCGGGAACAGCCTGGGCAGTGCGTGGCCGGCACGGCTCTCCCATTGGCCTGTGGGAAGGGTGCGGGTGAGTCACTCCGCTAGGGGCTGTGGGCGGAGGGAGAGGCAGAGGACAGGGTGGGATGGAGTAAAGCAGTCCCTTGCCTCGTCCTTCTGACTTCCATCCCAGCACAGGGCCATGGGAACAGGGACCCCAGTGAACCAAAGGATTTGGGGTGGGGGGGTGTCCTCCAGCCCGGAGCTGAGTCCAGTCTCTCAGGTCCAGCTCAGTCACTCCCATGGCTCGCCCAGGTACCAAACCCAGGTAAATGACCCCCCACCCCAAGTTCTCACATTCCTCTGTCCGCAGGCCCCCGAAACCTTCCTCTGCAGCTGCTCCCCTGGCAAAGGCTGCAGGTCTGGTTTCTGCCTCTGGGCCGGGGCTGGAGGAGGAGGAGCTGCAGCTGTTTCTGCAGAGCCGGAGAGGAGGAGACCCTGGAGAGCGGTGGGAAACGCAGCCCAGCCCCCGGTAAAGCCCCTCTCGGCAGCCCTGCTCACGGGGACAGAGCAGTGTCACAGGGGCTGCTGGGGGTGAGATGGCCCCAAACCCCCCCGCAGCATGGACTGGAGTGAGGGGGCTTTGCCCGCCCCGGGAAGGGGCCTCGTGCTGCAGGGCGGAGCCGCCGGGCTGGGTAAATCCCAGGCTGCTCGCAGAGGGAACACGGGGCCGCCCGGTGGCACTGGAACCGGGGGAGGGGTCAGACAGGGGGTCACTTCTGGCTCCCACCCCCTCCTCTTCCAGCCCATGCCCCAGCCCAGAGCAGCGGGCGCCTGCCAGGCTGAGGAGCGGGGCAGGTGGGAGCCGTGCAGACCCTCCCCCTGACTGAGGCAAGGGGGAACAGCCCCCTGGCCACGTCCCTGCCCTAGGCTCACTGCCGGGCCCAGGGCACTTGCAAGGGGAGAGTCCCGCTCCACTCCGGCTCCCCCCTGCGGCCTGCGCAGCTCCCCACCCAAGCCATGGAGGAACCACTTGGGCAGCTGTGAGGAAGGGACCCCCACCTGTCCTGGGTGCCATGTGGGGCAGTGACACAGGCCAGGGCTGCTCTCAGCACCCAGGCAGGAGGTTGGGGACTCCCAGCCTGCTCGGACTGTGACATGGATGAGGAAGGGAGGGGCAGGAAGAGGAGAGGCGGGAGCTCCTGCCCACCCCCCCTTCCCTCCACTTTTGGGAAGGCGGCAGAGCCCTTGGTGAAGTCCTTGGTGTTACTGTGAGGCAGATCGTTCCTCCTCCCCACCTCCCTCCCTAAGGATGCCCTGAGCCGTAGCTGTGGCTGGTTTGAAGTAGATCTCTTCCCGGCGCTCTCCGTGCAAATCAAAGAGGTCTGGTCCATGGCTTCCCCTACGGCTGGATTTGCAGAGGTTTGTAACTTACTTCACAAAACAGAAACCCACTCTATATTTTAGAGAGTTTGCATGTCTGTCAGTCTGTCTTATCTCTTTCTGAGTCTGTTTTTTCAAGAACTCCTCCTCAATGGTAAGAGGCAGGCCCACCAAATGTGGCATGCACCTTCCTCTGGTCCTGCCTTAGAGCAAGGTCAGAGTTTGGTTGTGCCAGGACAATGGGATGTGTGTGGAATGTGACTGTTTCTCATCAGATGCAAAGGGGTGAGTGTGATGGCAGGGACAGATCTACCCCAGAATGAATACAGGGGGGTGAGCAAATGTCCCAGTTCTGGGTCAGAAAAGGGCAACAACAATGATTTGGGGTTTGGAACAGGTCCCATAAGAAGAGGTGAAAAGACTGGGAGTGCATAGAAGAGAGATGAAGGGGGATAGGATAGAGGTCTGTAAAATCATGACATGTGGAAAAAGTGCATAAGGAAAAGTTATTTACTTGTTCCCATAACCTAAGAAAAAGGAGTCACCAAAATAAATGAATAGGTCGCAGGCTTAAGACAAACAAAAGGAAGTTCTTCTTGACACAGCACACAGTCAACCTGTGGAACTCCGTGCCAGAGGATGTTATGAAGGCTAGCACTTTAAGGGTACGTCTACACTGCAACTTTATTTCAAAATAACTTAGTCCGCATCTACACAGCAGTTAGTTATTTCAAAATTGTGACGAAATATTGCCAAGCTGCAGGACTTCTTACTCCGACTCCTGTAACCCTCATTGTAGGAGGAATAAGGGAAGCAGGAGGAAGAGTGCTCTGTTTCAAAATAAGTGCTGTGTAGATGCTCCCAATTTCAAAATAACATATGCAACTGACATAGCTCATTTTGTGTAGCTTATTTCGAGTTAAGCCCTGCAGTGTAGACGCAACTTTAGGGGTTCAAGTAAGAGCTGGATAAATTCATGGAGGTTTGGTTCTTCAATACTTATTAGCCAGGATGGGCAGGGATGGTGACCCTGGACTCTGTTTGTCAGGGGCTGGGAATGGGCGACAGGAGGGATCATGAGATGATTCCCTGTTCTGTTCACTCCTCTGGGGCACCTGGCATTGGCCACTGTGGGCAGACAGGACACTGGGCTGGATGGATCTTTGGTCTGACTCCATATGGCCGATCTTATGTCCTTAAAGAGCCCCGCCCCGCTGCACCCAAGTGTGTCTGCACTGACACATACGTAGCAGCTCAGAGTCTTGGGTACCTGAGTCCAGTCATGAGTTCACAGAGAATCTGAGTCCTGCTTTGTTCAGTAGAATAGTCTGAATGGCAAACACCCTCCCCCACAAAACTACCCACTAGAGACAGCAAAGCCCTCCCCCTTTGCGGCAACAATCCATTTCCTAGAGGGGGAACACACCAGAGAGCAACCGGACAGGAGCAGATGGAAACATTTTATTAAAGCGAATGATTCACACAGTTCCCGACACACAAGTTACACAGGGGCTGGGCAGGGAGGGGTCCCTGGCCTCTGTGTGTCGGGGGCTGGGAATGGGTGACAGGGGAAGGATCACTGGATGGTTCCCTGTTCTGTTCACTCCCTGTTGGGCACCTGGTGAGCGCCTCCCATAGACTAGTTCAGGCAGCTCCCTGCTGGCCCTGCTGGCTTGTCCCAGACACTCCCATCCCCCGTAACTCAGGCTTGGGGGCTCACAGCGTCGTGCCAGGGATTTTCTGGGCGGCTACAATCCCAGGCAGTGCCGTTCAGCCTTGCAATACCCCAGCCCCTGCCTGGAGCTCGCTCCTTGTCTCCAACTCTGCAGGGGAGAGCAACGTTCCCAGCAGGCAGCAGCTTCAGGAGCCAGGGCCGGCTGCTTTCCTGAGCCCAGCTGGCCCCAGAGCCCCCAAGGCAGCCGGGGGGCTAGTGAGGGGCAGAGCCGTTGGGTTGATCGATTTGTGTGACCTGATCTGAACTCTGCCTGTCCCCAGCCCGGCTGTTAGCTCTGCCCCTGCCCAGCCCCCAGCTCTGCCCTTCAGGGCCTGTCTGCTCCTGGGGCTGCAGTAGGGTCCTTGCACCTCCGTAAGTGCAGCTGCAGGAGGGAGGGGAGGAGCTTCTGGGTCATAGAGAGGAGGAGCCAGGGCGGGGTAGAGGGGAGTCCTCCAGGGTCACAGAGACTGGGGGGTGTGAGGCCAGAGGGGCTGTTGTCATGGAGACAGTCGGAGCTGTGTGTTTGTGCCCCACCCCACCCAGACCCAGGGTCGGATTCTCTCCCCGGGGAGGGAGCCCGGCGGGAAAGTGAAGATCGGGGCCTCGGTTCCAGCATCGATAAATGTCACCTGCCCCCGGTCACAGTCCAGACAAACCCGGATCCTGCTGGGGGGGCTCAGAGGCAGGGGGGTCACAGGGTCAGTGAGAGCCTCAAACTCATCTTCGTCCCTCTGCAAAGCCCAGATCCCCCCCTTGGGGCTCAGGCTGATCCGTCGCTTCCTGCTCACAGACTCTCTGGCCACCCCCACAGCCCAGTCATCGCCCATCCCCACCTCCACCTCCCAGTAATGTCTCCCCGAGGTGAAGCCCTCACGGCCCAGCACACATTCCCAAAAGTCAAATCTCTCCGGGGTGTCGGGCCGTGGCTGCCGTGTCCGTTCCCATCTCACACGTTTCCCATCCCCCGACAGGACGAGCCGGGGATGCGCCGTGTCTGGATCCAGAGTCACGTTGGCTGGGGGGAGAATCAGAGCGTGAGGGGCAGAGCTCGGCCCTGGGGGGGTCGATGGCGTCAGGGACAGAATCTGCCCCAGCTGGGCAGTGACTCAGGGACTCTCCTGCCTCCAGGGGCGCCCGGCTCTGAGTGGGGAGCAGCCCTGAGGTCTCGGCCTTCACCCCTGAGGTTCATCCCACCGGCCAGTGACAGAGCCCAGAGATTTACTGACCCCAACCTGAGACTCAATCTTCCCCCTCGGGCACCATCTGTCCCTGGGTGGGGATTAGGGGCCCTGCAAAGGCAACTGGTGCGGGGGGGAACTTGGAGGCCATCAGCCACATGACCCCCCCCCGAGCCCAGAGAAGGGCTGTGACAACCCCCCTCCAGCACAGGCTGCGCCTCCCCCTGAAACTGCTCTGCCACCTCCCTGCTCTGTCCCTGCCCTGCCTCCTCCCCCCACTGAGGCAGCCCCAGGGCAATAGCAGCATTGGGGGGGACCAGTAGCAGCAGTGGGAGTCTGCCCCCCCCCCATTCAACAGCAGCAGGAGGGAGAGACAGAGCAAGTGACCCCGGCTCACTCTGCTCCCCTGGCCCCACCTCTCTGCTTTCCCACTGCTGCTGGTTAGTGTGGGAGGCCAGACCCTGTTGACCCACCAAGCTGCCCCCACCAGTGGCCACAGGCCAGCTCCTTTCCCCTCCCTCCCACATTGTTGGGGCATGTGACCTTGTGTCTTCCTTGTATTTCGCCCTGCCCTGGGCTCACAGGAATACCCAGGGATTCCCAATGTATCGGGTGGGGGCGGGAGGAGAAGCAGAGCCCTGTGGCACCTGAGAGACTAACAGATTTATTAGGACATCAGCTTTCGTGGGTAGAACCGAGGCAGAAGCGTAGATGGACAAGAAAAGAGAGAAGGTGCTTGGACCTGCTTTCTATTGTTGTGTTATAGAGATACCCCCCACTTCATCAGATGACTTGGAGTGGAGTTTACACCCACAAAAGCGGATGTCCTAACACATCTGTTAGTCTCAAGGGTGCCATGGAACCCCGTGTTGTCTCTGCAGACAGACTAACACAACAACTCCTTCTGAGACTTATCAGTTACATGGTCACAACTAGCTTTCCCCTAATGCGCCCTTCCTCCCTTTTATTGAAAGCCCTGGAGCTTGGACATCTCTTGCTGACACCGGCCTGACTTTGGCTCCATCCTCCACAGGTCTGAGATCCAAGATAATGACGTGAGTCAACAGACCCCTAATTAAACGTCTATGGCTAGTCATCAGGGGCAGACAGAGAATTATGGGCTTCTACAAGAGAAGGTGTTTAGTGGTGGAGAGAGGGAAAGAGGGTTTCATTGGTACAAATGAAGGACTGGAGGAATGGAGAGGGTTAAAACCAGCAGAAAGTTGGAATCTGACAGAGAGCGGAGAAACGGGAGATCTCTGAGGGCAGAGAGAAGAGAAGACAGGCACCAGCTGAACACAGATCAGGGGATTCTGGATTTGAACTCTTGTGTCTGGTCCCCGCTCTCGTTCCTCTCCCTGACTCTAGGGCTGGGATCCTAAGGCGGAATTCCCGCTCAGACACACAGAGCCGGGATTATCTCCGGACGTGGGGAGCAATCTGTAACCAGGACACACTTGGATGTTCTCTGCCTCTTACTCCTCGAACCTCTGCACCTTCTCTTTTCCCACCAGGAACATTCTCTATTCTGTTTATTATATTTTCACGTTCTTACACAGTGACAGTGCAGGGTCACCCACTGATTAGACATGTGTTGTAATTACCTGCATCATGCAGGGCTCTCCTCCACTCTGAAAGTCAACACAGAAATGGGGGTGAGAATTAAGCCAGACAAATATAGAATCAATAAGCTTCACTAGCGCAGAAAAGACTGAATCAACGAGCTAAATAAAATAAACAACAAAAAGGTCCTTACCGAGCTCTGTGCGAATTTTACCTAAATAATAAAGAGAAAGAAGGCCAGGCTGTAAAATCTCTTGTGTGAAATTAACGACCGCAGGCCCCCAACCACAGATCACTGAGGCTGATCTCCTGGGCATTGTTTTGTGTCAATACAGGCCTAGGGACTGGACACAAGATAAGCCACCCCGGTGCAAGTCACTTTTCACACTGGCCCAACTGTGTGAGGGGTGTGAACTGTGTCTCCCCATGGCCAGCGTTCCAGCCTGGAGTCTGGCAAAAGGTCACAATTCTGACTCACAAAGTTCCTACACGCCGAGGTTGTGGGCACTGACTGTACGTGACGCTGGCCCCAGTGGCCACATCTTTACTTATCTTCTGAGCTGCCACCAGCCCCTCACTGACGTTCTTTGTACGGAGGCATTTCTGCCACGAGCATCCAGTGCACAACCTCCCACACACACAAGACACTAGCACAGCCCTGGCTTCCTATCCTATTACTTCAGTGACTAGTTACGCAATTAGCACGGGCAGCATTGCTTAGCGTTGTCAAATTGTCATTGTCACATCCGTGTCAAAATCTTCCAAAACATAAAACTGGTTCTCCCAGGAGAAGGAAGGAACTTACTGATGGCGTCGAGATGTTTCCCTACAACACAAAACTAACACAATTATTTGGAGACTTTTTCAATTAATCTAGAGTTAAAGGAATCTTTCCACTATGAGACCTCAAGTAATGACCACGCTGCCCCTCTGCCATGTCATTGCAGCTCTCCAGCAGCTTGCGGGTTGGTTCCCAGAAGACAAAAAAATCAGTCTGCCAGAGTCCGGTTACATCTAAGTGTCATATGATTTGTTGACACACCGACCTAACCCTAGACCAGCGATGGTCACAAACAGCACCCGGACAGGCCTCTTTTTCAGGAACGTCACCTCACACCCAGGCTTGGTCCATAGGGAAGGCCAAGGATGGAGGCCAGATGATGAACAAATCCTGCTCTGTTTGGAAAAGGCTGTTTCTTGCCAAAGCAAATTCTTGTTGGGATGAATTAGAGCCCACACAGGTTACATCCCAAGGGCCTATCTCAGTGTGGACTCGCTGGGCAGAGCTCTTGATGTGAATCAGGAGGGCTGGAGCCCAGAGGCCCAGCTGAGGAGGTGGTGAGGCTGAGAGACCAACTCTGAAGGAAGCGTGACACCCTCTGGGATCTGGCTAAATAGCTTCTCCTGGGACTTAGCACCGATCCAATGGATCGATGACACTTGCTTCCTAGAGAACCTCAAAACTTGGTGTCTTGAGAACTGAGTCTGACCTGAGGCCAAGACAATGAGGAAACTCATCTGTTTCCTGTTCTGCTCCCTCCTCTTCCAAGAGTATGAGGAGCAGCAGCGTCAGTCTGCCCCAACACTGAACATTTGCTCACACATTCAAAATCACAAAACGTGGATGACTCTGAATACTGATACCATCTAACAGCGCCTGCCTCAACAGCAGTGATGAGCTGTTCATTGACACTGGAATAGTCTTTTGAATACAGTGGAAATGAACCTCAAACACACCATAAGGCAGGGATTTGTAGAGCGTCTACAGGAGATAGGAAGCAAATCACACTGAATGTCAAAGGGAGTTGGGAACGTAACGCTTTCAGGTTCCATTTTCAATCTAATTCAACTGCTGCAAACCTAGTTTTAGGCTTCCTTTATAATGAGTGGGAACACGTTTCATCTGTCCTGAAACAAACTCCTCTTAAATTGGTATGTCCACACAGAGATCTGCATTGATTTCACACAGTCAGTTTTCATTCATGCCGTAAGTTGGGGTAACGTTCTCATGTAGAAACATCCAAACTGTCTTTTCTAAAGAGAAAATTCTGGTTACTTTTTATTTCCCCGCTTCGAGCTTTACCTGTTAATCTGAACAGAAACCAAGCCAGGCAGACGAACGGCAACAAAATCACCAAGGTCACGCTCCAGCCCACCATCCAGGGAGAGGCTCTTGGGAAAAAAGAGTCTGAAACACAAAGCACAGACTAGCTTGGAGACAGTAGCAACAGGCTGCATATTTTTATTGTAGGAAAATGCATCACACCAAGATTTGTGTGAAATACATGGAGAAAAAAATGGCTCCCTGCAATATATAAACGGGCAGAAATCAATTTTAAAAGAGATTTGGTTCACCCACTTTCGGTAGTACCTTGTGAGGTTCCCGGGGCCCTATGGGGAAGTAAGAATAGGACCTCTGTACCCTTCCAAGCATGTCGTAAGAGGTGACTAAGGACGGTTGGACATGGGGCTAGCAACCCCATCCTGTAAAAATAAACATATGCTACAAAAACATCAACAATTTCAATTTGAATTGTAAGCCAGACTTCCTTGACTAAAAAAAGACCCCCAAAGAGGGACTATGACGCAGGGCAGCCAAACCCGAAAGGATACTGAACTGCCGATTCCCTGTCTTTCAGCAAGAAAAAGGGGAAGAGGACGGCCAAAGAATAGTTGGAGAAGAGACCTGGATGTGAATGTGAGGAAAACGAGTAAAAGCTGGAGAATTAGAAGAGGTGGCACAAGACAGAGAGGCTTGGAAAGAAATTGTTGATGGCCTATGCTCCCATTGGGAGCCAAAGGCAAAGAAGAAGACTTTCGATAGTATTTAATACACCATTCAATACTATCTAATGTGGTTGCAACCCACCCCCGTCACCTCCTCCCCCTGGCTCCTCTCTGGGGCTGGTCACATCATCTGTTATAAATATTGCTCGGCACTTCCCATTGTAGGGCCCTCTTTTCAGTTGCTCACGACTTTGCCAGATTTCAAGCATCTGGGCAGAAAAGTTCCATGCTGGGTGGCTGCCCCAGACTGAACTTTATTGACAAGTTTCAGCTAAACAGTGAGAACTGGTTCTGAGAACAGGGCCGGGGAATAACACCGTGTTCTGACATTTCAAAAAAATCCAATGAGCTTTTCTAGGAGAAACTTGAGTGGCCTGAGCGTTGGAGCAGAGAGGTGAGATGTAGCAAATGGCGACCTGGTAGCAGGGATGCGCCTTTTCCCTGGGAAAATCCACCCAACAACTGGCCAAGTGCTGAGCCTCTGAAAAGCTGTCGTTTGTGCACACGCAGGAGAGTTCTGAGAGTTCAGCAGCTTCACTGTCTGAAGAGCGTGTCTCACTGAACCTGCTCCACCCGCTCACAGCCCCTGGTGCTGCACACGCGACATTCCCACGCTCCCGCTCAAGGGCAGAGGGACAAAGCTGAGCTTTCCCGGCGAATGCCGCGGCTGGCAGCTCCCAGCTGCTGGGGGCGGGGCTCTAGGACGGGCAGCAGGGGCCTGTCTCTCCTGCTCTCACTGCCCACGGTGCTGTGCCCAGGCAGAGCACAGACAGAAGGGGACTGACTAGAGCAGGGCTGGGCAAAATATCACCTGTGAGCTGGATCTGGCCCTCCAAGCTGCTGGATCTGGCCCACAAGAGTCTCCGCTGGCTCCCTGCCTGCCCCACCCCCACTGGGCACTCAGTGGAGCTGCGGCTGCAGGGCCATGTGCTTCTATGAATGCTGAGAGCCTGGGGAAGGGGCGGGAGGCTTCTCACACAGCCGCCCCAGTAACTCCCATTGGCCAATTTCCAGCCAATAGCAGCTGCCTGTTTACTGGACAGGCAGCATGTGAAGTGGCCTCCCCTCACCCCAGTGTTCACAGCAGCAAACATGCCCCCTGCAGCCGCTTTGAGCACACACAGGGGCAGGGCAGGCAGGGACCTGGCTAAGGAACCTGCTGGGCTGCTGGCTGGGAGCCACCCAGGTAAGAGTTCCCCTGCCAGAGCCTGCCCCTGGCACCCCAGCTGCTCCCTCCTCAAACCCTCTGCCCTTTACCCCATGTAACCCAAACCTGCATCCCTGCTCAAGCCCCCATACCCCTTCCCAGACATCCCCTTCCACACCCCTCCTCGGGTCACAACCCCCTCCCAGACCTTGCACCCCAATTCGCTATCCCTAGCACAACCCAAAACCCTGCTCCCCCTCCTGCCCTAGGTTACAACCTTCTTCCAGACCCTGCACCTCCTTCCTGCACTCCTGCCCCAGGTCACAGCTCCCTCCCAGACATGGGACTCTCTCCTCCTACACTCCAGAGTCCTCTCCTGCACCAACTCTGTCCCACTGGCCACAGCCCTAAACATCCCCCCGTCACCTCAAAATCCCAAACGCAAGACTCACTAACTTCCCGTATTTCTCCTACAGTCCCCTGAATGCACCCCACCACTCAGCATCCTCCACTTGCCATAGTCCTCAACATTCCCTGCTAACCTCAGAGCTTGGTGATGGACGGACCTGGCACCCTTGGGACACAAGACAGATATGGCGGGCCCAGAATGTAGGGAGGTTGGGGGGCTTCTCCGGTGGCACAGAGGATAGGGTACCCACCTCCAGAGCCAGAGGTCAAGGGCTCAAGCTCCACACCCCGCTCCCCAACCCCCAGGGACCTCCAACCCAAGCTCCCATGGGACAGAGCTGGCACCCTTCAGACCTGGGACAGACAAGGGGGAGCCCAGAATGCAGGCAGGCTGGGGGGCTCCTCCAGTGGCACAGTGGAAAAGGTACCTTGCACCCCAATCTCCCATCCCAGGTCACAACCCAAACCCCTGCCCCAGGTCACACTCCTCTCCCAGACCCTGCACCCCCCCTGCACCCCAGTCCCCTTCCAGGTCACAATCCCCCTCACCCACACACCCCAGATCCCACACCCCAATCCCCACACCAAGATCCCCTGAACCCAACCCCATCTCAGACCCCTCCCCACATCTCCTCCACTAGCACAATGGAAGAAGAGTGCAGCTCTCGACCACTTACCAAATTCTTGGTGTGCCCCCATTAAAAATGATTGCCCCGTCCTGCTCTAGACCCACCTTGCCTGAGTGACCCACAGCCAGTCGTCATCTAGCCCCTTATCTTGGGGCAAACTGCTTCTGACATGGCCACCCCACATTGGCAAGGGGGGGATGGGCCTGCTGCCTTCTCTTGCCCTGGCTGCTTCCCCACAGCCCCAGCGCCCTCAGGCCTTGCAGCCTGGGAGTGTGGCCAGGCCAGAGCTCCCCAGCCCTGCCTGCCTTTCCCCAGCCCTGCCCTGTCTCAGGAAGCCTCCAGCCTCCACAGCTAGAGCAAGAGCAAGTGTTTTCCTCCACTCCAGGAGCCTCCATTTGTGCAGCCTCAGCTGGCCCGTAATTCTCTGCAGCTTCACCTGTGGGCGCCTGCCCCTCAACCTCCCTAGACTGGTTTGAACCCGTGCAGGGACAGATGCCCTGTCCCAAGCCCCTTTGTCTCCAAATCAGTGGTCCCCAACCTTTTGGGGCTGCCGGCCGCCCATGCACCGCACGCCCGGGGCAGGGCCGGTCCTGATCACTCTGCGGGCGCACATAAATGCCCCAGCGGGTGCCATGGCGCCGGCGGTCACCTCGTTGGGGACCACTGCTCCAAATGATCACATGCTACTGTCCTGCCCAGGGCTCCCGCCTCACTTGGGACACGTCTAGACTATGTTTCAATTTCAAAAGAGGACATGCAAATTCCATGGGAATTTGCATATCTTCTTCTGATCACTTTTTTGAAAGTGGGTCTTTTGAAAGTGAAAGTAATCTGGACGCATTTTTTTCAGTAAAAAACCCTTTTTTTAAAAAACGCATAAAGCTCCTTTTTTTAGGAAGAGCAGTTTTTCGAAAAAGGGGTTTTTTTGGGGAAAAAAAGCATCCAGACTACTTGCACTTTTGAAAGACCCATTTTCGAAAAAGTGATCAGCAGAAGATATGCAAATTCCCACGGAATTTGCATATCCTCTTTCGAAAACAAAACGTAGTCTAGACATGCCCTGAGCGCGCTGGAATTACCTCCCCCAGGATGCAGCTGTGTTGTGCATGGTGCCTATTGGACCCCGGCCTCAGCATGTACAGAACGAGGCAGGGAATTGCAGGAGAGCAAGGAAGGTCTTCTGAACCCAGCAGCCAAGTCTGGGGAAACAGAGGGAAGGAAAAGCTTCCTCTTCATGGAGTTAGTGATACATTGAAAACAGGGAGGAAGAGAAATTGTGGTATTGTTACATTTCCCAGCAGAAATCTTACTCTGAAATGAACCAAACTTCTGTACCCCTGGGGAATTTCATAGTAAAAGAAAACTAGAGGCTTTAAGAGCAGAAATAAATAATTAAAAGGGCTGATTCTTAGCCCAGAACTCTTCACTTCTGCAGGCTCAGGAGTTCCTGGCCTAGGCACTGACCCAAATCCTACTGACGTCAGTGACAGGCTGTGGATTGGACCCACAGTATTTTGTGGTTATGGACGCCCCTTTCCCTGGGTGTAGTTTGCTAAAGGTGACAGATCAAACTCTGGCCCTGCCTTGCTCCTGACCCTCTCTGAGCAGAGACTCAACTGTCACAAATTTCCTCAGACTGAAGAGATCTCAGCAGATCACATCTCCCTCTCCACAGTCACTGGGGCAAGGAGCCTCGTGCTTGACCCACCAGTCCACTGGGAGCCAGAAAGTCCAGCCAACCAGTCGGTACCTTAGCCCTGCCCTGTAGTGAGTGCATGAGAACAAGAAATCTAATTTCAGTTTAAACACATATTAACAAAAATAGAAATGAAATATCACTTTATAACCCTGTCCAGGGGCATTTGTGGACAGTAATCCTTTGGGATTTCATTTGAATGTAACTGTAACCCTTTTCCCAGGTTCAAACTGCTTTTCTCTGGGACAGTTACAATAACCCTGGAATGTCTTACCATAAACTGTGCTCTCAACTGGATCTTAATGTAATTTTCCATGAGGAAGTATTTTAAATGTTGTGTTATTTAGCAAAGCTGAATTTTATTTCTCTCCCTCCTCTCCCCTGCCGGGGATGGCAGCATTTGGGCTGGGTGGTCACTGACCTGACATATAGAAAGTCGAGGGGATCCTTCTCCAGGCTGAAGTGGGCGCTTCTGATAGAACAGGAAACATTCTGGTTGGAGCGCTCGGTCACAACGAGGGAACTTTTGATTTCAAAGAGTCCCTGGGTGTCTCTGGATTTGGTTTCTGCCGAGGAAGATAAATGCTGCCCGCTGAGATCTCTCCACAGCACCTCGGGTTCTGGGTACCACCCGGCCAGGTGACAGACCATCCGGATTCCTCCGTCCTGGTAACCCTCCACGGAGATCTGAGGCGCAGAGCCTGAAACTAGAGTAAGAAGAATCGGTGTTAACCAACTTAAGTGTACAGCCTAGCGTATAAAAACTGACATTTTCAATACGACGACTGACTACACCGTCTTTATGGCTGAGATTCATGGAGATAGGAAACTTGACTGAAGCGCTTGTAAAGCAATTGTGTAACCATGTTGCAATCAGGGTATGTCTACACTGCAGCGCTATTTTGAGATAGCGGAGGTATCCTGAAATAGCATATTCCGCACCTTAATCTTAAGTAGATGTCGAAATAACAGATGCACTATTTTGGCATCCCTGTAATCCCTGTTCCACGAGAGTTAAGGGACATTTCAAAATAGCTGTTTATTTTGAAATTTGGCGTTGTGTAGACAGCACCAAATGATGAAATAAGCTATTATGAAATTGACTCAAAATAAAGATCTGCAAAGTAGCGCAAATTGTGTTTCTCATTCTGAGTTAAGGGTGCAGTGTAGATGCACCTCAGAGGCGGAAGTGAAAGCTTTTCACAACAGGGGAGTGTTGTGATTGACAGGCTTGGAGAGGACGTAAAGGGGGCAAGGAACCCAAGAGATTTCCCCCAGATTTCTGTGCTTTATAGGTCTGAGTTCACAGATTCAATTGATTTCTAAGGGAGTGGAGTCCGATGGCCTGGGGCAGCCGAGGTGCAGCAGTGGGGACTGGCAGGTGGAGCCAGGAGGTGGTAGCCTGTGTGCTCATGCCCCCAACCCGGCCCGGCCCCCTTCACCAGTTTCAAGAATTACTTAAATGAGTCCTCAAAAACAGCAGCGGGGAGGGGAGGGTCAGCTCCAGTGTCCCTCTTAGATTTTCCATCCACGTGAGGAGTGAGTTTTGTCTTGTGCACCAATACTGAGGTCACGTGCGCTTGTTCGGACGTGTGCCCCTGTGGCACCCAAGTTATTCACAAACATATAGATATTTGCAAATGTTAGGGAAGAAAAAATACTGAAACAAGGGCTCATTAGCAAGGTGCATGACCTTAAATGTTTGTTTAATATGCAATCAAATACAAAGAAAATGACCACGCCACCGGTCATGGCTGGGGGAGTTGCACACCGGCCACCAAGTAGCAAATCTGGCGACTAAAACTTTCACTGGCGATTAGACACAAGATGGAGAGGATCCAGCTTGATGCTGAACCTTCATGTGTCAGCAAGGATGCATGATAGAAGATGTGCCTCTAAGGGCCCAGATCCAGCAAAGCAGGTTACTTTCAAATATGGAAGAAAACCCCGTGAGTGCAAGCTGGGCTCAGACAGTGCAGAGTTGATATAAAAATCATTAAGAAAAAACATGGAATGCCCCCCCCCTCCAGCCCAAATACTCCACAATTCCATATTTCAAAACAGAAAAGAGCCCAAATACACGGTGAACCTCTCTAATCCAGAAAGTTCTCCTCTGGAAACCTCCGTGGTCCGGAATGATGTTAGCCAGCCAGATGTCCACTTTTCATGGGTGCGGCTAAGTTTCCTCCTCAGAAAGTTTGTTTACAGCCACCAGCCCTGCCTCTCAGTGTTCTGTGCTGTTCTTTAGCTCTAATTTACCCTCAATGTCTTCTAACAGCCCAGCAAGCAGTGGACGTGTTGGTAACGCTGCTAGACAATATTGACCTCCCGGAAAACTCTCTTGTTCGGAACTGGTCTGGTCCCGAGGTTGCCGGATGAGAGAGATTCAACCTGCATTTGTGAGTGTCCCTCTCTTCTGAGGACATGGGACTTTCTAACTTCTAGGGCCGTTATCCAGTCCTTCATTTGGTTAGAAAGCCTGTACCACACCGACACCAGCACCGACACCAGCCCTGCTGCTTGGGGAAACGCGGAAGTGAAGGGGGATTTAAAGGTACATGGATGATAAACACGAAGCCCCAGATCCACAAAGAGGATTTGTGTTGAAACATCCAACGGCCTAACCTTTAAGGCATTTAGAAAACCGCTGGAGTCCACAAAAGCCTGAGTTAGGGGATAGATCAGCACCTGAGAACAGGATCCCCACAATCCAGGCAGGGAGCAGGCTAACACAGCCCATAACAGATGCTGATCCGAGGGGCACGTCCTATCCCCCCCTTGATTCCAGAGCTGGATTGAAGCTCTTATCTCCGCTTGTGACCCTCAGCCTGGCACAGCTCTGCAGGAGTCAGTCCCCGAAGCCCCTTTGGCCGGCTGCCCTGGTGCTGGAAGCTCTCATGTGACGTTCATCCCAGCATTTCCAGCCCTTGCTGAAGACGTGGGAGACTCTGGTTCCTCCTCCCCCTCTGCCTAACGGGGAGGAATGGTCTCAACAGGACACTGCCTCTGCTCATGAGCCTGCCCTGGCCACACAGCTCTGAGGTAGTCTGGTGTGAAGCTCTTTCACCCTCCTGCTGAAGTTGTTTCACTCAGGACAGATCATTAGTCATGAGAGCAGGAGGACTAGATCACAGATCTCCTTTTAGCATGGGACAGCCCTAACCATTGGGCTACAGAACCATGCTCTGTCTCACTAGCCCAACAGCTGTTCAATGACTATTTTGAGGGTCTCATGGACACCTCACTTTTGGAGTTAAGTGCTTGATGTGGGGAGAGAGACACTTGAATAGTTCTGTGGGTCTGGGTCTAGGAGCCAGCTAAAGAGATGACAGACTCACGTTACTGACCTGCGACCTCCAGTTCCAGTACAGCTTCTTCCTGAAAGTCACCATCCTGAACAGAGCAGCGGTACTGTCCTCCGTCAGAGGGCCTGACATTGATAATTCCCAAGTCCACGTTCCCATTTGTGATGCCATCTTTCAAAAGCTCCGTCCTGCCATGATACTCGGGCATCTGCTGCCCAAACTCTTCCTCCCGCGCCGGTACAGGTGCACAAAGGAGTGAACTCATGTCGGAACCATCTCACCTCCATGTTCTCAGCGCTCATGCTGGGGACAGGTGACAGGGTAACACAATTGCCTCCCCACCACGGCCATGACAGGATGACCAGGCCCAATCACTGAGAACCGAGCTGCGAGAGGCACAAAGAAGAAAAGTAAGTGTGCATCATATTCCCTTTAAATCAATGACACCCCTAAATTAGACTCTCTTGGGTGTATTTTCTATTCTGTGCCTCTTTTGCAGAGCTCTGCCAGTCACTAGAATGTGTCCTGAACTGACAAACACATTTTACAATACACAATGCACTGGGATAACCATAATTGATGTGAGTTTTAATGAAAGCTGAAATACTGTCTGCCGTTTTCCTTACCAGCTGCTCCAGAACGAATACCCTTGCACTAGCAAATGCTCCAAAATGCTGCTTCCTTGTAGAAAGAGTTTTTAAGTTTTTTGAATGTTATAAAGTAAGTTACAGAATGTTGTGAGGGTACCAGTCGGGAAAGAATCTTTCTTTCAGAAAGGAAAATTAACTAGATGTTTAACTATCAGCGTGGGCTGAAATCTTTCCCTCGGGGGCTAGGTCTACACTGCTTCCCTCTTCTGCAAGAGTCTATGCAAATGAGGCGCAGATTAGCATATTGCCACACTTCATTTCCATAATTAATTAGGAGCCCTTTTTTTCCACAAAAAACCCCTCTTGCGTAAGAGCTGTTCTTCCTCATTTTTTCAGAAAGAACGGCTCTTGTGCAAAAACCTCTTGTGCAAAAATGGCTCCTAATTAATTATGGAAATGAAGCACAGCAATATGCTAATCCATGCTGCATTTGCATATGGTCTTGTGGAAGAAGGAAGCAGTGTAGACGTAGCCCAGGAGTTCTCACATTTTTCAAGCCGGTTAGGATTTTGAGAAGCAAAGGGGTCTGTTAAGGAGGACACTCAGGGAGAGCCACATGAAGAAACTGGATTGATGAGGTGCGAAGGGTCCATAGTTTTGGATCCTGAAGGGCACAGAAGACATTTTGCCATGTGATCCCCTTTTCAGCCTCAGCAGAAATGAGCAGAGGCTGCTACACTCTTTGCTGAAATCTTTTTTATTTGCAGGGAATGTGCCAAGTCCTGCTTCTCCAAATGCAGGAGGAACGAAAAGCAAAAGGAGCAGTTTTGTAGCAACCAGCCCCACCCCTTTCTAGACAACAGACTCCCTCTGTAGCTGTTCCCAGAATCACCCTGTGCGCACAGGCTCTTGTTTGCCTTCTTTGCTTTTGTGTCTCTGTCCCTCTCTCTGGTCTTGTCCCCTTGCAGTTCTGTTTCCGTCCTCTTGGCTCTCAAACTCTGACACTCGCCTGTATGCAACACCTCTGGGAAAGCTGCTCCCTGAATTTGCCACCTCCTGCCACCCCAGCACAGTCACAGCCGTGGGCGCTTTCTACACAATCACTTCTGTGCCACAAACTTTTTTGTTGTTCCAGGATGTGAAAAACCCACCTCTCTGGCCAGCGTAAGTTTCACCAATAAAACCACCAGTGCGGACAGGGCTGTGTTGGCAGGAGACGCTCACCTGGCCCAGCTACTGCCACTCGTTAGGACAGCCACATTTCCATGCTGCCGCTGTGGTCAGAGGCAGCGGGGGAGGTGGGAGCTGGTGCCCATGAGGAGCCAGCTTTTAAAACAGCTGCCCATGTGCATGGGATCCGCAGAGCTGCCTGCCCCTCCCCCCATCACAGGGAGCAGGTGCTTGGGGGGAGCTGGCTTAAACTTGAGCACCAGTTCCCGTGGAGTTGCCTGCCCCCACACTGCTGCCTCTGACAGAAAGGCAATAGCACAGAGGGTGAGGGGGCAGGCAGGAGTCGGTACACGTGGGAAGTTGGCTTTCAAGCTACGAGTGTATCGGCTTTCGTGAGCTGATTGCCTGCCTCCCCCCCCACACACACAACGTTCCACACTCAGAGGTGGCAAGGGAAGTTGATCAATGTATATGTTAGTTGCTGCCAAAAGGCCACAGTAACTCCAGAGAGATGTGGATAAATCCCTGTAATATTATCACTCTCATATAACTTTGTATTAAGATCTTCTCCTTTTAGATCTATCTTTGTTAAGTGTTCTTATTGAATCTCTGTAACATTTCTCCTATAACTTTATATTAAGAGAAACTTTCCTTTTTATATATATAGCTCTTGTAAGAAAAAATGTCTTTTGAGCTCTCCCCTTTCCTTGATTGTCCTGTTGAAATGAATGAGATGTGAATGGAGACTGAAAGGGGAGCACCTCCAGCAGCAGTTGCCAGGGTGGAGAAGGTCTGGGAGCCAGATCCAAGACAATACCTGTGCAGTGAGCTCATTAAGAAGACTGGACACACAGACGCCTTGGGAGTCAAGCAGCAAGTGCCTGCCCTAGGAAGAACTCTCTTTGAAGAAGCATTAAGAAAGGCGAGGTGATGACTAATTGGCTGCATGAGAGGAATAAATAGGAGGCATCTTGCAGAGGGACCCCAGGTTTTCGTCTTGTCAACATAGGAGCATCAATCCAGATTGGCAGAAGCCCGGCCCCCCACCTCCCGCATCTAACTCACCTGGCCAGTGCAGTTAGGGGGAGCAACTTTTGGTAACAACAAGACGGAGTGTGCTTGTGTGTGTGTGAGAGCGCATGAGTGTAATGTATCACATGCATATGATAAGTATTGATTGATCTATGTATGTTCAATAAATGTGGCGTGTTGCCTTACCCCCCTGAAAAAGATCCCGGGTGTTCTTTTAAGCACAACAGAGAGAAGGGGCAGAGACAGGTGGGAGCTGATACACGTGGGGAACCATGGGGTGCCAGGGCAGCCTCTGTCGTGGGGAGATTGGCGTCCCAGCGGACGGGGGCTGCTGTCACCCTGCGCTGCTGCCTCTGAATTAGAGGCAGCAGCACAGGGTGGTAGGGAGCTCCTGGGCGTGGGGCCGGCCCTGCTCCCTGGGAGTATAGAAAAGTCGTGTAACCGATACATTTTGTGTGTGGTCACACAATTATTCAGTTAATCACTAACATCCCCATTAACTGGTTAAGTGCTATACGTGGCAAGTGTGGGCACGGAGCTCCTCCAACCAGCCGGGCTGGAACGCCCCTACCCCTACCTGGCCGCTGGTTAATCAGTAACTGTCAAGCCTCATGTGGGAAGGTGCTAACCGGTTATCTGCAGACATCCCTAGCAGCCACAGGGGAGGTTTCACAGTGGCACTGCTGTAGCTGTACAGCTACATAACCCCGCCTCCGGCTGTCTTTCTTTCTTTTATGTGTGGCTACAAGATTTCACTCCACCCATAATCATTCATTTATGTTTTTAACTGATGTTGAGACACTGGAAAATTTATGCTAATTTTAGTTCACTTTTATATAAACAGGTAAACAGGGCAATTGCTTAAATAAAACAAATCAATCAATCCTGTAAGCAGCAGCAGAAGCTATCGACATTCCTACCTGATTCCAGCCTAGGGACACACAGCGTTAGGAAGAAAATGATCAATTCGTGTAGAGAGGAGCCAACAGAGAGAACTTCCATCTCACGGAACTAGATCCAGACAACAGGCAGGGGAGGAATAAGATGTCAGCAGCAACAACGAAAATGTCTTGAGTGTAGCACACTCCCAGTGATTTCAGACAACCTGGACACAGAGACAATGGGAAATGATGACCAGGCGCATTACACGCCCAAACCAAACCAGGTGCTGCACATTTCTCTGTTTCTGCCTAACTTTCAGTAACTTCCTGAACGCTGGATCTGATCTGATCAAGTCCAGCATCCCATGGAGATCTCCCGGCACCGCTCCAAAGCCCTCTCCTGATCCCGGGAAATGGACCCCATGCACACATCAAATATTTTAGCCAAAATTGTATCCTGCCATAGGTAAAGAGGATTTAAAGGGGACCCGTTGAAGATGCAGTGGATCTGAGCACAACCCCACCCAGTAAGTCTTTTTGCCAAAGCCTTTGAGAAAAGTTTATAGTTGGAGCAACACAGGGACACAGATCTCTCATCCTTCACTTCCCCAAGGCGCCCCTTCTTAGGCACAAGTGTGAGAACTGCTCAAAAAAGACGGAATGGAAATGTCCCTGGTGCTCTCCTGAAAAACCTGGAGCAATTCAGGCTCAAAGAGAGAAAGGCCTTGCCAAACTCAACAGGGAAACTCTCATTACCAGACGGCTCCGAGGAGCAACGTCATGTAGGGCAGAAGTCGATTTTGAGAGGGTCAGATCCTGTTCCAGTCTGTCCCCATTCAACACTAAGATCCTAGGAGATTCCTCAAGGGGCCACTGAGTCTCAGACTCACAGGCTCTGTGAGTCTCAGAGCAAATCCCAGCAAAGTTCCTGATCTGCACAGAATATCACAATGCTCAGCCCGACAATGTCTTCGAGCGGCCAGTTATCTGCTGCTCTGCATGTTTCTTTTCCAGGCCGAAGAAAATCTGAGCAGGTGCACCCATGTGAACAAGGTACTGACACCAGGCCCCAACCCTGAATTTCGCTATCCAAAAGGTTCTGCAAGAACTGGTTTTAAAAAAGTATTTCAAGCTCTTTTACAACAAGCATCATTTCTGCCATGAAAAGATTTTTCCAAGTTCCACAGAAAAAACTCGAGGATCCTGGCTTCCTTAGTCTAACTCAACAGAGGCTGACAGGAGAGGAGATTGCTCTCTCTAAATACACCAAGAGGACAAACACTAGGTGGGAGAGGAGTTATTTAAAGTTAAGCACCACGGTTGACATAAGAACAACTGGATATAAAAACAACAAGGAGTCTGAAAGCACCATAAAAACGAATGCATTGGTTAGGGCATTAGCTTGCATAAGCTACAACTCACTGCCGCAGACACCTGAAGTGAACGCGAGGCAGTGACACAGAGACGGGAATGCAATGCGAGTGCTAGTTAAATCAGGGTGGACGCGGCTCATCTGCAACAGGGATGAGAAGGTGAGAGGCCCATTCCCAGCTTCTGAGAAACAAAGGCTTAGGACACCATCCCTGCCCATCCTGTCTAGTAGTTATGGTGGATCCATCCTCCATGTATGTATTTAGCTCTTTTTTGAACCCTGTTAAAGTCCTAGCCTTCATAACATCCTCTGGCAAGGAGTTCCACAGGTTGTGCACTGTGTGAAGAAAAACATCTTTTTGTTTTAAAGCTGCTGCCTATTTATTTCATTTGGTGACCCCTAGTTCTTGTGGTACATCCCATTTTCCTGGCACAACCAAATCCTTAGCAGCTTTAAAGATGTCAAGTATCGACTAATTGACTAATCGAATAGTTGATGCATTTCACATAAATAGGGCACCTCGGCCTAGGACTGTTCTAAACTTCAAAGGTGAAAGTGTCATGTGGAACTTGGGGTCCCCAGCTGATCCCAGGCTCCTTGTGGCACTGCCAGTTTGAAACGTCGCATGCAGCCTGGGGACACCCCAGCTGGTCCTGGGCTGCACACCGTGTTCCAAAGCAGCAGCACCATGTGGTGACCAGGAGTCCGGCCCCAGGTTCTAGTGATGCTGCTGTTTTGAAGTACCCCCTCCGCTCCACCGCGGCGCGCACCCTCCCTCCCAGTAGTTGTTCAGAGCTGCTCTGCCACACCCAGGGCGGCCCACAACATTTTGGCACCTGAGGTGGGGAGCTCAAATGACACCCCCTCGCTTGGGCCAACACTTTGAAAGGTCTCAGTTCTGCCTCCTTTCCGTTCTGCCCCTCTCATGTGTCTGCTCTGCTACCCACACACACACACCAGCAGCAGACACAATTTTCTACACTCTGGGGCCTAGTGCCCCCCAGCCTGGCACCGCCTCAGTTCGCCCCATGGCAGGGCCGGGCCTGGCCACCCCCAATATCAGCTCCCCTCGTTTTCTGTCAGAGGAGGAAATCTCTGTTCAGCAACTTTTAACGCACGCGGGACTGGAGCCCCCGGGTCCCTTCCCTCCCCCGCAGGGCCGGACGCGTTTCCCCTTTGCAGGGGCCGGGCCGCAAGGACATCCCCCCCCCCACCAGGCCCAACGCCGGGGCGGTAACTGCGCTCCGCGCAGCGCACCCCGATTAGTGACCAGTCTCCGCGGGGCGGGGGCGCTGCAGGGAGCCCGAGTTTCGCTCCCCCGCGGGCCCGGGACACGCGCTGCGAGGCGCTGGCCGGGGAGGGGGCTGGGAACGGGGCGAAGCAAATTCTCCCGGGGCCGCTGCGCCCCCGCCCCGGGCACCCAGCCCAGGGACCAGGCGGGGCCGAGGGGGGTTGGGCGCGGGACGGAGCCTACCTGCCGGGCCCTCCCATCCCCGAGCGCGTCCCCAGCGGAAAGCGGCTGCAGCCGGGCGGGACCGTCCCGTCCCCCTCTGCCCCTTGAGCCCCCTTCCTGCTGGGGCCGGAGCCGGAGGGCAAGAAGGGGCCGGTTACCGCCTTGCGGGGTGTGGCGGGAGGAGCTTCCCCGCGGCTGCAGCTTTCGCTTTCCCTTTCCTGGTGCGCAAATGCTGCGCGGACCAGCCGCCGGGCCGGGAAGGGCGCGCGCCGCGGTGCCTTTAAACCAGGGCCAGGAGAAACCAGGGGAACGCGCTGCCGCAGGGAACTGAGCCCCCTACAGCGTCCCTGAGCGGTACAAGCCCCCCGAAGACCATCCAACCGCTCAGCGGGACCAAAGAGGTGGGTTAGTTTTGCTTCAAAAATGGCTCCTGGCTCGCAGCTCCTCCCGCCCTGTGTCCTGTTTGTCCGGGCAGATGGAGCTTGTCTTATCCACCAAAGCCCCAAATACATTTGTGAGTCTTTGCAGTGTCCCGGGACGGCTCCTTGTTCTGCCTGATACGGACTAAGGCGGCTCCGCCCCTCATATTTGTCCCCAAGAGTCAATCGTCTGGCTGATATTTAGTTTCCTCGATGTGGAAACGCTCCGTTACTGGCCTTCGAAATGATTTCCCTTCCCAGGCCTGTCTGCTCTTTGCCCTGCCCTTGTATCCTGAGATCGGCAGCGCCTGCAGGGCCCTAGGCAATTGCTTCTTGTGCAATTGTGTTTCATTCCACACTGCAGTCTCTGGCCCTGTTCTCAGAGATGTCAGAGGAAATAGTCTCACAATGACTTCTGGTGTTTGGAAATCAGAAAGCAATTGGGGGGGGAGGGAGATGAATCCTGTTGTGCCTCATACTTACAAGAGGGAATGGGAAAATTATTAGACAGTCTTTCTATTAACCAGCCACCATTCTTGTCTCTTACACTTGCCTTATCCTTCCACTTAGAGAACCAGCTTGTCAAGGTTTGTAAACCAGCTTTTGACATCAGTAGCTTCTTACAAGATGCAGAGAGAGCATGTCCTTCATTTCAGTGTATTGAACTAGCTCAGTTCAATGATTAGTTCACTCAGAGCTGAGATGCTGACTTGGAGTTGAAAACCCAGGCTGGCTTTTTACCTTCTTCCAATCTCTGTCTAACAAGTCAGGCCTGGGAGGATGAACTCTACCAGTTCTAAAAGCCTGAGGTTCAGGGTGACCATAAGCAAACAACAAATGGTCCTGCCGTGCCTTAGAGAGTAACAAAAAGTGTAGCAATGACAAGGAGTCCTGTGGCACCTTATAGACTAACAGATTTATTGGAGCATAAGGTTTCGTGGACAAAGACCCACTTCGTGGACAAAGACCCACTTCGTCAGATACATGTAGTGGAAATTAAAGAGGCAGGTATAAATATACAGGCATGAGAAAAGAGTACCAATCAAGAGTAAGGCTGGAGATAATGAGGTCAATTCAGTCAGGAGCATGAGGCCCACTTCTAGTAGCTGATGTGGAAGTGTGAACACCAAGGAGGAGAAGCTGCTTTTGTAGTTGGCTAGCCAGTCACAGTCTTTCTTTAATCTTGAGATGAAGGTGTCAAATTTGCAATTGAATTGTAGCTCAGCTGTTTCTTTTTGGAGTCTGGTCTGGTCTTTTTTTTTTTTTTTTTTTTTTGTGTGCAGGATGGCTATCTTTAAATCTGCTACTGTGTGTCCAGGGAGATTGAAGGGTTCTCCTACAGGTTTTTGTATGTTGCCATTCCTAATATCTGATTTGTGTCCATTTATTCTTTTACGTAGGGACTGTCCAGTTTGACCGACGTATCGAGCAGAGGGGCATTGCTGGCACATGATGGCGTATATTACATTGGTAGATGTGCAGATGAATGAACCCATGAGGTGTGGCTGATCTGCTCAGGTCCTGTGATGGTGTTGCTGGTGTAGATATATGGGCAGAGTTGACATCGAGGTTTGTTGCAGGGATTGGTTCCTGAGTTAGAGTTACTATGGTGTGGTGTATAGTTGCTGGCGAGAATATGCTTCAGGTTGGTGGGTTGTCTGTGGGCAAGGACTGGCCTGCCTCCCAAGGCCTGTGACAGTGAGGGATCATTGTCCAGGATGGGTTGTAGATCACTGATGATGCGTTGGAGAGGTTTTAGGCGAGTACTGTAGGTGATGGCCAGTGGTGTTCTGTTGGTTTCTTTCTTGGGCTTGTCCCGCAGCAGGAGGCTTCTGGCTACACGTCTGGCTCTGTTAATCTGTTTCCTCACTTCCTCGGGCAGGTATCTTAGTTTCAAGAATGCTTGGTGCACATCTTGTAGGTGTTGGTCTCTGACTGAGGGGTTGGAGCAAATGCGGTTGTACCTTAGTGCTTGGCAGTAGACAATGGATCATGTGGTATGTCCGGGATGGAAGCTGGAGGCATGAAGGTAGGCATAGTGGTTGGTAGGTTTTCGGTATAGGGTGGTGTTTATGTCACCATCACTTATTTGCACCGTAGCATCCAGGAAGTGGATCTCTCGTGCAGACTGGTCCAGTCTGACGTTGATGGTGGGGTGGAAGCTGTTGAAATCGTGGTGAAATTCTTCCAGAGTCTCCTTCCCATGGGTCCAGATGATGAATATGTCATCAGCGTAGCATAGGTTGAGAAGGGGCATTAGTGGACGAGAGCTGAGGAAGCGTTGTTCCAGGTCAGCCATAAAAATGTTGGCGTATTGTGGTGCCACTGGTCTGGAGGTATATATTGTCACCAAATCTGAAATAGTTCTGTGTGAGGATAAAGTCACAGAGCTCAGCAACCAGTTGTGCTGTGGCATCATCAGGGATACTGTTCCTGACAGCTTGTATTCCATCTATGTGTGGGATGTTTGTGCAGAGAGCCTCTATATCCATGGTGGCGAGGATGGTGTTTTCTGGAAGATCACCAATGCATTGTAGTTTTCTCAGGAAATCAGTGGTGTCATCGGAGATAGCTGGGAGTGCTGGTGGCGTAGGGTCTGAATAGAGACTCCACATATCCAGACAGTCCTGCAGTGAGAGTGCCAATGCCCGAGATGATGGGGCATCCAGGATTTCCAGGTTTGTGGATCTTGGGTAGTAGATAGAATAACCCCGGTCGGAGCTTTAAGGGTATGTCTGTGTAGATTTGTTCCCGTGCTTGTGTAGGGAGTGTCCTGAGCAGATGGTGCAGTTTCTTAGTGTATTGCTCAGTGGGATCAGAGGAAAGTGGCTTGTAGAATGTGACATTGGAGAGTTGTCTGGCAGCCTCCTTTTGGTAGTCAGACCTATTCATGATGACAACAGCACCTCCTTTATCAGCCTCTTTGATTATAATGTCAGAGTTGTTTCTGAGGAATATACTTCAGTCTCCCTGGACACGCAGTAGCAGATTTAAAAGTAGCCATCCTGCAGCAAAAAAACTTCAGAAACAGACTTCAAAGAGAAACTGCTGAGCTACAATTCATCTGCAAATTTGACACCATCAGTTTAGGGTTAAACAAAGATTGTGAATGGCTAGCCAACTACAAAAGCAGCTTCTCCTCTCCTGGTGTTCACACCTTCAGATCAGCTGTTAGAAGTGGGCTTCATCCTCCCCTGATTAAATTGACCTCATTATCTTACTCTTGACTGGTACTCTTTTCTCATGCCTGTATATTTATATTTGCCTTTGGAATTTCCATCATATGCATCTGACGAAGTGGGTCTTTGCCCACGAGAGCTTATACTCCAATAAATCTGTTAGCCTACAAGGTTCCACAGAACTTCTCGTCACTTTTGCAGATTCAGACTAACACGGCTATCCCTCTGATAAAAAGTGTAGATCAGTGGTCCCCAACCTTTTGGGGCTGCCGGGCGCCCGGAGCCCGGGGGCACAAGAATGGCTCGGGCCAGCCCTGGTCACTAGGTGGGCACACATAAATGCCCCAGGGGGTGCCATGGCACCCACAGGCACTGTGTTGGGGACCACTGGTATAGATAGTCTAATGAGTTTTGGTGGGCACAACTAACTTCAGTTCACTAACTACAGATGATAATTCCTCTGTTAAACAAATCCACTTTTAAACACTAAACTTGCTTTGATAAGCTTACTTTTTTTTCAATATCCATCACATTCAAAGACGTTTTATTTAACAAATAAAAAAATAATTTTGGGGGGAACATTTTTCTTTTGTTGTTTCTTAGTTTGCAGTTGTAATTGAATTCCAATTTCCATCAATATGCAGCTTGATAAAGATCACAAGTAAATAATAACAACAATAATCTGGTAAATAAGAAATGTCATTCACAATTTTAACATGTAAAAATATAAGAAAACATTAATAAATCTGAATAAACAAATATCAGTAAATTTATGTAGATACACTGCATCTTCCTGGTTAGCACAGGGAAGTACCAAATTGGTGTCATTAGAAGAGGGGTTTTGGAACAAATTGATAAACTGAACACTAACAAGTCACCGGGACCAGATGGCATTCACCCAAGAGTTCTGAAAGAATTCAAATGTGAAATTGTGGAACTATTAATTGTGGTTTGTAATCTATCCTTTAAATCTGCTTCCATACCTAATGACTGGAAGATAGCTAACATGACGCCAATATTTTAAAGGGGCTCTAGAGGTGATCCTGGCAATTACAGACCAGTAAGTCTAATGTCAGTACCGGGCAAATTAGTTGAAACTATAGTAAAGAATAAAATTGTCAGACACATACATGAACGTAATTTGTTGGGGGAAAGTCCCGTTGATGACTCCTGTACATTTTAAAGCAGGCACCTGCATGCTGTCCAGAGTCAGCGGGACTTCCCACTGGCCCAACAGGGGCTCTTGTACATTTCAAAGGAGGAATGCAGAAGTGCCTGTCGAGTAGTCGATGGAATTTCCATCGACTACTTGACTAGTCCGTTAACCGCATTTTAACATCCTTAGTTTGTGTTTAAACTATTTAAAAGTTGTCACTGTTTATCTGTCTGCCATTTCCTGATGTGTTAGACTCTTTTTCATTTGATTGTGTCTCATCTGATCTGACCCACACTTTCATCCTCTCCTCTCCTCCTGACTAGAACATAGAGCATCTCTATTTATAGACCCTCCCCTAATTGATGTCTCTGTCCGATCCATGTGCTCCTCCGCTGGCTTTCCCCAAGCCTTAGTTTAAAAACTGCTTTACAACCTTTTTAATGTTAAGTGCCAGCAGTCTGGTTCCATTTTGGTTTAGGTGGAGCCCGTCCTTCCTGTATAGTGGGGTGGGCAATAATTTTTGCCCGGGTGGCCACTTCAAAAATTGTTCCGCGGGAAGGGCTGAGGCCTAAACAGGAAGGGTGGGGCCTAAATGGGAAGGGGTGGAGCTACCCCACCCAAGGACCATGATTGGTTTGGGGATAAGGGAGCCCCTTTTCCCTCCTTCCCACTAGGCAACCATGACCTGGAAGAGGCTTGGCACGCTCCCCCACTCCCAGACCAATCAGGGCCTGGGGGCGGGGGAGAGTGGGAAGCCTCCTCCCACCCTGCAAGGACACGTGGCTCTTTGAAGCTCCACGGGCTCCTTGCAGGGCTGGGGCAGGGCGAAGGAAGCTTCACGCAGCCCCCAGGCCCTGATTGGCAAACAGACAAACTAACAGATAAACACACGCTCAGCACACAGCTCCCCTTGGCTGCAAAGGACAAAATGGAGCCAATGGGAGCTGTGAGGCTTCGTGGCCGTGGCGCCGGTACATAAACAAACTGGGGTGGCCAGTTAATGTGTTTCTCAAAGTGATTTCGCGGAACACTTTCAGAAATACTGGTCTAGACAGTGCTGGGTCCTGCCGTGAGGGCAGGGGACTGGACTCGATCTCTCAAGGTCCCTTCCAGTTCTAGTGCGCTATGTAGGGTTGCCAGGTGTCTGGTTTTGAACTGGACAGTCCAGTATTTGAGCTTTCTGTTCGGGAAACAAAGTGAGACAATAGAAATGTCCCATATTTTCTAAATAAGATGTAATGTCGATTGTGATGTAATGTCAAATGTGTCTAGTATTTTTATTGAAACCATCTCGCCCTAGCGCTATGATTCCATGATTCTAAGAGCTTTTCTCTTGGCCAGTAATGTATCCTGGTAATCATTTTCTATTTTCTCTGTATCCAGGTTGTCTTACATCATTGACACTGTTACATTCAATCCATTCTTTTTCGTTTCTCTCTCTGCTTCTGTCGTCTGGATCAAGTTCCGGTGAAATGAAAGTTCTCTCCATCTGCCACTGCTCCAGAGCCAGCTCCTCTCTGCCTGAGTTTATCATTTTCTTCATAATGTTTTATGTTCACAAGCTGGAATCAGGTAGGGATGTCCGTGCATTCGGCTGCTTCTTGCATGATTTATTGATTTGCTTTGATTTATTAAAAACAGCGAGTGGTCCTGTGGCACCTCAAGACTAACCAAAATATATAGACTCGTGAATTGGAGTGGAAATAACAAAAGCCAAGATATTTATTTAACAGCAGAAGTACCCCTCAATTATAGGACCCATTTTAATGAGGCTAATTAAGTGGCCTGGATGTGTCCCATACATGGTTTTTTATATGGAAATGCAGATATTAATTGCAGGAGAAATTAGCTTTGTAGTGTTAATGTTAATGTTTTTGTTTGGGCCCAGGGGAATGGTGTCAAATCTGATGATAAATTCTAGTTCTTCAGACTCTCTGTAACTGGTTAGTGAAATTCCTTTAGAAGAATGGTGACATTTGCATGCATGGTTGAGTGCCCAGGCAGGTTACAGTGTTCCTCTACAGGTTTCTGTGTGTTACCATTTCTGATGTCTGACTAGTGTCAATTTACCCTCTGGTGCAGAGACTGCCCAGTTTCGCCAATATCCATGGCCAAGGAGAATTGCTGGCACTTAATGGCCTAGGTCACACTGATGGATGTGCAGTTGCATGAGCCTCTGATATGGTGGCTAATATGGTTAGGTCCTGTGATGGTGTCGTGTATAGATGTGTGAACAGAGTTGGCAATGGAGTTTATTAGAAGGGCAGGTTCTTGGGTGAGTGTGTCTGAGGTGTGATGTGTGGCTGCTGGGAAGGATTTGCATCATGTTGACAACTGGTCACGTACATCACTAATCACATCACATTCAGGTTGCTTACTGTCCCTAGAGACCAGTCACTTACCTAGATCAATTTGTACCCTAGATCAGTGGTATACAACCCATGGGTCACGACCCCCAAGGGTGTCGTGGATGTCTTCCCAAGGGGTCGCGGCGTTTAGATCCAGCTGGTCAGGGGCTGGGTGCGGCCATGCGGCATGGTGTTTAGATCTGGCGGGCTGGTGGCTGGGCCTGGCAGTTGGCCGTCCCCGCGGCACAGAGCCAAGATCTGACCAGCCGGGGGCTGGGCCTGGCCATTGGTGGCCCCCACGGAACAGGGGTCGCAGATCAAAAAAGGTTGTGCACCGCTGCCCTAGATCACAGAGACAACGCCTGCAGCAATCCTGCCATGAGCTACTGGAAGGTCTATTAAGCAGAAAAAGAAATAAGAATTTTGTGCAGGTCTAAGCAAGCAAATGTACACATGAGAGTTACCATCTAGCTCCTAAGAGTGACAGTTGTAGAGATCTGCCCATTCCAAGTGTCCTTCAGTGTGGAGGAGAGAAGCCCTGGGGATCTCTGGCTTCAGTCTGGTTTCCCTGGCCTTTTCAGAGTTCAGACAGCAAAGACATGGAAAATCGTCAGGTCGGCTGTATTATTGCCCTCTTCCAGCGCTCAAAAAAATGGGACAAGGCATCGTGGATAAGGCACTTAACAAAGATTTGTCTTATCATGGCCCATTTAAATGTTGATCTCCTGGATTGGGAGGGGAAGGGGATGAATAATTCCTGTACCTGGGATCACAAGTTCAGAGCAAACGTTTTCAAAGTTCTAAAGTAGAAGTGACATGCTTTCTTATAGCATGAAATACAGACAATTGCAAGTGAGATCCATGCCTGCAGCAGCCTACAAGCATTTCACACAGGCTAAATGCTAAATACATTCTTATAAGAATAAAAGCGATTTTGAGCAAAACTAACACCTCGGTGAATGGGTCAGGTCTCCAGCTATGAGTCCTTAGCTAATTCCTGGCATCGGGTTTTCCAGTGTCACACCCACCACATTCCATCCACCCGAGTTCTCAATATGGCCTTCCTCCGTGTCCTCCTTAACACACCCGTGCTCTTCTCAGAAACCCAGGCAGTCCAGACTGGAGGCCCAGATTCCATTGGAACTGGTGGGGAGGTGGGGGCACAAAGGAATTTGAATAAGGAAGCTTTCACTGAAGGTCTCCTGCCACCTGTCTCTTGACTGTTAAAAA
>CM033444.1:8205449-8321961 GCA_019425775.1 Rafetus swinhoei
CTAGACACAAAGCGCTATCAAGCAACTGATGGGCTTGCCTTGGAATGGTGCCAAGCGCGTGACCAAGGCAAGACTTGTCCTTGCCAGCCCTTGCTCCGCCCATTGGTAACACACAGAGGGCTTTAGCAAGGAGGCCCACATTGTTCCCATTGTACAGCTGGAGAAACTGAAGCACAGTGGGGCTGTGACATGCCTGAGGTCACACACCAGGCTGGACTAGAAGCTCAGTTTCCAGTGGTTCAGGGTTGTCTGCACAGGTAGCAAAGATGTGAGTGCAGCACAGACCAGCATAACCCAGCTCACTGCAATCTGATTAATGTGGGGAACAACCGCAGGGTGGCGGGCTTCAGCAATCACGCCCTGTCTAGCTTGTGCTGCGATCAAGCCACCCCTGCTCAAAGGAGACAGTCCTGGGAGCTGCCCGCCGGCCCGCGGTGCAGCCCAGCTAACGGCAGCGAAGGGCAGAGATGGATACCCGGCAGCCACCTCCTGCCCCCGCTTCTCCCATTCGCTCATCCCTGCCCCCAGGCTTGCTGAGGCCTATGGGGAGAATGCTTCAGAACTAGCCAATTCACTCCCCTCACGCCACAACACCGGCCTAGAGGCACCACAGGGCCTGACCCCTGGGACCCCACAGTGTGGGAGAAAACAGGGCCTGACCTGACCCCCAGTGCAAGGGATCCACCTGAGGGAGGGCCCTAGCACCAAAATCTCACTGGTGCTCAGGAGGCTACAGGGCCTCTCTAGGGGGCGCTGGATCCGGTTCAGTCCCAGGGCAGGGGGCAAAGGCTGGCTCACGGAGGTATGGATGGGCTCTGGAGATCCGTCCCTTCTAGGGGCCCAAGCCCCCCTCTAACCCCATGCGGGCAGTATAGAATCACAGAACACTAGAGCTGGAAGCGACCTCGAGAGGTCATCGAGTCCAGTCCCCTGCCCTCACGGCCGGACCAAGCACCCAGGGCTGCTCAACACATGGCCCATGGGCTGCATGCTGCCCACAGCCAGTTTGTTTGCGCCAGCAGTGCAGTTTGGGTTTGTGTGGGGATCAACACATGGCTGGCAAGTGGAGCCAAAACAAAAAAGTAGTCAGTGTAATGATCTTCTCTTGAGATGCATTTTAGTAGTTAAATTCTTGGACTGTCATTGCTCATGAAAAGTGCTGTCACATGGGTAGAAATCAGGGAAATGCTGCATTTTATTAATATCAGCAGAACTGACTTAAATGGGGCCTGTATGTTGTGTAGTCTTGCCTTAATCTTTGCATTCATGCATGTACGTGTGAGAGAAGCTATTTGTATATATTTGCTTGCATATTTAACCACACTTTAGTTGAGGCTGTCAGCACGTTCTATATCAGTGTGGCCCCAGGGCTTCCAAAGTTGAGTTGCCCTTGCTCATCCCTGACAGGTGTCTGTCTAACCTGGTTTTAAATATCTTCAGTGATGGAGATTCTGCAATCTCCCTAGGCAATTTACTCCAGTGTTTAACCACCCTGACAGGCAGGAAGTTTTTCCTAATGTCCAACTTAAACCTCCCTTGCTGCAATTTAAGCCCATTGCTTCTCATCCTAATCTCAGAGGCCAAGGAGAACAATTGTTCTTCCTCCTCCTTACGATACTCTTTTAGTTACTTGAAAGCTGCTCTCAAGTCCCTTCTCGGTCTTCTCTTTTCCAAGGTAAACAAGGCCAATTCCTTCAGCCTTGCCTCATATCTCATGTTCTCTAGACCTTTCATCATTTCTGTTGATCTTCTTTGGACTTTCTCCAGTTTCTCCACGTTTCCTGAAATGTGGCACCCAGAACTGGACATGATACTCCAGCTGGGGCCTAATATAGATGGCTCATTCCCTGCCTAGGGGATGTGAGACTGGGCGGGTTAATTTCCAATCCTCCTGTTTATTCTTTTCCTAAGCCAGAAGGGCACAGTAGTTCTGATGGGGGCCCTGCAGGAAGGCAGCCTGCACTGCCCAATGCCTGCCCTGAGACTGCAGGTGTTAAACAGCTGTCCAGCCCACCCTAGAGGTGACTGCTTTTCAGCATGCCTGAAGCAACACAGCACCAGCAATGGACAGGAGAATGGCTCCCTGGCATGGCTTGCTCATGACTGCTTCAGTCCCGTTGGATGGGCCTCAGCCTCTTTTCTTCTCCCCTGGCTTTGCAATGGGGCTGTAGACTCTGGGGAAGAGGGGTGGAGGCAGGCAGAGGTGTCTCCTGCAGCAGATATAGACACGTCTCTCTATTAATCATTCCCTCATTGAAGTTTTTAGCTTTGTAGTGAGTCCTTTTACATGGAAACTTTGTATTACGTCTTGGTAGAATAGTCCCTAGGACAAGTGAGGCAGAGACTGTCCCTGTGGGGTGAGTGAGGTGGGAATGTATAAGGCGGAAGGTGAGCACCTCTGGGCAGTTGCAAAGGTTGGAGAGGGGATGGAAGCCAGACCCAAGATCAATGAGTCCTGGGAAGTGGGCCCATTGAAAGGAGACTGGACCTGTGGATGCCTTGGGGTCAGCAGCAAGGGCCTGCTTTGGGAAGCCCCCTCTTTGGAGGTGAATGTGGCAGCATTGAGACACCACCCAGAAGCAGGCGCCACAGACACTAACTGCAGATTCATGGGACGGCTCTCACAGATCTTGCACATGCATAAGAGGATAGATCTGCAGGAGGGGGGGCAGTGGTGTAGCGAGGGGCCGGAGGGGTCAGTTGCCCCTGGGCACCATGCTAGGGAGGCGCCAATTTAATCCCATTCTGCTCCCCCTGTCGTCCCTGAGCTCACGTGCTCCTACTCCGCCTGCCACCGGCACCTGGAGCCTCCCTGCTCCAAGCCCAACCCTCCTCCATCTCCACTGGAAGGTTAGTGCATGGGGGAGCTCAGCCTCAAAGTGTAGGGGGTGGGGGAAGATGCGGTACAAGAAGCGAATTGTGAGTGTTTTCGACCACTATACCCCATCCCTCGTAATTTGCAACCCTGGACCAGAGATCAGAAGAGGGAGCGAATTGTGAGTGTTTTCGACCATGGGATGCCATCTCTCATAATTTGCAACCCCTGGACCAGGGATCAGAAGAGGGAGCGAATTGTGAGCATTTTTGACCACAAAACCCCATCCCTCCAAATTTGCAACCACTGGACCAGGTAGCAAGTCCTGCAGGTACCCCAAACTTGAAATTTGGTTCCCCCCCCCCAGTCTCACCTCCCTTTTCACATATTTTGAGCAAGCAAGCCAGGTAGCAAGTCCTGAGCAGTAGCACAGATTGGACCACAAAACACCCCATCCCTCCTAATGTTAGACACAAAAACATCAGCAAATCAAAAACATCAGCTGTGGCCATTAGCAAGGAGGAAGCGAATTGTGAGTGTTTTCGAGCACAATAC
The DNA here is from genome assembly GCA_019425775.1 of Rafetus swinhoei. NCBI lineage: Eukaryota > Metazoa > Chordata > Testudines > Trionychidae > Rafetus > Rafetus swinhoei. Next base: position 8,208,820 of record CM033444.1, read on the forward strand.
CCCCTCCCTCGTAATTTGCAACCCCTGGACCAGAGATCAGAAAAGGGAGCGAATTGTGAGTGTTTTTGACCACAATACCCAGTCCCTCGTAATTTGCAACCCCTGGACCAGGGAGCAAATTGTGAGTGTTTTGGACCACAAAACCGCATCCCTCGTAATTTGCAACCCCTGGAACAGGGAGCAAATTGTGAGTGTTTTGGACCACGGAACCCCGTCCCTCAGAATAAGCAACCCTGGACCAGAAGTCCCCTCCCTTCTACTGTTAGCCTCCCAAGGCAAAGCAACAGCATCCCTGAGTCCATTATCAAGGAGGAGCAAATTGTGAGTATTTTGGACCACGGAACCCCATCCTCAGAATTAGCAACCCCTGGACCAGGTAGCAAGTCCTGAGCAGTAGCACAGAATGTCACGTATGCCTGACAGAAACCGCAACGGTCGCAAAAACGGAGGGTTTCACTTTCTGTCATCGCACCGGCTCTAGGCACCGGCAAACCAAGCACGTGCTTGGGGCGGCACATGTCCAGGGGCGGATCCCGGCCAGCCTCACCGCCCGACGCGGGCCTGCCTGTGCCCCCAGGGCAAGGGGCGGGGCGGAGCCGGGGCCTGCAGGGGGGCGGGCGCTCTTGCTGCCCCACCCGGCCCCTGGGAAGAAGGGTCCGCGCCCCAGTGCGGGCGGAGGGGCAGAGCGGCCCGCCAGCCGGGGAAGCTCGCAGCGCAGCTGCTGGGGCCTGAGCGGAGCCAGCCCTGGTGCGGAGCCCAGCCCTTTGCAGGCACCGCGCAGCGGTCACTGGCCCGGAGCCCGCCCGGGAGCCCCGCTCCCGCGAGCCCGGCCCGGCTGCCCTCGCGCGGGGCTCGAAGCTCGCTGGGCGGGCGGCTGGGGAGGGGCGGGCACGTGGCGGCAGCGCAGCGGGGGGGCGCAGCCGGGCCCGTCGCACCGCGCAGAGCGAGCGGCGGGGCGCGCGGCCATTGGGGGGAGCGGGGCCCGGGTGTTGCGGGGCCAGAGTCGGGGGAGATGGGGCGGGGGTGTCGCTGTCTCGCTCCGGGAGGGGTCACGGGGTTCGGCGGGAGAGGGAAGGAGACGGAGTCGGTCAGTGGGGAGGTGGGGAGGGAGCGGACTGGGGCCGGTTGGGGATCAGGTTTGGCTGGGAGGAGAGAAGGTAGAAACTGGGTTCGGTGGGGTCAGGGTGTGTGGAGGGGACAGGACGAGGCTGGGTTTGGCCGGAGGGGCGGTGGGAGTCAAAGAGCTGCCAGGTGCAAGGGGTTTCCTCCTCAGGGCCTGTCCTGCAGCAGCAAATGGAAATGCAAATGGAAGTCAGCCAAAAATGAGGAGTAAGGGTTAGTTCAAACCAACTGCTAACGCGACCAAAGCGCATCTTCACTTCCAAAACAGCTGTGTTTCAAAAGAGCACTCAAAGAGAGTATGCAAATGAAGCGGAGGATATTGAAATCCCGCTTCATTTGCAACTCTGGTATGCCTACTTTGCATTCTTCTCTCAAAAGAAGAATGCAGTGTAGACATACCCTTACTTTACAAAACAGAAACTCACTATATATTTTGGAGAGTATGCATGTCTGTCTGTCTGTCTGAGAGTCTATTTCTTCAAGAACGCCTCCGAAATGGTAAGAGCCAGGCCCACCAAATGTGTCATTCACCTTTCTCTGATCCTACCTTAAAGCAAGGTCAGAGTTTGGTTGTGCCAGGACAATGGGATGTTTGTGGAATGTGACTGATTCTCATCAGGTGCAAAGGGATGGGTGTGATGGCAGGGACAGTTCTACCCCAGAATGAATACAGAGGGGTGACCAAATGTCCCAGCTCTGGGTCAGAAAAGGGCAACAAAAATGATTCGGGGTTTGGAACAGGTCCCATATGAAGAGAGATAAGAGAGACTGGGACTGTTCAGCTTAGAAAAGAGGAGATGAAAGGGGGATAGTATAGAGGTCTGTAAAATCATGGCTGGTGTGGACAAAGTGAATAAGGAAAAGTTATTTTCTTGTTCCCATAAGCTAAGACCTAGGAGTCACCAAATTAAATTAATAGGTAGCAGGTTTAAGACAAACAAAAGGAAGTTTTTCTTGACACAGTACACAGGCAACCTGTGTCTACACAGCAACTTCATTTTGAAATAAGTTAGTCCATGTCTACACATCAGGTAGTTATTTCAAAATGGTTTCAAAATATTGCCAAGCTGCAGGACTTCTTATTCGGACTCCTGTAACTCTCAGGCTACGTCTACGCTGGCAGCTTCTTGCGCAAGAAGGCTGTGTTTATACTGGCGCAGTCTTGCGCCAAAGTGGCCGCTCTTCCGCAAAAACTTGCTGAGTCTACACTGTCCGCATGTTCTTGCGCAAGTAAACTGACATTCTACTGTATGAAATCAGGGCTTCTTGTGCAAAAACTATAATGCTACAGTTCAGGAATAAGCCCTTTTGCGCAACTGTTCTTCCTCAAGAGGCCAGTGTAGACATGCAACATGAATTTCTTGCGCAAGAAAGCCCTATGGTTAAAATGGCCAGCAGAGCTTTCTTGAGCAAGAGAGTGCCTACACTGGCATGGATGCTCTTGCACAAAAGCACATGCTAGTGAAGACACTCTCTTCCGCAAGAGTTTTTGCGTGAGAATGCGCCAGTGCAGACGTAGCCAAACTGTTTTGCGGAGCGTTCTTGCACAAAAAGTCTTCCACAAAAGCGCGTCTACACTGGCATGTGCTTTTGCACAAGAGCATCTATGGCAGTGTGGACGATCTCTTCTGCAAGAAAGCTCTGATGGCCATCTTAGCCATAGGGGTTCCTTGCGCAAGAAATTCATGTTGCCTGTCTACACTGGCCTCTTGCGCAAGAGGGCTTATTCCTCATGGGAAAGGAATAACTCTTCCGGAAGAAGCCCTGTTTTCCGACACTGTACAGTAAATTTACTTGCGCAGAACGCGCATGCAGTGTAGACACCCAGCAAGTTTTTGCGCCAAGAACAGCTGTTCTTGCGTGAGTGCCGCCAGTGTAGACGTAGCCTCATTGTATGAGAAATAATGGAAGCTGGAGGAAGACTGCTTCATTTTGAAATAAGTGCTGTGTAGACGCTCCCAATTTCAAAATAAGATAAGCAATTGAAGCTCACTTTGTGTAGCTTATGTTGAGTTAAGCCCTGCTGTGAGACGCATCCTAACAGGGTTCAAGAAAGAGCTGGATAAATTCATGGAGGTTAGGTCCTTCAATACTTATTAGCCAGGATGAGCAGAGATGGTGATCTTAGACTCTTGTTTCCCAGGGGCTGGAAATGGGGATGGGGAGGGATCATGTGATGATTCCACGTTCTCTTCACGCCCTCTGGGGGATCACGCTTTGTCCACTGTGGGACACTGGGCTGGATGGGCCTTTGGTCTGACTCGATATGGCTGCTTATGTTCTTATGTCCTTAAAGAGCCCCCACCCCACTGCACCCAAGTGTGTCTGCACTGACACAGGCGTAGCAGCTCAGGGTCCCGGGTACCTGAATCCAGCCATGAGTTCACAGAGAATCTGAGTCCTGCTTCTGTTCAGTAGAATAGTCTGAACAGCAAACAACCCTCCCCACAAAAACTACCCAATGGAGACAGCAAAGCCCTCCTCCCCCCTTTGCGGCAACAATCCATTTCCTAGATGGAGGAACACACCAGAGAGCAACCGGACAGGACCAGATGGAAACATTTTATTAAAGCGAATGATTCACACACAGTTCCCGACATACAAGTTACACAGGGGCTGGGCACGGAGGGGTCCCTGGCCTCTGTGTGTCGGGGGCTGGGAATGGGCGACAGGGGAGGGATCACTGGATGTTCCCTGTTCTGTTCACTCCCTCTGGGGCACCTGGCACTGGCCACTGTGGGCCGACAGGACACTGGGCTGGATGGGCCTTTGGTCTGACCCAGTCTGGCTGCTCTGATGTTCTCTGGTGAGTGCCTCCCATAGACTAGCTCAGGCAGCTCCCTGCCAGGCCTGCTGGCTTGTCCCAGACACTCCCATCCCCGTAACTCAGGCTGGGGCTCACAGCGTCGTGCCAGGGATTTTCTGGGCAGCTACAATCCAGGCAGCGCCGTTCAGCGTTGCAATACCCCAGCCCCTGCCTGGAGCTGGGTCCTTGTCTCCAGCTCTGCAGGAGAGCAACGTTCCCAGCAGGCAGCAGCTTCAGGTGCCGGGGCCGGCTGCTTTCCTGAGCCCAGCTGGCCCCAGAGCCCCTAAGCTGGGGGCTAGTGAGAGGCAGAGCGGTTGGGTTGGTGAGATTTGTGTGACCTGATCTGAACTCTGCCTGTCCCCAGCCCGGCTGTTAGCTCTGCCCCTGCCCAGCCCCCAGCTCTGCCCTTCAGGGCCTGTCTGCTCCTGGGGCTGCAGTAGGGTCCTTGCACCTCCCGTAAGTGCAGCTGCAGGGAGGGAGGGGGAGGAGCTTCTGGGGTCACAGAGAGGAAGAGCCAGGGGCGGGGTAGAGGGGAGTCCTCCAGGGTCACACAGACTGGGGGGTGTGAGGCCAGAGGGGCTGTTGTCATGGAGACAGTCGGAGCTGTGTGTTTGTGCCCCACCCCACCCAGACCCAGGGTCGGATTCTCTCCCCAGGGAGGGAGCCCGGCGGGAAAGTGAAGATCGGGGCCTCGGTTCCAGCATCGATAAATGTCACCTGCCCCCGGTCACAGTCCAGACAAACCCGGATCCTGCTGGGGGGGGGCTCAGGGGCAGGGGGGTCGCAGGGTCAGTGAGAGCCTGGAACTGACCCCTCCACCGCCCACAGCCCAGATCCGCCCGGGGCTCAGGCTGATCCTCCCTTCCTGCTCACAGACTCTCTGGCCACCCCACGGCCCAGTCGCCCATCCCCTCCTCCACCTCCCAGCAATGTCTCCCGAGGTGAAGCCCTCACGGCCCAGCACAGGGGCTAGTGTCAAATCTCTCCGGGGTGTCGGGCCATCGCTGCCGTGTCTCTGCCCGTCTCACACGTTTCCCATCCTCCGACAGGACGAGCCGGGATGCGCCGTGTCTGGATCCAGAGTCACGGCTGGGGAGAATCAGCGTGAGGGGCAGAGCTCGGCCCTGGGGGTCGATGGCGTCAGGGACAGAATCTGCCCCAGCTGGGCAGTGACTCAGGGACTCTCCTGCCTCCCGGGCGCCCGGCTCTGAGTGGGAGCAGCCCTGAGGTCTCGGCCCAGCCCAAGGGCAGCTCACTCCCGGCAGGGAGGGGCCGTGGCAGAGAGAAGGCATCAGAGGGGCCCTGACACTGGGAATCTGCCCCCTCTCCTGGGCCGGGGACAAGCGACTCTGGGCGGGGACCCCAGAGGACATGATGGAAACTGCCTGGTCAGGGCTGGCTGAATCCAGGCGCCTGCCCTCAGTTGGGTCCTCCCCATTGAAATGTCCCTGGGTCCCAGCTGCCTCTGGGCAGGGTTTGTGATTCCTGATGTAAGCAGGGGCTGAACTCAGTATTTCCTCATTTAACACTATAGATGCGTTTCTGAAAATGTTCGTGCTAAGCGGCGTGCAATGCGGGGTCAATTTTCCCTTATAAATAATGGAAAGCGGTGAGGTTGCGTTTCAGGTGGTGGCGGCCAAGTCAATTTTTGTTGGTGCTGGGCTGTCAACATCAGCATTAGATATCTGGCAACACAGGATAACTAGCAACAAAAGTTGCGCGGTTTGTTAAAACACAAAGATAAACACATGAGTGAGCAGAGGAGCGCTGTGACCACGTGTATTCATCCGCTCATGCGTATCACCACTGTTTTCACCAACTTGTACCACCACACGAAGTAGTCCACCACTTGATTATTTTCGTGTTATTTCGGGGACGGTCGTGTTATTCAAAAAACGTTCCCTAAAAATAAAATCGTGCTATTGCGAAAACATGCTAAGCAGGCACGTGTTAAACGAATAATTACTGTACAGCTTGCTATCAGCCAGCTAAAAGGGTGGGGTGGGTGTGCTCACTCAAATTGTTTAGCTCTGCAAGATAATTAACTGTTAACTGTTGATATTTAAATACAGCTCATGCCGGGATGGGGAAGGAATCCGGGGTGTGGTTATGTAAATCCATTTCAGAAGTGTTTTGGTGAAATATTTGAGAACCTGGAGCTAATAGTTCTTGATGCCAAATGTTAGGACCACTTAGAACAAGCATGAAACTGGGATTAGAAAAGATTAGAGACTGTGTCATTTTAGACCAATGAAACTGCAAAGAATCTTGATGGGTATTTGGCTTCAGGAGGGTCCATGGATCTGCTGCAGTCTTTTCCTAGATTTAGGAGCTGTGCATCAGAGCCAATAGACCTCTGCCTGCATCAGCTGCCTGTGAGAGATTCTTCTGTGGTGATGGACTCATATTTTTCATAGAAGAGCAAGGATTGACTATGATAATTAAAAAAAAATGCTCCCACTGTTGAACAAACATTTTGGAAATTAATCGTTACAATACAAAAATGCTAAAAATGCACACTCTGAATCTTGTTTCTTATGCAAAAACTCTTCCAGAAGAGAGCGTCTACACTAGCATGTGCTTTCGCGCAAGAGATGTGCTTTTGTGCAAGAGCATCCATGCCAGTGTAGAGCTCTCTTCTTGCAAGAAAGCTCTGATGGCCATTTTAACCATCGGGCTTTCTTGCAAGAAATTCATGTTGCCTGTCTACACTGGCCTCTTGCGCAAGAACAGTTGCACAAGAGGCCTTATTCCTAAGTGGGAGCATCAGAGTTCTTGCGCAAGTAGCCTGATTTCATACATTAGAACGTCAGTTTACTTGCACAAGAACACGTGGCCAGTGTAGACAGGCAGCAAGTTTTTGCACAAAGCGGCTGCTTTTGCAAGCGCCAATGTAGACACAGCCTATGTGTGTATCTAATATAGAGAGAGTTATATTATAAGTGTTTATATATTGTGTTTGTGTATGTGTGTGTGTGACAGAGAGAGAGAGAGTGAGAAAAATAATGGTTACCAGCAAAAACTTGGGTGGTTAAGCATAGGTTTCCATAAGACAACTAATTTTTACTTTTGCATACCTAAATACAAATACTTCAGGGGATAGCAAAGTTAGTCTTTTGTTGTTGTTTTTTAAAGTACAATTAAGATGTGATACTTCTGTACTTTTACTCAAGTAGTTTTAAAGAAGGTTACTTTGGCTTTTACTTACATTTGTTTCAGAGTAGCAGTACTTTGACTTAAGAATCTTTTCCTCCAACACTGTGCATTGCACAGAGTAATTACAGTACAAAGACATTACATTTGCAAGGGGCAAAACAATGAAAATGGGTTGCAGAGATGGGAGTGTAATTCAGTGAGTCTCAGGAATAAGATAAGACAAATGTGAGAAATGTTATGAAATTTCATGTCCTGTCTTTAGTCCCCTTTTTACATTTTGAACCTCCTTTCAAATGCAGTAAGAAAAAACATATAGATAGAGAGGGCAGGGCAAAGTGCAGGGGCGTCTGCAGCACTACTGAACATGCTCAGTGCTAGGGTTGCCAGGTGTCCGGTTTTCTACCGGACAGTCTGGTTTTTGGGGCCTCTGTCTGGTAAAAAGATTCAGAAAATACCAGACGTGAGCAGTGTCCGGTATTTTCTGTTTTTCCGGCTGGGCGCCCAACGGAAGCCTGGCGGGGAGTGGCTGGGAGGCGGGGTGTGATCGGCGCTGGGGCCCTTGGTTGCGGAGGAGAAGGGGAAGCCCTGTCCCTGCCCCTGGTCAAGCGCCTGGTGGAGTTGCAGCCGGACTCGCGTCGCCGGGACCCTGCACGGGATGGGAGCGCCCTGGGATCTGCATGTGCCCAGGTGTCAGCCGATGGTCAGGGCAGTGAGTGGTGTGTGTGTGTGTATTATACACCCGAGACTTCAACTGCCAGGACCGGGGTCCTTTAGCAGCGGGCAACCTGGAAGAGGTTGACGGGCGCCCCAATAAGTTTAGAGGGAAAGTTTATACACCCGAGACTTCAACTGCCAGGACCGGGGTCCTTAGCAGCGGGCAACCTGGAAGAGGTTGGACGGGTGCTAACGGATCTATCCCTTATGACCGGCTGGAGTTCTTTTAAATTGTGCTTGGTTCTGTTACAGCAACTGAAGGAGTCAGGTTAAAAAGCTAAATTTTATTGTTACAGGGTAAACTTAGCTGTTAAATGCTACTGCTGTGTTACAGATAACACAGCCACTACAAAAGGACAGGACAGAAATTACACTTAAAACAAAAGTCACTTACAGGTACCATGAAACCCTTTTGGTTCTCTGAGCTCTTATTAAATGCATGCAAAATAGACACCTAGCAGGTATATATTCTCACCCCTGCGTTCCAGACTTGGCGTGGCCAGCGTCTTTCTCTCAATCCTCGGGAAGAAGTAGGGCGAGGTTGGGCGTCCACAGACCTCGGGAGACAATCAATACCTGCCAGCAGGTATAGATGATTGGAGCTCCAATGGGGTGGGCTACTAAACCCCTCTTTATACCCCTTGGGTCACGTAGGCGTCTTCCTGGTCTCAAGTGGCCAATTAGGAAAAATGGCTTTGAATGCCAAGTTTCCCACGAAGGTGCAAAGCATAATTCACACCTGGGAAAATGCAGACAATGGGCACTTCTAGTATGTGATGGCGAAGATTCCTCTCCTGGGACAGTGCAGGCGTGTCAATTACTGGTACTAGCCATCAGGGCGGCGGGAGGCCCCGGGTCGTCAGCCTAGCCCATTTACTGTCTGGTTTCTGTTTATGGTAGAGTCAGGGACAGGCAGAACACCTGCGTTCCCAGGGCATCAAGGCTGACTGCCTTTCTCTTGCTCTTTGGGGAAACAAGATGGGGTTCATGTCTGGCTACACCAGGTCAGTCCCACTCCCTGCCAGCCGATTCGCTCCCCCACCCTCACTCCCCTCCCACATGGCTGGTTCTCCCCTCCTCCTCCCGATCTCCCCCGGCCAGCCCTGCTGCACCCAACCCCCACCTGCCTCCTATTCCTGCCGGCCAGGGTTCCTTCTCCCAACCTTCCCCAGGCAGCCCCGCTGCACCCCCCGCCAGCCCTACTTCCGGTGGCCAGTTCTCCTGATCTCCCGACCAGCCCCCCGCTCCGCCGGCTGCCCCCGCCAGCTCTGCTTCGCAGTCCTCCCCTCTTCCTCTCTGCCCCCCCTCTTCCTCCCGGCCAGCCCCGCTCCCCCTCCCAGGAAGAATGTCCGGTATTTTTTTTAAGACTATCTGGTAACCCTACTCAGTGCCTCTGAGGTGAATACATGATTAAAATATGCTGAAGCAAATAAAAAAGCCCCCTTGCCACTCTGACGTGCGCTTCGTTCCCACTGGGGGGGCTGGTTTTATCCCTCTGCCCGGCCTGTGCTGGGGCTTTGCGCTCCGTGTTGAGGGGTTTAGCTTGCGCCCCGCCAGAGCTGAGTTTGCCCAGAATGGATCCTCATCTTCCTGCATCTGCTGCACCCCCTCGCCACGTCACTGCTCAGCCATCTCCTCCGTCGAGCCGCTTGTCTTCCCTCTGAAATGCTTTTAACATGTAGTGAGCAAACACGTGCAGCTAGTGTGGGCAGAGAGAAGGGCAGGGGCGTCCGCAGCCCGACTGAGCATGCTCAGTGCCTCCGAGGTGAATAAATGATAAAAAAACATAGTTCTGCACATCCAAAGGCCCCCTGCCATGAGCACCCTTTGCCTTGTGCCTCGTTCCCACTGGGGAGGCTGTTTTTAGCCCTCCTGTCTGCCTCTGCTGGGGCTTTGCGCTCCGTGTTGATGAGTTTCCCAGGCGCCCCCCCCCCAGAGCTGAGTTTCCCAGGACGGATTCTAACCCTGCCTGCATTTGCTGCTCCCCCTTGCCAGGCCAATGTTAAGCCACCTTCTCTGTTGAGCCGCTTTTCTCCCTTTTTAAACACTTTGAACATGGACTAAGCAAAAACTCACAGCTAGTGCTGGCAGAGAGAAGGGCAGTGGCTGCAAGAGAACTGCTGAGCATGCTCAGTGTGTCTGGGCATGCTCAGTGCTCAGGCAGCAGCACAATCTCTCCAGTAGGAGCTGTCTACATTACACCGGCAGCCCCAGGATTGAACCAGAACCCCCACCCCTCACAGCACAGGCGAGCGTCCCACCCTCGGTGCTCAGTGTTCACACCTTGAGAACAGCATCAGCTACACCCCCACCAGTGGGTTACACGGGCACCAGAGAGACCTGGGGCATAAGGAGCCTACTGGCCAGGAGGGGAAGAGGCAATTAGTCAGTAGCTGTGACTGTTGCCCTACTTCTCTGGCTGCTCCATCACACCCCCATGTCAGGCAGTGAACCCCCTAGTCGCTTGTTACCCCTTTCTCACTCAGGGTGCGTCTGCCCTGCCCCGTTATTCCAAAACAACAATGTGAGTGTCCACGCAGCAATTCCGTTATTGGGAAATAAAGTCGCAATAAGTGACGACTCATTCCAGCTTCTGTAACCCTCATTCCACAATAACTAAGGCCTCGTCCGAAAGATCCATTTCCAAATGCTGGTCGTGTGGACGCGCCACTGCTGCTATTTCGAAATAGCTCCCCCCCCCAGGGCCATTCAAAGACGTTACTGCCCAGTGCTTCCTGGGGCTCTACATCGAGGTAGCACATCTCCATTAGGGGAGCCTGCCTCGGACTCATTTTGAGGCTTCCCTGTAGTGTGGATGCTCTTATTTTGGAATCTATCTTCCAGAACAGCTTATTCCGAAATAACGGTGCAGTGTAGATGCACCCTGAGCGCCTAGTCCCAAGTTTGGGGCCTGGCAGATGTTTTGGAGGAATCACTGTCAGTCTGGACTCATCACTCTTTATGTAAAGGCACCGTAGAGTCTGTAAAGGGAAAGAGCAGGAGAACATGCCCAGAAAGGTGGCACTGACTGATACAAAGTGCAACCTGCCCATTTCCCAGCAGACGAAAGTGAAACTAAACTCTCTGGTCTCTGCAGGAGAAGCCATGGCTGCTGCGAATACAGCAAAGAAGCTCCAGGATGAAGTGACCTGTCCTATTTGCCTGGAGTATTTCAACGATCCTGGTGTGGCTCTCGACTGTGATCACAGCTTCTGCCGAGCCTGCATCACCCAGTGCTGGGGGGGACTCACCGCAGACGTCTCCTGCCCCCAGTGCAGACGGGCCTTTGCCCAGGGGAACCTCAGGCCGGACAGGAAGCTGAGGAGTTTTGTGGATGCCATCAGAGAACTCAGGTTGCTGGCAGGGAGGGAACCAGCCCCAGGGAGACTGTGTGAGAAACACCAGGAGCCTCTCAAACTCTTCTGCAGAGAGGATGAAATCCCCATCTGCCTGGTGTGCGACAGATCCAAGGGGCACCGAGGTCACACCGTGATTCCTGCCGAGGAAGCTGCCGAAGAATTCCAGGTAGGGAAATGCCGACTGTGATCCCTGCCCTCTTGGGACTGAGGGGGAGCACTGGGGAGGAGCTCCCGCCCTGGGAATCTAGCCGATAGGATCAGGGGTGGGACTGCAGGAAGCAGAGACGGCCTGGGGATAGGGCACTGCAGCAGGGTCATTGCCTCCTGAGTGCCCCTGGTGGCATGGGGTAGCCCTGCCTCAGTTTCCCCAAAAAGACCCACAGTGACATTTTTTGTGGCCAGTAACAGCCCTGTTCTCCCAGCAGGGACTCTCAGGACTTTGATTCTGGAGTTTGGCCTTATCATCCTGAGCAAGATCCAGGGTCTCCTCTGCCTGCTCCAGGAGCCTCCTCTCTCTGGCTTTCCCTGGGCCTCTGTTTGGCCTACCCCAGGCCAGGTTGGATCCCAGGGCCCCTCATCCTGCCCTTCATTGTCCCTTCCTGGGGAGGAGAATTGACTATGTCTCAGGTGGGGCTGACAACCAATGTTCCTTCTAAAATAGTCCTTCTGGGTGTGGAATAAATTTTGTTTGGTGCACCAAGGCATGTGTCACTGTGCACCACCCATAGAAACACCTGCTGCCAGGTGTGAGTGACTATGCGCTCTGCTAATCAGCTGGGCACCACTGGAATCTCCTCTGCAGAGTCAGTGGGGGGAACCTTGTGCCCACCACGTGTCCATGCTGATGTTAATGGCAATGGCAATAATTGGTAGTGAGTAGAATGCCCTGGTGTCTATAACACTGGCCTCTCCGGGCCCCAGGGAGCAATTGAGGCCCCGTGAGGCCGGGCAACCTACGTACAAGCCAGCCAGAGAGAGCTCCTAGCCCCAACCACAGACTCATGAACAAGGCCCGCTGCTGGCGGATAAAGATAGAACCAGGGGTGGGAATGGGGGAGGGGCACTGAGGGTTGTTTGCAAACACCTGCAATTGCCAGAGCTAGGTCATCACGGGTGGCTGCCAGGCCAGATTTCCACCCTGCACCTGCCTGGCTGTGTCCCTCCTCTCTGCTCCTTCCCCCCACCCCAAGCGCCCCGGCCTCTCTGGAGGTCCCTGATGCTCACCATGTCCCTCTGCTCCTCCAGCTCCCTTCCCGTGTGATCTCCCCCAACCCCGGCGCATGCAGCCTCTGAGTATGTGACCCCAGCTCCCTATGGAAACAAGGGCCGAGAATTTCAAACACCCTGAAAACACTCCCAGTATCTATTCCTGTGACTCTGTGTCTCCAATCCCATAAACCTGCCGGGCCCTGCAGTCGCGAGTACAGTGTGTGTCTGTGCTGGGCCAGCTCCCCTCCCTCTAGTTCTGAAACTAACAATAAGAGAAACAAAACTAAAAAACTAAACATCTTCACTGGCAGGACATTACAGAAATGGGTTGAACCAAAAATTATCTATTTTTAATTATTAGCAAATCTCACATTTGATTTTTGCTTAGTCACATGAAATGTTTCTGTGTCTCCAGGAAAGGCTCCAGGCCCAGCTGAAGACTCTGAGAGCCGAGAGAGAAAAGCTGCTGGGACTGAAAGTGAGCAGGGAGAAGACCAGCCAGGAGTACCTGGTAGGTGCCCGGCGTTATTACTCTGCCTTTGTAGAGAGCCGCAGGGAGCTGATCTTGAATCCGACATTAAGGAGCGGCCCTAGACTGGATTACGGTTTCTCTTCATCAGCCAGAGAATGAGCACCCAGAAATCACAATTCATTGTTTTAGCAAAATCCCTCCTTAGGGTTGGGACCCTAAACCAGCCGCTTCCACCCTCTGTGTGTTTGTGGACCTCTTTAGAAATGGCAGAGGGAGGTTCTGACCCCTTTGAAAATCGATTGTCTGTGTCAACAGCTGAAATCTGTCCAGTCTAAGTCTTTTGCTCACATGGTCCATGGCCCTGGGGGCACAAAGACCCCAGGGTGGAAACCACTGCCACACGCTCTGTAAACTGTTATTCTCATCTACTGTCTTTTAGTTACAATTATCTTAATTACAGTCACTTCACAAGCAACAATTTATAATAACAAACACCGAATTGGGAATTAGGAAATGCCTGAGACCAAAGCCCAGTGAAACACGTTAGTTCGTCAGTTCCCAGCCTCCCTCAGCCCAGAGATTGCAGGACGTTCAGTTATGTCCGGAGGAGTCCTTGTGCAATCTCTGTTTGTGCTGTTCTCAGAGTTCCAGCTTAAATCACTAAATAAAGCCCCGTGTGTTCCTCCCTGGCTGTCATGTGGTGCTCCTTCCTGGCTTAGTCCTTTGGGCACCTCTACATTGCACACTTATTTTGAAATAAGCTGTTCCAGAGGAGATATTCGAAATAGCTTATTTCAAAATAGCACGTCCACACTACAGGAAGCCTTGAAATCAGTCCAGGGCAGGCTCCCCTCATGTGGATGCGCTACCTCGATGCAGAGCCCCAGGAAGCACTGGGGAGAAATTACTCTGAATGGCCCTGGGGAGGGGGTATCTCGAAATAGCAGCAGTGGAGCGTCCCACACGACCGCTATTTCAAAATAGCAATTTCAGAAGAGGCCGTATTCCTCGTCAAATGAGGCTTACAGAGTCGGAATAAGCGGCCCGTTATTTTGAATTTATTTAGAAATATCAGAATTGCTGTGTGGACGCTCCCTTTGTTATTTTGGAATAAGGGCGGCTATTCTGTAATAGCGCTGCTGTGTAAACGCACCCTTTCTGCCCTGACAGTTTCTCCATTGCTGTCGTTCACCTTAGGTGCCTGCTTTTTCTTTCATGGGTTCATTTGTTTTTCTTCCCACCTGTCTCAGAGAGTGTGGCTCTGAGTAGAGCTGGGCAAATGCCAGATCTTTGCTGGCAGGGTATTAACAAAATGGGTGGAACAAAAATAATCTATTTTTAAAATTATTAGCAAATCACACATTTGATTTTTTGCTTGGTCAAATTAAAGTTTTGTTTCAACTTGACCATTTCCTTAAAAATAATTTTAGAAAACACAAGGACAGTTTCAAAAATAAGTTTTGGTTTCTCATGTATTTCTTTCTGCAGCACAACAACCGGTGACGTTGCCAGTGATTCATGAAATGTTTCTTTGGTGACAAATCTGTATTTTCCCAGGAAAAAATGTAATGAGGAAAATGTCACCAAGGACTAGTGCTGAGTCCTGCTCCTGCTGCTCCCTCCTGCTTTGGATCAGCATCACTGAGGCCATGAGCCACTCACGATCCAAAGCACGTCAGACACGGAAATGTCCTTTATGAGATTCTGGGGCCAAACAGGAAGATGTGAGAAAATTCTCTCTCTAGGAGACAGACTGTTCACTGTCCGGTGACTTAGAATTTCCAAAAGATATTCTTCCCTGAGCACTCAGTGCTCTGTGAAGGAAGGCTCCATCCATGTCCCCTAGCAGTGGTGGTGATGTTCTTCCTTTGGTTCTTCTTCCAGAAACAGACACAAGTCGAGCGGCAGAAGCTTGTGGCCGAGTTTCAGCAGCTGCGGCAGTTCCTGGAGGAACAAGAGCGACTCCTGCTGGCCCAGCTGCAGAAGCTGGACGAGGAGCTTGTGAGGCTCCAGACTGACACTGTCACCAAACTCTCAGCAGATTTCCCGTCTCAGCGAGCGGATCCGGGAGCTGGAGGGGAAGTGTCAGAAGCCAGCGAGTGAATTCCTGCAGGTGAGACTGAGGGGAAATTCCCCGGATCCCGCCGCAGAGACAGGACAGCCCCTGACAGGTGGGCACAGGAGTCAGAGGTCACAGGGAAGCTCCGTGTGCGCCCTCCTGGCATGGGAATTGTTGTTTTGTGCAGGCCCAGAGGCACAGAGCTGTTAGAGAAGGGGAAGCCCCATTTGCTCAGGGGACACAAAGTCTAGTTCCCCCTCACTCGAAAAGTCCCTCCCTTGGAATTCACAGTGTGTGTCAGGTGGGACTGAAACTCTCTCTCTCTCTCTCTCTCTCTCTCTTTCTCCCTCCAGGACGTCAGAGGCACCCTGAGCAGGTCGGTGGCTCTCACACACCTCACAGCGCTGGGGAAATACTTGGCAGTGAAGCTGTCGCTGCCTCTCCCCAGGGCTCCACAGCAGAACGTGCGGGAAGGTCACATTTGGGATTCAAATCTCTGACCCATTTAACTCTGAGGCCCTCGCCCCTTTAGAGACGACTCTGCAATTACCCAGGGAAAGGCGCAGACTGGCCTGTGGTATATTCTACCATGTCACCTCCCTGGGGAATGGCTGCCCCAGGACTGAGGGGTGGGACGTGGGCCTGTCCCTGCTGGGCGCTGGGCACCGTTCAGCCCAGGGCAGCAGGGATCCAGCGTCTGTCCCGCCCGAGGGCTGTTTGGAGACCTGTGTGGGATGAGCTGGGGAGGGGGAGCTGGTGTCTCAGTCTCGTCCCTAGTGGGCAGATTCTACAGCCCTTCCCCTGGGAACCTCCCGTCCCTCAGCGCCTGGAGGCCCAGGAAGGAGTTGGCCGTGGAGACTCAAATACTTGCTAACCAGAAGTTAAGAACTGAGTCACTCAAGGCAGGATCACAGCGGCTCCCAACCTGTGGGCCACAGACCCCTGTAGGGTTGCCAGGTGTCGGTATTGGCCCGGACAGTCCGGTATTTGCGGCCTCTGTCCGGTAAAATGTCCGGTATTTTCTGTTTCTCTCAGTCGGAAGGACGCTTGGGCCATTTTCCTCCTGCCCCGTCTGGAGGGGGCGCGGAGAGCAGGGAGCCTGGGGACTTAAAGGCACAGTGATGCTTTTTTTTGGTGTGTTTGTGGGGGGGTTTTGCACCCACCATGTGAGGGGGAGGTATTTTTTATAAAAGTATCTGGCAACCCTCAACCCTTGGTGGTCCGCGACGGGACTGCAGGGGATCTGTGGAAAGTTCAAAAGCAAGGACTAGGCATATGGCGGTGGCCCCGATCCTTCATTTTCTTTTCCTTTTCTTTTTTTCTCCCTCAGGGAGGGGAGGGGCTCCGTAAAATTTTCATAGATTGAGAAGGGGCCCACATAGTCAAAAAGCCTGGGAACCACTGCAGTGTCACCATGGGACATTGTTTCTCCCCAGGTGTGAGGAGGTCAGGCCCAGCAGCCAGAAGAGATGGCTCCTGAAATGGAAGAACAAGTCCGTGGTTTCTCCCAGAAAGTAATTGCGCTGTCGGAGAGTCTGAGGGAGTTCAAAGGTACCTGGGGATGGAGGAGGGAAAGTGAGACCCTGGAAGGAGAATGCGCTGGTTAATTGGTTCATAATTAGATGATGCTTCCATGTAATTGGGAGGTGAATGGCCCAGACTTGGGTTCCAAGACACTCAGGTTGATTAATTCAAACCTTTGTGTGTTCAGAAGCAGCCTTTGCAATGACAGTGACTGTGAGAGTGAGAAACGCCAGAGAGAAACACCGCCCAGTTCCCTTCTCCTGGGGCACAGGCCTGTCATGGTGCATTTCTCTTGCGATAGTAGGAGCCCCCCTGACAGTATCTGACCTGTTAGAACCATCCAGATGAGTTCTGTTCCAATCGCCCGTTGTGTTAGGGACAGTAAGTACCTTGTGTGACTTGTACACGGCTCACACAGGAACTTTGAATTGCTGGAGCGTTTCTGCTGTCCAAGCGATTTTGTAGTTATTCTCTTTTCTGATGTGCATGGGTCACTTCTCCACAAGGGGGTTCTGGACGTGGCTCCCTGGCCTGGGCAGGTCACTCTGGGTGTCCGTCTGCAAGCACCTTGTGTGGGCAACACATCTGTGTCCCGCATAGAGCAGCTCAGGAATGCGGCACTTTAAGAGTAAGGTCACTGTAGGAAACATTTCCCTTGAGAAGCACACGGCTCGCCAGGCCCAAGCCGAGCCAATCACCATCCATCAGGCTGGGGGCAATAATTCTTAGTGGGGCCACTCCAAGATTTTGGAAAGTGGCCAAAGGGCCATACTTTGCTGTGCTGGGGGTGCAGGGTCTAGGTTGGAGGTTGGGTGCAGAAGGGCACACGGGGTAAGGGACTGGGGTGCAGGAGATGGTGCGGGTCTGAGAGGGACTTTGGGGTGGTGACCTGGGTCAGGAATTGAGGTGCAGGGTCAGGAGGGTGTGGGTGCAGGAGGATTCTGGCCTGGGGAGGGATGTAGAGCGGGTGCAGGGTCTGGGAGGAGCTGTGACCTGGGGCAGGGGGTACAGAGGGCTTGGAGGGTGACCTAGGGAATTGAGTTGGGACGCAGGAGAGGGTGGGGTGCCAGTGGCAGGCTCTGGCTGGGAGGCACTAAGTAGCTCCCAGCCAGCAGCCCTGCAGCATCCTGCCTGCAAGGCAGGCTGGGCATGCAGCCCCAGATCACTAAACTTGCAGGCTGCTCCTCCATGTGGCTCTCAGCTCCGGGAGGGGAAGAGGCTTGTGCTGCCCCCTCCCCAGGCCAATCTCTCAGTTCCTATTGGCCGGTTGTTTCCAGCCAATCGGAGCTGAGGGTTGGGCTGGGGGTGGGAGAGCACATGAAGCCCCCTCGCTGCAGAGCCCAGAGCCGCCGGGACTGAGCTTCAAACCACGGCAGCTGCGTGTGCCTGAGGGTCCGGCAGGGGGGTCCACAGGCCGGATTGGGTGGCCGGATTCGGGGGGGGGGGGGACGAGGGACGGGGGCCGTGTGACACTGGGCCCCTGGCTCTCTGCGCCTGGCCCAGGCACACGGGCCATTGCAACCGGGATGTGACTCTGCCTGAGCCAAGCCCGGCCCCGGCCCCTGCAGCCACTGAGCAGCGGGTCACAAGTGGCCTCCCCGCCCTGCTCTGCCCCACAGGGCGCATCTGGCCCATGGAGCCCACCGCCCCTGCCTCAGTTTCCCCAGGGATAAACAGCTCCCAGCGAGAGCCAGGGTCTCACACTCTCCGAACCTCCCGTTAGCACGGAGGGACCAAGGTGCCGGAAGCTGCTTTGATGCCAAAGGCTCTGCAGGGCCTGGGCCTAGGCACCGACAAAAGGCCGGAAGTGAGCGAGGCCTGAGTGTGTCTGTCACATGACACCCGGCTCTGGGCTCCCGTGCAAACCTGAATCTCCCTCTCTGCTCCCCAGACACTCTGCCGGCCGCACTGGAAAGCCCTAGGCGCACAGACCAGGTGAGCTGCCTCGGGCCTCATGCCCCCTCAGAGCCCCCCAAACGGCCCTTCCCCAGCCTCCTCCAGCCCAGGGGCCACCTCCTGCCCCAGACTCCTCCTCCTGAGACCCCCAAAACCCCAGCCCAGAGCCCAACCCCTGCCCAGAGCCCCTTATCCCCAGGGCTCCCCCAGAGCCCTCAGCCCCTCCAGCGCCCCAAGTCCCTGCCTCAGCTTGTACCCCCCCTCCGGTATCCAAAGCCCTCGGCCTCACCCCTCCCTGCCTCCTCTCGGCCTTGGGCTCCCCTTGTTCTCTGGTGCGGGAGCAGGCCGGGGGGTCCAAGAGGGGAGTTTCCCTTCCCCCCCGGTGACTGACGGGCTGTGCCCAGCATGGACTCTGGGGACGTTGCTCTTTCTCCTGCCCCCCGGCAGAGGACCCAAGAGTCCATGGGAGGGTCCCTGCTCTGCCGGGGGAAGGGATGGATCAGACCCCAGAGCACCAGGGCACGGGGCACAGACAGGGGCAGTCCTGGGCCCATGGCAGGCAGCTGGGGAGCTGCTGAGAGCAGAGCTCTGGTCCTGTTCCCCTTTTCCTCTCTCCCCCCGCATGAGCTCAGCTTCTCTCTCCTTCCACCCAGCCGCTCCGCTCAGCTCCCTGGGGCCCCTCTTCCTTCTGTCAGCCCCTGAGTCAGCCTCCTGCCATGGCTGGGACAGAGACACCCCGTTCCCTCCGGCGCCTGGGCACCCCAGTGCAGGACTCGCCTTGTTCAGCCTCTTCCGCCCAGCCCAGCTGGGCGGTCCCTGCCCCTCCCTGCTGGCTCTGCGGGGTCTGGGCGCTGGGCCGGAGGCTGAGCAGCCTGGTGGGGGCAGGTCAGAGCTCGGCCCAGAGCCCCAGTGCGGCGGGAAAGGAGCCGAGCCCAGACGTGCCGTGGGGAGACGTGTCCCAGGGGAATCACAACCCTGCCCAGAGGCAGCTGGGACCCAGGGACATTTCAATGGGGAGGGGCCCAGCCGAGGCAGGGCCTGGATTCAGCCAGCCCTGACCAGGCAGTTTCCATCCCGTCCTCTGGGGTCCCCGGCCCAGAGTCGCTTGTCCCGGCCCAGGAGAGGGGGCAGATTCCCAGTGTCAGGGCCCCTCTGATCCCTTCTCTCTGCCACGGCCCCTCCTGCCGGGGGTAGGCTGCCCCTTGGGCTGGGCCGAGACCTCAGGGCTGCTCCCCACTCAGAGCCGGGCGCCCCTGGAGGCAGGAGAGTCCCTGAGTCACTGCCCAGCTGGGGCAGATTCTGTCCCTGACGCCATCGACCCCCCCAGGGCCGAGCTCTGCCCCTCACGCTCTGATTCTCCCCCAGCCAACGTGACTCTGGATCCAGACACGGCGCATCCCGACCTCGTCCTGTCGGAGGATGGGAAACGTGTGAGATGGAAGAGACACGGCAGCCACGGCCCGACACCCGGAGAGATTTGACACTTGGGCCCTGTGTGCTGGGCCGTGAGGGCTTCACCTCGGGGAGACATTGCTGGGAGGTGGAGGGGGGATGGGCGATACTGGGCTGTGGGGGTGGCCAGAGAGTCTGTGAGCAGGAAGGGAGGGGTCAGCCTGAGCCCCAAGGGCGGGATCTGGGCTGTGGGGCGGTGGTGGGGGGATCTGTTCCAGGCTCTCACTGACCCTCGACCCCCTGCCCTGAGCCCCCCCGCAGGATCCGGGTTTGTCTGGACTGTGACCGGGGCAGGTGACATTTATCGATGCTGGAACCGAGGCCCGATCTTCACTTTCCCGCCAGGCTCCTCCCGGGAGAGAATCCGACCCTGGGTCTGCCTGTGGGACAGAAAAACACTCCAACTGTTTCCATGACAACAGCCCCTCTGGCCTCACACCCCCAGTCTGTGACCCTGGAGGACTCTACCCGCCCCTGGCTCCTCCTCTCTGTGACCCCAGAGCTCCTCCCCCTCCCTCCCTGCAGCTGCACTTAGGGGAGGTGCAAGGACCCTACTGCAGCCCCAGGAGCAGACAGGCCCTGAAGGGCAGAGCTGGGGGCTGGGCAGGGGCAGAGCTAACAGCCGGGCTGGGGACAGGCAGAGTTCAGATCCGGTCACACAAATCGACCAACCCAACGGCTCTGCCCCTCACTAGCCCCCAGCTGCCTTGGGGACTCTGGGGCCAGCTGGGCTCAGGAAAGCAGCCGGCCCTGGCTCCTGAAGCTGCTGCCTGCTGGGAACGTTGCTCTCCCCTGCAGAGCTGGAGACAAGGAGCGAGCTCCAGGCAGGGGCTGGGGTATTGCAACGCTGAACGGCGCTGCCTGGAATTGGAGCTGCCCAGAAAATCCCTGGCACGACGCTGTGAGCCCCAAGCCTGAGTTACGGGGGATGGGAGTGTCTGGGACAAGCCAGCAGGGCCAGCAGGGAGCTGCCTGAGCTAGTCTATGGGAGGCGCTCACCAGAGAACATCAGAGCAGCCAGACTGGGTCAGACCAAAGGTCCATCCAGCCCAGTGTCCTGTCCAGGTGCCCCAGAGGAGTGAACAGAACAGGGAACATCCAGTGATCCTTCCTGTCGCCCATTCCCAGCCCCGACACACAGAGGCCAGGGACCCCTCCGTGCCCAGCCCCTGTGTAACTTGTGTGTCGGGAACTGTGTGTGAATCATTCGCTTTAATAAAATGTTTCCATTGGCTCCTGTGCAGTTGTTCTCTGGTGTGTTCCCCCATCTAGGAAATGGATTGTTGCCACAAAGGGGGGGCTTTGCTGTCTCTAGTGGGTAGTTTTTGTAGGGGGAGGAGTGTTTGCCGTTCAGACTATTCTACTGAACAAAAGCAGGACTCAGATTCTCTGTGAACTCATGACTGGACTCAGGTACCCGGGACCCTGCGCTGCTACGTATGTGTCAGTGCAGACACACTTGGGGTGCAGCAGGGCGGGGCTCTTTAAGCTCTTTAAGGACATAAGAGCGGCCATATGGAGTCAGACCAAAGGTCCATCCAGCCCAGTGTCCTGTCGGCCCACAGTGGCCAATGCCAGGTGCCCCAGAGGGAGTGAACAGAACAGGGAATCATCACATGATCCCTCCCCTGTCGCCCATTCCCAGCCCCTGACAAACAGAGTCCCTACCCAGTCTGGCTAGTAAGTATTGAAGAACCTAACCTCCATGAATTTATCCATCTCTTACTTGAACCCCCTAAAGTTGCATCTACACTGCAGGGCTTAATTCGAAATAAGCTTCACAAAGTGAGCTATGTCAGTTGCATATGTTATTTTGAAATTGGGAGCATCTACACAGCACTTATTTTGAAACAGAGCTCTCTTCCTCCTGCTTCCCTTATTCCTCCCACAATGAGGGTTACAGGAGTCGGAGTAAGAAGTCCTCCAGCTTGGCAATATTTTGTCACAATTTTGAAATAACTAACTGCTGTGTAGATCCGGACTAAGTTATTTTGAAATAAAGTTGCGGTGTAGACGTACCCTTAAAGTGCTAGCCTTCATAACATCCTCTGGCACAGAGTTCCACAGGTTGACTGTGCGCTGTGTCAAGAAAAACTTCCTTTTGTTTGTCTTAAGCCTGTGACCTATTCATTTAATTTGGTGACTCCTTTTTCTTAGGTTATGGGAACAAGTAAATAACTTTTCCTTATTTTTCCACACTAGTCATGATTTTACAGACCTCTATCCTATCCCCCCTTCATCTCTTTTCTATGCTGAAAACTCCCAGTCTTTTTCACCTCTCTTCTTATGGGACCTGTTCCAGACCCCAAATCATTGTTGTTGCCCTTTTCTGACCCAGAACTGGGACATTTGCTCACCCCCCTGTATTCATTTTGGGGTAGATCTGTCCCTGCCATCACACCCATCCCTTTGCATCTGATGTGAAACAGTCATATTCCACACACATCCCATTGTCCTGGCACAACCAAACTCTGACCTTGCTCTAAGGTAGGATCAAAGAAAGGTGCATGCCGCATTTGGTAGGCCTGGCTCTTACCATTTAGGAGGCGTTCTTGAAGAAACAGACTCAGAAAGAGACAGACAGACAGACAGACATGCAAACTCTCTAAAATATAGAGTGGGTTTCTGTTTTGTGAAGTAAGTTACAAACCTCTGCAAATCCAGCCGTAGGGGAAGCCATGGACCAGACCTCTTTGATTTGCACGAGATCTACTTCAAACCAGCCACAGCTACGGCTCAGGGCATCCTTAGGGAGGAGGTGGGGAGGACGAACGATCTGCCTCTCACAGTAACGCCAAGGACTTCACCAAGGGCTCTGCCGCCTTCCCAAAAGTGGAGGGAAGGGGGTGGGCAGGAGCTCCTCCCTCCTCTTCCTGCCCCTCCCTTCCTCATCCATGTCACAGTCCGAGCAGGCTGGGAGTCCCCATCCTCCTGCCCGGGTGCTGAGAGCAGCCCTGGCCTGTGTCACTGCCCAGACATGGCACCCGGGACAGGTGGGGGTCCCTTCCTCACAGCTGCCCGAGTGGTTCCTCCATGGCTGGGTTGGGGGGAGCTGCGCAGGCCGCAGGGGGGAGCCGGAGTGGAGCGGGACTCTCCCCTTGCAAGTGCCCTGGGCCCCGCAGTGAGCCTAGGGCAGGGACGTGGCCAGGGGGCTGTTCCCCCTTCCCTCAGTCAGGGGGAGGGTCTGCATGGCTCCCACCTGCCCTGCTCCTCAGCCTGGCAGGCGCCTGCTGCTCTGGGCTGGGGCATGGGCTGGAAGGAGGGGGGTGGGAGCCAGAAGTGACCCCCTGTCTGACCCCTCCCCCGGTTCCAGTGCCACCGGGCGGCCCCGTGTTCCCTCTGCGAGCAGCCTGGGATTTACCCAGCCCGGCGGCTCCGCCCTGCAGCACGAGGGCCCCTTCCCTGTGGCGGGCAAAGCCCCCTCACTCCAGTCCATGCTGCGGGGGGGTTTGGGGCCATCTCACCCCCAGCAGCCCCTGTGACACTTCTCTGTCCCCGTGAGCAGGGCTGCCGAGAGGGGCTTTACCGGGGCTGGGCTGCATTTCCCACCCACTCTCCAGGGTCTCCTCCTCTCCGGCTCTGCAGAAACAGCTGCAGCTCCTCCTCCGCAGCCCCGGCCCAGAGGCAGAAACCAGACCTGCAGCCTTTGCCAGGGGAGCAGCTGCAGAGGAAGGTTTCGGGGGCCTGCGGACAGAGGAATGTGAGAACTTGGGGTGGGGGGGGGTCATTTACCTGGGTTTGGTACCTGGGCGAGCCATGGGAGTGACTGAGCTGGACCTGAGAGACTGGACTCAGCTCCGGGCTGGAGGACACCCCGAATCCTTTGGTTCACTGGGGTTCCCGTTCCCATGGCCCTGTGCTGGGATGGAGCAGTCAGAAGGACGAGGCAAGGGACTGCTTTACTCCATCCCACCCTGTCCTCTGCCTCTCCCTCCCGCCCTACAGCCCCTAGCGGAGTGACTCACCCGCGCCCTTCCCACAGGCCAATGGGAGAGCCATGCCGGCTACGCACTGCCCAGGCTGTTCCCGCGCTGGCACGTCGGGTGCAGAAGGCGGAGGCCTGCCGAGGACGTGAGAACACCCTGCCAGTAAAGGCTTGTGTTAAAAACCCCCAGAGTCATTCGAACTAATTACTCCCCAGGGCTTCCTGGGGCTCTATGTCGAGGCAGGCGTTCCTCATTAATGGAGCCTGCCTTGGACTATTTCTGACTCTTCTCCATATGAGCCATCCCTGCTATACGTCTCCCCAGTATGCGTTGGTTCCGCACTAGCGTTGTTGACACTTGTAGGAACTGTTGGGTTATACGTCGGCCCATTCCCCGCTCTTACATCGTGCAAAAAAAAAAAAAAAAAAAAAAAAGGAAAAAAACTAATTTATGCAAATGGAAGTCAGCCGAGGGAAAAAATATCCCTGCTTCATGTCGTTTCACTCTACATCCACGTTTTTTGGAATGTATCTTGGGCGTATAGCGGGGACGCCCTGCAGTGGGAACACGCTATTTTGATGTTGTAACATCGGGAGTTATTAAGTCGGATTTAGTGATGTTGAAAGCGTTCCCTAGTGTAGACACGGTCTCTGGGCGCGCTGGCTCCGCAGTCGCTGCAATCTGGGTAAACCACCGTGGAGAGAGGCGTAGAGCTTGCTGGGCTCTGGCCCCAGCTCTGGTGACAGTGTGGACACCGTGGGGTAGCACCGCACGTGACTGGCCCCGGCGCCCTTCCCCCCAGGGACCTGCGAGGAGGGTGGTTTTCAATTCTTTCGTATTCTGAAAGAATCCCCTACTGCTGGATTTATTTCGAAATAACGGAATTGCGGTGTAGACGCTCTCAACGTTATTTTGGAACAACGGCCACTATTCCGAAATAGCACTGCTGTGTAGACGCACCCTGAGACTCATCTACCCTAAAGGAATGACTAAATCAGGGAGACTTAATCTGTGCTGATTTTCTGTGTATTTGAAGGTGGATGGTGTCTCTGTATATGGTGTGTGTGTGTGTGTGTGTGTGTGTGTGTGTGTGTGTGTGTGTGTGTGATGAAATTGAATATAAATGAGGTGACTGATCCTACACTAAAGTTAACTGGAGTTTTAGCATTAACTTCAATGGGTCCACGATTACACTCATTGGGTTTTTTGTCTCTTCTTTTATACGAAGTTTCTGTTTCATACCCTGTGAAAGGCCTCTCCTGACAGGCGCGTTACGGGCAGGGGCGCAGTATGAGAGCTAAGGGCTGTAGGTCCCTGTTGTTTCTGACACGTGGGATCCGGGTTGTTTTCAAAGAGCGACAACAATCCGCACACTGTGGCCTGAGCAGTGCTGTCGGCGTTACAAACGCTGGGCCTCTGAGTGCCCAGAGTCAATCCGGGCTGGATAAAGCTGCCCTGCACAGTCCGGCCGACCCCTCTCGATGGCTGGTGGGCTTGGGGCCCGGGCGGGATCGCTGCGTCCTGTGACTGTCAGCGCTGCCCCAGGCCCAGCACAGACACCTGGGAGCAGTGGGGAGATGGGGCCTGCACCAATGGGGAGCCCAGCTGTCCACTGCACATGGCAGCCAGGCCCCTCGGGTCCCCCCCACACCAAGTGGTACGAGCCTCTCTAGGGGAGCAGGTGGGGCTGGAGCAGCCCATCCCAGCATGCCTCCGAGGGCAGTGGGAGGGGCACACAGCTGTGGGGGGCCCCGGGGCAGCCACTCAGTTTCTGTGATCCTGGGACCGGCCGACACCCTCAGGCTGTGTCTCTGGGGGGTCTCAGCACAGCCGCTTTCCAGCCCTGGTCCAGTGGGGCAGACTCACCCCCAGCCTCTCCCCGGGGCAAATTCTCCACAGTGGGAGCAGGCTGTCAAAGAACAAGCATCACCCGCATCCTGCTGGGACGGCTCCCCCGGGTGTGTGCGCTGGCCCTGGCACCCCACCCCCGACACCCCGTGCGGCCCCCTGCACATCGCCCCTCTGCCCTCAGTCCCTCCACTGTGGCGCTGTCCCTGTGAACGGAGCCAAAACAAACCCCCCAGGTGCAGAGACCCAGGAGTCCGGACTCCTTGTGTCTGGGGAAGCGACGGACCCGGCTCCCCGGCGGGGACTTTCTGGTGCGTTTCCCAAGGAGTAACTGTCCTCGCCCCCGATCGGATCTTCCCTGCTCCCCGGGCGCCCGTTTTCTCTCCGCTTCCCCTTCTCCAGAGGGACGTGCAGGCCGAGGAGGCGACTGGGGCTGGATTGAACGAGCTGCACACGCTGCGCAGGGGAGGAGCAGCTGCTTCTGCAGAGGCTGGCGGAGGAGCAGAGGAGACTCTGCAGGCTCCCACGGCTGGGGGTTCATGGGCAGGGGTTAATGGCTGAGGTGGGGTTAGTGGGGCAATGAATGGCTGGGAGGGTTAGTGGCAGGGGGTTAATGGCTGAGGTGGGGAGTTAGTGGGGGCAATGAATGGCTGGGTGGGGTTAGTGGCCGGGGTTAATGGCTGAGGTGGGGTTAGTGGGGGCAATGAATGGCTGGGAGGGGTTAGTGGCAGGGGTTAATGGCTGAGGTGGGGGTTAGTGGGGGCAATGAATGGCTGGGGTTCATGGGCAGGGGTTAATGGCTGAGGTGGGGGGTTAGTGGGGCAATGAATGGCTGGGAGGTTAGTGGCAGGGGTTAATGGCTGGGTGGGGGTTAGTGGGGGCAATGAATGGCTGGGAGGGTTAGTGGCCAGGGGTTAATGGCTGAGTTGGGGAGTGACAGGACAGGGGCATTAGCTGCCGGGTGGGGGTTATTGGCTGAGGTGGGGGTTACAGACCAGTAAGGTTAGTGGTTGAGGTGGGGTTGAGTGCTGGGAGGGCTGATAACTGAGCTGGGGTATCAGAGGGGGCTAATAGCTGAGGTGGGCAGTTTGCAGCCTGGGCGGTTAGTGGATGAGGTCTGTGGGGAGGGATGTTACAGGCCGGGAGGGTTAATGGCTGAGGTGGGGGGTGTCCGGGGCATTTATTGGCTGATGGGGACAGGGACGGAGAGCTCGGGTCGGAGGGGTTAATGGCGGATGTGGGGTTTTGTGGACAGGAGGGTCAATGTCTGAGGTACAGGGGTTAGTGGCCGGGGTTAATGGCTGAGGGGAGGGATTAGTGGTTGGGGGTTAGTGGCCAGGGGTTAATGGCTGAGGTGGGGGTTAGTGGGGGCAATGAATGGCTGGGAGGGGTTAGTGGCCGGGGTTAATGGCTGAGTTGGGAGTGACAGGACAGGGGCATTAGCTGCCGGGTGGGGTTATTGGCTGAGGTGGGGTTACAGACCAGTAAGGTTAGTGGTTGAGGTGGGGTTGAGTGCTGGGAGGGCTGATAACTGAGCTGGGGTATCAGAGGGGGCTAATAGCTGAGGTGGGCAGTTTGCAGCCTGGGCGGTTAGTGGATGAGGTCTGTGTGGGGAGGGATGTTACAGGCCGGAGGGTTAATGGCTGAGGTGGGGGTGTCCGGGGCATTTATTGGCTGATGGGGACGGGACGGGAGAGCTCGGGTCGGAGGGTTAATGGCGGATGTGGGGTTTTGTGGACAGGAGGGTCAATGTCTGAGGTACAGGGGTTAGTGGCCGGGGTTAATGGCTGAGGGGAGGGATTAGTGGTTGGGGGGGTTAGTGGCCAGGGGTTCATGGCTGAGGTGGGGGTTAGAGTCGGGGGGTTAATAACCAGAGGAGTTAATGGCTGAGGAGAGGGGTTAGTGGGGGCAATGAATGGCTGGGGGTTCATGGCCAGGATCAATGGCTGAGGTGGGGGTTAGTGGCCAGGGGTTAATAGGGAGTTAAAGGCTGAGGAAGGGGGTTACAGGCTAGAAGGATTAATGGCTCAGGTGGGGGTTTATTGCCAGGAGAGGTAAGTGGCTGAGGTGAGGGGGTCAGTGGCTGGGGCAATTAATGGCTGGGTGGGGTTAGTGGCCAGGGTTAATGGCTGGGGAGTTACACACCATGGGGTTAGCTGCCTGGTGGAGGATAATGGTTGAGCTGAGGGGTTCAGGCCGGGGTTAGCGGCTGAGGTGGGGGAGTTAGTGGCTGGGGTTAATAGCTGAGGGGGATTAGAAGTGAGGGGTTAGTGGCTGGGGCGGTTGATGGCTGGGTGGGGTTAGTAGCCGGGGTCAATGGCTGAGTTGGGGGAGTGACAGGACAGGGGCATTAGCTGCTGGGCAGGTGGGTTATTGGCTGAGGTGGGGGGGATACAGGCCAGGGAGGCCTGTTAATTAGTGAGCATTCAATGTAGCTGAAGATTGGATGAACACAGTTTCCTAGAGTGGTGTGAACTTAACCCATGAGTACGTTTTAGAGAAACCTGACTAATGTTACACTGTATTGTACACAATGTAGAGAGCCTATAGCTAACCTACACTAGAAAATTAAATGAAAGAAATATTTTCCCACAATTCTCAACTGCAGAGGTGCTTATATGTGTATGATACCCTTGTTGTATTTTCCATGCAGCGTTTTAATGGCAATCCACGAGAAACAGATGAAGAAAACAAATGCAGACCTCAAAGAAACTGGACTTTCAAGCTGTGTGTTATAAATGCATCTGCATGTATTTTTATCTGAATCTGACCTGTATGCAGAAGTCACATTCAGAGCAATGGGACAATTCTGTACCAAGGCACAGAAGGTGCAGCCTTAGCACTACCTCCTTTGCACTGTCTGGATTCTGGGTTGGGTGGGATCTGCTCTAATTTATGACAGTCTTAGTCAGATAACCTATGAGCTGTGCCATTGCTAAGAATCTCAGTAGCACTTAATGCTGAAGATACTCTGGTTGCTACCCTAGCACCCTTCTTCCTGCCTCATGCTCTAACGTGGATTCTACCTGAGGGCTATGAGGAGTTGCAGGGGGTTGCATTGTGGTCTGAACTGAATTCTGTACAGGGAATTTTTCCACATGTGGTTACAGTCCCTATGACCCCTATGCATTGCCAAAATCAATCTCAAAGTGTTCTGTGTGTATTGCTTGCAAACTTAAGACTGTGTTTTTTCTCTAGTTGTGCCTGTTTCTAAAGTTTTTGAGGCAAATATATGTATGGATACGTGTACTATATCTCTTATACCTACAATTCATCGGCACGTTTGATGCCCAGCACAGCAAATGTGCTGATGAATTGTACTTGAAACAGATGTAGTAAAGTGTATATCTGATGCTCCACTGATATATATCATTCAACAATTGGGAAAGCTATATGATTTAAGTCTGAAGAGAAAATTGGTGATTAACTTTACAGGTTACAGTGGGGAGGTCTAGGTTGGATATTAGGAAAAACTATTTCACTAAGAGGGTGGTGAAGCACTGAAATGGGTTACCTAGGAAGGGGTGGAATCTCCATCCCTAGAGGTTTTTAAGTCTCTGGCTTGACAAAGCCCTGGCTGGGTTGATTTAGTTGGGATTGTTCCTGCCTTGGGCAGGGCTGGACTGATGACCTCCCAAGGTCTCTTCCAGCTCTAGGATTCTATAGTAAAAATAACTAGCCAAATAAAAACTTGTTGACAAGATAGATGATACTTTCATTAAACTAATAATTAATACTGCAGATTATTTTGACACCATATGTCTGAAGAAGGGACCTTAATAATCTGTATGTTTCTGCAATAGAAACATTATTTAGCTTTGTGAACTTTTCCTTACATGGTATAATAAATGCACGCAGAAAAGTTGCACATAGGGTTGCCAGGTGTCCGGTATTGACCGGGACAGTCCAGTATTTTTGCCTCCTGTCCGGTAAAAAAACTCAGAAAATACTGGACACCTACAATATCTGGTATTTTCTGATTTTTTTCCCAGCCAGGAGGCAAAAATACCAGACTCTCTGGGTCAATACCGGACATCTGGCAACCCTACACACACTCAGCAACCGGGACCACCCCCACATACCTGGTTCTGAAGGGGCACTTTCTGGCCTGAAGCAGGGAGGGAAGATGGCTGCTAGCTGCTGGCAGCCTGTTAGGAGAGGTAGAGCCCAGAACCCAGCCTCTGTTCTTAAAGGAGCCATGCTGGTTTTTTGTTTTGTTTTTTTTTTTGCTTAATACCTCTCTTTTTTTTTCCTCAACAACTTTGGTTTCCCCCTTTTTTCAACACAATTTTTTCCTGGGTTTTGTTTGGGGGTGGGAGGGAATCAGTATTTTTAGTTAAACCATCTGGCAACCTAGCTATAGGTTCCTGGAAGAGCTGGACATCAGGAAACAGGAGCGGGTTGATCTCCTCTCATGGGATGTGTGGAATGTTGGGGTAAGGGTTTGGGGTGCAGGGGGAAGGTTGGGATGCAGAGGGTTTGGGGTGCAGGAAGGGGCTTGGAGTTCAGGGAGTTTGGAATGCAGGAGTGGGTATGTGGTGCAGCAGAGGGTATGGGGTGCAGGAGGAGCTATGGGGTGCTGGCTCTGGGAGGGGGCACAGGATTGGAGCAAGGATTTGGGGTGCAGGATGGGATTGGAGGATTTGGGAAGGATTTGGGAAAGGATGGGTTTGGGGTGCAGAAGAGGGTCAGGCACAGAAGGGGGTTTGGGGCCCAAGGGGTTGGGGTACAGGAAGAAGTTTGAGGTGCAGGGGCTAGGGGTGCAGGAGGAAGTTTGGGGTTCAGGTGTAGGGGTGCAGGATGGGGTTTGGGGCACTGGAGGAGGTTTGGGGCACTGGAGGGTGTAGGGTGAAGGAGGGAAATTGAGGCAGAGAACAGGGTTTGAGGTGCAGGGGTTGAGGTGCAGGAAGGGGTTTGGGGTACATGAGTGGGTTTGGGGTACAGGCGGTAGGGTGCATGAGGTTTGGGGCAAAGGAGGGGCTAGGGAGTGCAGGGGTGGGTTTGGAGTGCAGGGGTTTGGGGTGCAGGGGATGGGCTGCACAAGGAGGTTTAGGGTGCAAGGGTGGTTTGGGGCACAGGAGGGTATTGGGAGTTGGGGTGCAGGAGGGGATGGGGTGGTAGGGGTGCATGAGGGAGGTTGGGTACAGGAGGGGTTACAGTGTGCAGGAACGGGGTTTGGGGGTGCTGGCTCTGGGAGAGGGCTTCTGTCTGATGATGTAGCCCGGCTGTTGCTAATGCCCCCCTGCCTGTCCCAGCCCCTAAGATGGGAGCAGGCGCCTCCTGGTGGCGGTTTCTGTTCGTTGCAGGGACGTGACCATTTGCAAACTCCTGCAGGCAGATCCCAGATGGGCAACCCGACTGGTTCCTGCAGCCCCTGCGGACCCAGGCGGCTCCTCCCGCTCTGATCTCAGGGCCTCTAGCCTGGCCCCTGCCCGCAAGCGCTGGGGCAGCTGCCTGAGTGCGCACCGTGAGCAGAGCCCGGGCAGCAGTGGGCTGGATCCGGCACAAAGTAACCCAGGGCCCCCTGCCCCATTTTCACACCCCCAGCGCTGGGTGCCCAGCCTGGCTGGGGGCAAGGCCTGGCTGCCCCCGTCTCACAGGGGGAAGGTTTTAATCTTTAGCTTCATTTCTCCCCTTCCTTGTTCCCACCCAGCCTCCCCCTCCCCACCCAGCCACACACCAGTCCCGGCCCAGACGCGCTGGCGTGGCCGGGGATTGCGGGCGGGCTCTGATCTCACTCAGGTTTACACGGATGTTGATCTGCTGGCAGCCGGATCTGCACCAGGGCCGGTCAGACCCAGCCCTGGCTCCATGGCACGGAGCTGCTGCCCAGGCCCAGGCTGGGATTGAGAACGTAGGAGTGGCCAGTCTGGGCCCATCTAGTGCCGCGTCCTGCGCCCCCACAGCCGCCGGCGCCCCTCAGAGAAGCCCTCTTGCTCCCGGAGAAAACCCTTCCAAGCCCAACCCAGGGGCTCCCAGTGCAGGAGGGGAGACGCCAACAGGGACTGGATGATCCGTGGCGGATTTTAACCCAAATGCAGGATTCTGAGCAGCGCTGGCCCAGGGTTTTGAAGGCCTGGGGTTGGCAGGTCCCAAATCCGCTGTGGCCAGCATGCCAGCTACTGGCTATTTGGCCGGCTGAGTGTGGCTAGTTCGCTACAGCAATAGCCCCTATAGTAACTAGTGCTTCCGAACTGGTTGGATACATGGTCCTAAATGACCCAGAGCTGAACCCGTCACCCAGCGTTAAACAGGAATCTGAGCGTGGGGTGATGCCAGCGCAGTGCAAAGAGCGATCGCAGCTCTACCGGTGTTTGCAGGGCCCTGGCACTACAGAGTCTGGTCAGCACCGGGGCTCCTAGAAACACAAATAACAAATATGTATTTAGTAATAAATACTATTGTATAAAAATGCCTCCTATATATTAATGTATTAAAGTTATTCAATATTATTTTATAAATATTACTATCAGCACAAATAATAAACATACTATTATACAAACTTACCATTTATTATCAATTATTAATTTGTTAATATTCATACATATTAGTTTATAAATATTAATATCACAGTACCACTAATAATGATGAATGCAATGTTTGTACAGCCCCTAGCACACTGGGCTAATGATCTATGACTGGCTCTCCCAGGCATTGCCACACTTATAATTAGGGATATTAAAATGCCATTACTCTCCTAATCAATTAGTCGACATTGTAGAGCAGTGTTTCTTAAACTGTGTTCCATGGCACACCAGCATGCCCAGCAAGGCAGTCAGAGGTGTGCTGTGGAGAAGAGAGTTCAAAATGGCTGCCCTTAAAGGGGCAGGCAATCCTTTTTTTTTTTTCTCAATAACTTTTCCCTGGCCTTTTTTTCCCCCTCAACAAAAATCCTTGGTGTTCCTCATAAAAATAAAGTATTGTTTGGTGTTCCTCAGTCTTAAAAAGTTTAAGAAACACTGTTGTAGAGCCTAGGAAGCCGTGGGAGAAGGTCCTTGCACCATGTGTTTCATTTCATTCATCACCACACACACCCAGAGACACCAGGCTGAAGGAGGGACCAACTCAGCACCTTTGCGGCTTCTCTCAGCTGTACCATGCAGAGCTGCAGTTGGAGGATGCAACTGATTGACAGTGCTAATCGATAAACTCCTGCTTATCGGTTAGGCAACTAGTTGATTAGTCGCTAACATCCCTAATTACAACTAAATCAGAAGCCACTCCTTAACTCAGCCCCTGCAGCCCTTGAACCAAGCTCCACCCCATCGGTACAGCCATGCTGCATAGCTGACCCGGGCTCGGACCCAGGTTTTAGCGCTAACCCCGTCCTGTCCACAGGAAAGTCTGAGCCAGGCTTGAGGTGCTGGGAGCCCCTGGGCTTGCTGGCCCAGCTGGGAGCTGGGTCACAGCCTAGGCTGGCTCCCACTCCCTGTGCAGTGAGGACACAGGTTAGCCATGGGGCACGACAACCTTCCCATGGCTGGCCCCCTGCAAGCCAGACGAGTCCCCCCACCCACATCTGGCACCACCGACCGGGCGCCCCAGCACATGGGACATGGCCCAAGGCACCACGGGGGAGCCCAGCGCCAGTGAGGACACGGTAATGGGGCCAGGGCTTTGCTGGGGGGCTGCTGGCACCTGGCCAAGCTAAGCCAGGCTGATCGCCCAGGTTAGCGGTGCAGGGAGACAGGCCCGGGGGGGTTTTACCTGGGACAGGCACCAGCAGGCCGCCTTCCTGGCCCTTGGGCAACATGTTTGAGGGTGTCAGCCCAGGTCTCATGGAGCTGCTGGCGCTATGATCGGCCACTAGGTGGCGCCAGTGCTCCTGCAAGCTGGGCACTT
Source organism: Rafetus swinhoei (assembly GCA_019425775.1). Lineage (NCBI taxonomy): Eukaryota > Metazoa > Chordata > Testudines > Trionychidae > Rafetus > Rafetus swinhoei. The sequence goes on from CM033444.1 coordinate 8,242,205, forward strand.
GTGCAGCTCATGAAGCATAGAACACTAGGGCTGTGTCTACATTGGCACCCTTTTCCGGAAAAGGGATGCTAATGGGACAAGTCGAATTGCAAATGAAGCGAGGATTTAAATTTTCCCGCTTCATTTGCTATAAATATGGCTTTTTTCCGGCTCGGGCTTTGACGGAAAAAGCGCCAGTCAAACAGCTCTTGTGGAAAATAAAGCCTTTTCGAAGATCCCTTATTCCTCTTAAAATCAGGAAATAAAGGATCTTCCGAAACTATTTTCCACAAGAGACGTCTAGACTGGCGCTTTTTCCGTCAAAGCCAGCCAGAAAAAAAAAGGCAGCCATGTTCATGCAAATGCCAGCGGGAAAATTTAAATCCTGTGGCATTTGCAATTCGATTTGTCTCATTAGCATCCCTTTTCCGAAAATGTCCATGTAGACACAGCCTAGGTGTCTAGACTGGCCAGTTTTTGCGCAAAATCAGCCGCTTTTGCGCAAAAACTTGCCAGCTGTCTACACTGGCCGCTTGATTTTCCGCAAAAGCACTGACGTTCCCATGTACGAAATCAGTGCTTTTTGCGGAAAAGCTTTGATGCTCCCGTTTGGGCAAAAGTCCCTTCTGCACAAAAGTTTTGCGCAAAAGGGCCAGTGTAGACAGCTGAGGTTGTTTTCTGCAAAAAAGCCCGATCGTGAAAATGGCGACCGGGGCTTTTTATGAAACTGCACGTCTAGATTGTACGGGCGGCTTTTCCGCAAAAAGTGCTTTTGTGGAAAGCGTCCGCTAATCTAGACGCTCTTTCGCAAATGCTTTTAACGGAAAACTTTTCCGTTAAAAGCATTTGCAGAAAATCATGCCAGTCTAGACGTAGCCTAGGACAGGAAGGGACCTCGAGAGTCATTGAGTCCAGTCCCCTGCCCTCATGGCAGGACCAAATACTGTCTAGATGCTTAGCAGCGATCCCCGCCAAGTCAGTGCTAACTCAAACTGCAGACAGTGACTTGTTTGTACCGCTCTCCGACTCTACCCTGACAGACACGTTCAGTATTTATATTCCACTAGATTGATTTTCTCATTCTCTGAGCAGATTTGCCAGGTGCTGCTCAGAGACATCATTTAATTGATTTTTATTTAAAATAAAAGGCAAATGTCCATGGTTTATTTATTGTTCAAAACGACAGTGTTATTTCAGTACGTTAATTGTTATGTCAGGTTTCCTTTGAAAAAAGGATTGTTAAAATGTTTCCTTTTTTTTAGTACATTTTTAAAAATTCTGTCAAGTGTTTGTTTTCTTCATCCCTGTACATGCCCATCACTGGTGCGGTTTTAACCAAAAGCGGCTCTAGTTGATTTGGCTTCCAATAACATTTTCTTCTTATTTTCCATCCTGAAGCACTGATGTAGCTGAGTCAAAGCAGAGCACGGCTCCAAATGCCTCCTGGTCTCTCTTCTCTGTCAGGTACATTGAGGCGCGATCCCAGTCCGAAGACAGGCTGTATATTTGGCTCATCTTGGTTCAGTCTCTCTCAGCACTCGCTCCCTGCTGTCTGGGCAAAGGTTGGCGCTTGCTGTGGTTTGAGGAGATGCAAATCTCAGTCCAGGCACATCCCATTGTCCTGGCACAACCAGACCCTGACCCTGCGGTAAGTGATGATCAGAGGAAGGCGGAGCCCAAAAATGGTGGTCTTGGCTCTTACTGTTCAGGAGGAGTTCTTGTTCAGATAGACAGACACACAGACAGGCAGACTCTCTCCAGCAGAGGGCCCCAGGGAGACAGACGGACACTCTCCAGCAGAAGGCCCCAGGGAGCCAGGCAGGCAGGTGCAACGTCACAAGAGCTGCAATCACAATTGGCTCCCAGTAGCTGTTTCTGACACACTAGAATGTCAGTTTTTGGGTTTATCAGTTTTACCTGATGTATCGCTGCAGGGGGAGCTAATCCTGTGTCACATTTGGCTGCCTGTGCACCGACCACCAGTCCAGAGCGGCCTTTTACTCAGAGGTGGAGAGTACCGTATTTTAGCGAATATACCCCGCACCCGAATATACCCTGCGGTTTTTGCTATTTGAGTAAAAAAAAACCTGTATGAGAGATTCTGTGGATAACAGTAGTACAAAGCACCTGTAATCACCTGTTAATGAGCCGCAGCTGATAAGGGGAAAGCAGCGCACCTGTAATCACCTGTTAATGAGCCGCGGCTGATAACGCCGAGCAGTAAGGGGTATATAACCCCTTTGAACAACACCGCTTTTCCATTCATTTGTTCCTTCATTGGTTTTAACTTGTATTTTAGACTTTTAAACGTTAAACCTTTACACTTTTTAAACTTTTCAAACTTTTTAAAGCTTTCCTCAGGGAAGGGTCAGTATTGTCTTCCTTTCAGTAAAAAAAAAACCTGTATACCCCGTGCACGAGTATAGCCCGTGGGGAGGGGTGCGGGGTTTGTAAAAACGAATATAACCCATGGGTTATATTCGCTTAAATACGGTAGCTAAGTAGAAATAAACAAGCAATGGTCTGGTAGCACTTTATAGACTAACAAAACATGTAGATCATGAGCTCTAGTTGATCATGAGCTTTCGTGGGCACAGCCCACTTCTTCAGATGACCGGAGTTATGAGTAGGGGATTTGAAAACTCAAAATAAATAGAAGGGAAAAGGGGGGGTGGGGGTGGGGAGAGAATGATGCTCTGTCTCCAACCCCCCTTCCGGAGACAGAGAATCATTCTCTCCCCCCCCTTTTTCCCTTCTATTTATTTTGAGTTTTCAAATCCTCTACTCATAACTCTGGTCATCTGAAGCAGCGGGCTGTGCCCAGGAAAGCTCATACTCTCATCTACATGGTTTGTTAGTCTATAAAGTGCTACCAGACCATTGGTTGTTTTTTTCTGTAACAGACTAACTTGGCTACCCCCTGACGCTCCTAAGTAGAAATACTTTGTTACACGACTCAAGTACATTTTTTCAGTATTTTTACTTTACTCAAGTAATTTATTTTTGTGAAACTTCGACTTTTACGCAAGTAGTTTTTTTAGAAAATATCATACTTTTTTTACTCCACTACAATTTCCAGAAGCGCTTAGTTACTCACGACTTTCATTATTCTGATTTGCCTAAGCACAGCTGCATGAGCAAACACCCAATCATTCCAAAAAAAATAGCCAATCCACAAGCACAATGACGCTGCCAGCAATGAAGCCTTTTAATAGCCCCATCAACACCTTTTCATTCAAAACCAGTATCTGTGCAGGCACTGCCAGCCTGAGACCTGCGCAACTAGGGCCGCTGCCCAGGGCCATGTGCTGAGGGGCTCATTTAAATACTCTCATGTGACCTTACCTGGGGCCAGACAGCTAACTAGGAGGGAAACCCAGCAGCCAGCTCAGCCCAGCTCAGGGAGGACAGAGGCACCTTCTTGTGAATCCTCTGCTCTGGCTGGAGCAGCAGCAGGGTGGGTGCCCAAGGCAGGAGCTCCCCGTTCTCCCTGGCACAGAGGTCTCCCCATAGAAGCCCGGTGGCAAGAGATTGGGGTGTGCTGTGCTGGAAGAGGCTTGGGGTGGGCGGCTGAGTTTGGTGGGGATTGAAGAATTGTGTCTGTGTGCGCAGCTTCCCCTCTGGCCACGTCTACACTGGCGGGTTCTTGTGCAAGAATCCACAGAGCGTCCACTCTGCCCGCCTGCGCTTGCGCAAGAAGATGTACAGTACAGCATGGTACGAGAGGGCACCTTGCACAAGAGTTACACTCTTTTCTTACACGTGTAAGCTCTCTTGCACAAGAGGGCAGTGTGGACGCATAGCAGGGATTCTTGTGCAAGAAACCCCTATGGCTAAAATGGCCATCAGAGCTTTCTTGCGCAAGAGAGCATCCACACTGCCCTCTTACGCAAGAGTTCTTGGCAAGAGAGCTTATACTTGTAAGAAAAGAGTGTAGCTCTTGCACAAGAAGCACAAGTGTGGACGCTCTCTTGTGCAAGAAACCCTGCCACCTGTCCACACTGCCATGGGCGCTCTTGTGCAAAAGCGCAGCTCGCACATGGCCGTGTGGACGTGTTATTGTGCAAGACTTCTTGCAGAAGAACCCTTGAGCAAGATGTTCTTGTGCAAGAAGCCGCCAGTGTAAACATAGCCTTTGTGTGCTGGCTGGCTGGGATTTGGAGCAACCCTGCTATCTGGGTGTGTGCTAATGTGGAGGAGGTGTGGGTCACTCCCTCCCCTTTTTCCCCTTTGCCCCTAAGAGCCCCATAGGGAAACTGAGGAGAGCTGGGCTACTGGCTCAGGAGGAGGGTCTAACACTTTGAGTTGTTGGGGGGAGAGCTTTAAATTATCCCCTTCCCCCATGAGCAGTTGGTCTTGTCCTCCTGCTTCCCTGGCTGGCTCAGAAGTTTTGCTCACTTTTTTGGGGTGGGGTTGGGGGCTGCTGCTGCTGCTTCCCCAAAGTGAGGCAGGTGGGTGCCGAGGAGATGAGTGTCACTGAAATCAGCTCTCCCATGTGCCCCTTGGGAAATGAGTCCCAGGGGTGATGTCTGGCTGGATGGTTGAAACACGTTCACCTTCCATTCAATTCTCAATGACCCAGCCACACCCCCAGGTTCTGTTTATGTTTTCACTACACGTTGTATTGATCAGTGCGCTGACATTTCTCAGGGCAGGGCAGGGGCGGACTGGCCCGGTGGGATACCAGGAATTTCCCAGTAGGCTGTAGGCCGAAGAGCTGGCTGGCGGCTGCTGGAGGAGGAGAGGGAAACCCGGCAAGCTGCTCCTGGGAGCGGCTGCCAGAGTTCTGGCTCTGCACGGCCCTTTCTCCCCACCCCCCTCCACCCTTCCCCACTCCAGAGGCGTAGCGAAGAGGGGGCGGGAAGGCAGTTGCCTCTGCCCCCCAGGAGCCACGCTAGGAGAGGCGCCGGGCTGGGTGGGTCCGGGAGCTGGGGTCTGGTCTCACTCAGTATGCATCAGAAGCGGGGCAGACACTGGCCGGGGGGAGGGGAGGATTCCTTCTCTCCGAACTCAGCCCCTTAGAACAGAGACGCGGAATCTCCTGGCTCCGGGGGTCGCTCGGACAAGCAGCCGGGTCTCGTTCCCCTCGCTGTGAGGCAGCGACCACAGAGCCCTGCTGGGCGCTGGCTGCAGAGCGTAGCGCGGCCTTTCTCCAGCCCTCTGGCCCACCCAGACCCCTAGGGACCTTCCTCACGTGCCCGTGTCCCCGTGCCCCCCAGGCTGTTTCCAGCAGCGGACATGCCCATGGAAACCCTCCGCCTGGAGAGGAAAATGGGGAAGCCCAGGACATTTCTGGACATGTCCCAGGAGCCAGTCGACGCCAAGACTCCTGCAGGGGGGATGTGGGGTTGGCAGCCAGGTGAGGGGTAAATCAGAGACTCAGGCAGGATCCGGACTTCTGGAGCCCGATCACAGACTCCAGCCCAGCAAACTGGAAGGCAGAAGGTGGGGAAGGGGAAGGGAGAAAAATAGGGGGAAGGGGTGGGAGAGGAAGGGGCTTGTGCTGAGGGGAGGGTGGTGAGGGGGTGGGCATCAGGAAAAAGAGGGCAAAGAGGGCAGGGCAGTGAGGGAAGGAGGTGCAGGTGCCAGGGGGATTCTGGGTGAAGCAGAAGGGCAGACACCTGCAGGGGAGGACCAGCACCAGAGGAGAGGCAGGGCAGGTGTGTAGAGGAGGTGTTAGAAGAGGGGATGAGGAGGGTAGCTCACATGATCAGAGTGGGGCTACTGGAGGAGTGGGCACAGGGGAGAGAAGGGCTGGTGGAGGGCAGGTCCCAGAGGGCTGAGGGCAGTGAGAAAGGCAGGAGTCAGGACAGCAGAGGAGGGTGAGGAGTTGGGGGGCAGCAGGCACCAGGGGAGCTGATGGAGCAAGGGGAGGAGACATGGCAGCAGCAGGGCCAGCTGCAGGTTTTTTGCCGCCCCAAGCAAAAAAAGTTTTGCCCCCCCCCCTTGGCCCGCTGCTGCAGGACAGGCACTGAGGAGGAAAGCATCCCTTTTGCCTTGCGGCTCTTTCACTTCCACCGCGCCCTGCGGCCAAATCCAGCCTACGTCCTGTCTCCCCTCCACACCCCACTCCCACCCCCACGCCCCACTCCACCAGACCCAGTTTCCACCTTCTCTTCCCTCCCAGGCAAACCCGACCCCTCAGTGGCCGGACCCAGTCCGCCTCCCCTTCTCTCTCCCACCTAATCCACCCTCGCCTCTCTTCCCTCCCAGCCAAACCGAGTCCCCCCCAACCGGGCGCAGTCCGCTCTCCTCTCCCACCTCCCCCCACTGACCAAACTCTGTCTCCTTTCCCTCTCCCCACCAAACCCTTGTGTCCCCTCCCCGCAGCACAGGCGGGAACGTCGTCACCCCCCCCCGCAGAAGAGTAGGAAGGTGGGAGAAGGGAGTGGACTGTGTCCCATGCCATGTGGAAGCAGAAAAGGATGGCCAGGAAGGCCAGCACCTTGCAGCTGAGTGGCCCGTGGGGCCAGGCGCCCGCCCCGCTGCGCACCGACAGCATGACGAGGGGGAAGCAGGCCAGCGAGCGCAGCGCGTCGGCCAGGCACAGGCGCAGCAGCAGGTAGTCGGGGGCGCGGGGCAAGTGCCGGTCCTTCAGGATGAGCCAGGCGAATAGCACGATGCCGGCCTGGCTGACACCTTAGGATCGTGCCCAGCTTGAGGCCGGAGGCGCTGAGCAGGCCGCCGGGGGTGGGCATGTGCGGAGCGCGGCGGCGGCACCCATGCTGGCTTGCGGCTCCCCGCCCGTGCCGCCTCCCTCGCCCGCCGCCGGGACCTTGCTGCTCAGGGCAGCGGCAGCCACATCGAGCGCCCCGTGAACTTCAGTCGTCGCCTAGCGCAGCCGCCGGGGGGAGGCTGAAGGGAGCAGGGGCGGCTGGGCTCCGGCATCCTGCCACATGGCCCCACTCCCCTCTGCCTTCGGCGGCCACAGGCAGGCCTGCATTGGGCGGTGAAGCTGGCCGGAATGCCGCCCCTGCAAATGTGCCGCCCCAAACACGTGCTCGGTTTGCTGGTGCCTAGAGCCGGCCCTGCTTGGGGGAAAATATTTCCTGCCGGGGTGTGGAACCTTTCTTGGGGCGGGGGCCACTGACCCACAGAAAAATCAGTCAGGGGCCACACACAAGGGAAAAGCAAAAACCCCAAACAGATCCCTCACTGTTGTGCCCCCACTGAGAGGAAGACAGACGTTCCCCTCACACACTAGAGCCCTGGGGGCCCAAGCTAGTAGGTTTTGTGTGCCCCCGCCCCATGGGGGCATGGCAGGAGGCTGAAGCATCGGCCCAGGCTCTCCAATGCTGGGGGGAAGCCCTGAGCCTTGGGGGCCAAATCCAGGCAAGCCGGGCACCCCATCCGGCCCCCGGGCCTTAGATTCCCCACCCCTGATTTGAGCTAAAATAATCCATTCCCCATGTCGCTCTTAGAGGAAGGGCTTGGCCAGGAAGCGCTATGACAGCTCCCTTTGCAGGGGTGGGGTGGGGGGGAATACAATAGCCCTGTACTCAGGGGAGAAGGGACTGAGCAGCGGCCAAGGCAAATGGGGGGCACCATGCCCGGGATAGGGAGGGCTGGGTGCCAAAATGCAAGTTTGCCCAGGGTGCCATTTTCCCTACGACCAGCCTGTGACGGACCGGGCCGTGTCTGGGCACAGCTGAGGGCGTCCGCTCAGGGCAAATTGCTCAAATTCGGGGCTCCTTAGAGCCCCCAGACTGGTGACCTCTCCAAACAGGCCACAGACCAGTCCCACAGAGCGCTTCAGCAGCCTGCCTGAAGCCTCATGAGCAAAACCCTCCGACACCCCAGCAGTATCCGTGCCCCAGATGGCCCCGGGCCTCATACACCGGTGGGGGGTCTTAGAACCCAACCCCACCTACCCCGAACAAGTTCTGTCCGGTTCCAAGAAGCCATCCACAGATCCCTGGTCAATTTACCCTCTGGATCTTACCCACAAATCACGCTGAGCCAATCCTTTAGCATCTAACTTCTAAAGGTTTATTACTACAATAAAGAAAAGCATGAGAGTAAGGTTGTTAAAGGATAGTACATTACATGCATCGAATCTCCCAGTTCTCGATGCAGGCTCTAGCAGAGATGTTACAGCTGCTGGCTTAAAAGTCCTTGTTGCGCATCCTAGGATCAGGATGGGTCCACAGTTCTTTCCGGCTCTTCGATCCCTGCACTGCTGCCTCTGGGATGAAGTGCTGAGCTGAGTACCAAGATGGAGTCGACCACATGGACTCTTTATACATCCTTCCTGGTCTCTTCTTGGCTGCAGCAGGTCACCTGGCCAGCGGCCTATCCCTGTGTCCCTGCTGGCAGCCCTCAGGTGTCAGCCCTCATTCTTTAGGTGTGTCCTTGGCCCATTGAGTGCCATTGTCCCACAGGGCCTCGCTAATTAGCATGTCCATAGGCGGGCTCTGCCCAATGCTCAACCACATGCAGAGAAATATTCAGTATCCACACAGATTACAGATTCTAACTACACACACAGACATTATACAATCACATGACTAGCGTACATAGGATTAGCAGACAGTGAGCTTCTATTCAACACCCACATGGCCCCTTTTATACCATTTTTGGGGCCAACACTATCTATGGGTGCAGCCGTGATCTGGCTGCTTCCCTCAAATTCGGTAACGTGACACAGCCCCATATGGAGGAGTGGGGAACCCCAAGCCTCATGGGCTGGATCCAGTGGGACGGGGGTTGGGGGGAGGGTAAAGAAGCACGGCTCGGTGCTGGGGGAATGTGGTGCTGGAAACTACTCGTGGGAACATTTCCCCGCTGCTCCACTGGCCAGATTTCAGGGCCACATCAGGGAGGGGTTTTAGTTGGTTTGGTTTTTTGGGGGCTTGCCTCTCGTGTGGCCCCCAAATGATTTTTCTGTAGGTCAGTGGCTCCGGACTCAAAGAAGGCTCCCCACCCCTGGTATAAGCTATTTGCAAAACACAAAACCAAACCACCTTAGTTTTCCAGAAGAAGCATCTTCTTCATCAACAGCTGTTGTTTCACACACACACAGAGGTTTACATGCATATATATAAATGCACATTATGTGTGTGCGTCTGTATGAAAAATACTGGTACCCCATGATAACTCAGGTGGTTAACCATAGATTTCCATAGGACGGCTACTTTTTACTTCTGGATACTTGAGTACAATTAAGATGCCATACTTCTGTACTTTTACTCAAGTAGTTTTCCACAAGGATACTTTGACTTTTACTTATTTTTTTTCAAAGGGAAGTACTTTTACTCAAGTAACTTGTTTGGGTACTTTTTCCACCACCATATCCAGGCAGAATGTCTGTCATGGGCTCGTGACAGGTGTCGCACTTGTTGAAGTCGGGGAGCCTGGCATTGTGAAGAGTCTTCTCTGTGTCTTCTTAACTTGTCTGTCTTTCTTAACTATGTTGTACAAACAGCTGAAAACAAGCGGCCTTTTTTTTTTCAAACAGCACAACTCTCACATTCTACTGCCACTAGAACTATTTAACTGACACAACTAGAAAAACCTCTTCTGTAGAAACTAACAACTAAATTCCTGTCTCTGACTAGAAAAAGCCCCTGAGGAGAAGAGCTCGCTCTGTCTGCGCCCGAGGGTGGTGAAGAAGGAACTGGCGGGAGGCCGACCGTGCACGTGAGCAAACGGGCACGAACAGCACGAGGCGCCCACTGTACATGCGCGGTCCGGCCGACTACTGCTAATGAAAACTCCCATCTGCGGCGCTGGGATGACCCAACATCACAGTGGAGCACCTACGGTGACATCACTCGAAGAAGAACATTTATTAAAGCAAACTGTGACAGACCCTCCCCCCCCAAGCTTTATGAAGGACTCATGGACATGAATATACATAACTCAAAGGTGGTTTGAGCGAATTATTTCATGTAACCCATCGACCTTCATGTCATGATTTGCTGGTTCTGTTTATCTTACTCTGTTGTATGTATCATGGGTGTGTGGAAAACTAGACACAGGGAGTGGGGAATAATTTGTGAGTTTCAAACCTGAATGAGAGACATGGAGGGTGTTACCCTCAACTGTTAAATGATTGGTTGGTGGGGAGTGGCCTTAATCCTTTAACAAAAAGAATAGAAGAGGAGAGGCCTGCGTCTTTTGGCTGGGCTGCACCTGAAGGAAGGGGCCAGGGACCCCGGGGTGTGGAAAGGAACCCTGGTTTGGAGGGGCAGCTGGAAAAGAGGTTTTAGGGCGAGTTTGATTAAGTTTGTACTGAGGTTTCAGTGGAGAATTAGCCAAGTGGTTTTTGTTCCTTTTGATTTGTAACCTACTTTGCTCTGCCTGTTTTCACTTATTACTACTTAAATCCTACTGCTTCCACTTAATAAAACCATTTTTATTTTCTTTCAAACCCAGTGTAAGCAATTGTTACCTGGGGTGGGGGTGGGGCAACCAATGTGCACATTCCCCCTTTCATTGTTAAAGGGGCTTACCTAATTCTTTGGGGTCTGATCCCATCGGGGTAGTGCTACCCAAGGAGGCCGGGCCCTAAACTGCCCTCTCCTTGACCTGAAGTGGTTCAGTGTCTGTGCTGCTTCTCGGTGGGGGCAGGGACCTCAGCTTGGGGCCTTGGCTGAAGGAGGCCAGCGGAGCTGGCCCAGCAGGACCAGGTGGTGAGGAGCCCCAGAGAGCAGGAGGGGAAGTGGCAGCGGTCGTGTCAGCACCCCGGGAGGAACCCCCAAGGGATCATCTGTGACCGCACCCTGTCACACAAACATTTCAGATAAGGTTCCGGGTACACAGTTGACAAAGGAAGGCTCCGTGCATCTGCGGTCACACTTGAGTTATGGGAAGTTCCTAGTATCGATTTAAACAGTTTGCAAGATACACGGTATCGGTAACCAGCATTATCCCAAACTGAGATAGGAGAGGGGCCTGGATTCCTCACACAATTCCCCTCTGGTGAGCACTTCCCACTGGCTAGCTTAGGCAGCTCCCTGCCGGGCCTGCTGGCTTGTCCCAGACACTCCCAGCCCCCCGTAACTCAGGCTGGGGGCTCACAGCGTCGTGCCAGGGATTTTCTGGGTGGCTACAATTCCAGGCAGCGCCGTTCAGCGTTGCAACACCCCAGCCCCTGCCTGGAGCTCGCTCCTTGTCTCCAGCTCGGCCCCCACCTCTGCCTGTCGCCAGCCTGGTTCATAGTTCTCCCCCGCCCAGCTCCCATCTCTGCCTTTCCTTAGCCCTGCCCAACCCCGAACTCTGCTCCTCCTGATGCTCCAAGAAGGGGGAGGAGGTTTCAGGGTCATAGAGAGGAGGAGACAGGGGCGGGGTAGAGAGGAGTCCTCCAGGGTCACACAGACTGGGGGGTGTGAGGCCAGAGGGGCTGTTGTCATGGAGACAGTCGGAGCTGGGTGTTTGTGCCCCACCCCACCCAGACCCAGGGTCAGATTCTCTCCCGGGAGGAGCCCGGCGGGAAAGTGAAGATCGGGGCCTCGGTTCCAGCATCGATAAATGTCACCTGCCCCCGGTCACAGTCCAGACAAACCCGGATCCTGCGGGGGGGTCTCTGGGGCAGGGGGGTCACAGGGTCAGTGAGAGCCTGGAACTGACCCCCCCCCCGCCCCACAGCCCAGATCCTGCTGGGGGGGCTCAGGGGCAGGGGGGAGCCTCAAACTCATCCCCCCACCACCGTCCCACAGCCCAGATCCCGCACTTGGGGCTCAGGCTGATCCGTCCCTTCCTGCTCACAGACTCTCTGGCCACCCCCACAGCCCAGTATCGCCCACCCCCCACCTGCACCTCCCAGTAATGTCTCCCCCAGGTGAAGCCCTCACGGCCCAGCACACAGGGCTCAGTGTCAAATCTCTCCGGGGTGTCGGGCAGTGGCTGTTCTGTCTCTTCCCGTCTCACACGTTTCCCATCCTCCGACAGGACGAGCTGGGGATGCGCCGTGTCTGGATCCAGAGTCACGTTGGCTGGGGGGAGAATCAGAGCGTGAGGGGCAGAGCTCGGCCCTGGGGGGTCGATGGCGTCAGGGACAGAATCTGCCCCAGCTGGCAGTGACTCAGGACTCTCCTGCCTCCAGGGGCGCCCGGCTCTGAGTGGGAGCAGCCCTGAGGTCTCGGCCCAGCCCAAGGGGCAGCTCACTCCCGGCAGGGAGGGGCCGTGGCAGAGAGAAGGGGTCAGAGGGGCCCTGACACTGGGAATCTGCCCCCCTCTCCCTGGGCCGGGGACAAGCGACTCTGGGCCGGGGACCCCAGAGGGACGGGATGGAAACTGCCTGGTCGGCTGGGCCCCTCCCCATTGAAATGTCCCTGGGTCCCAGCTGCCTCTGGGCAGGGTTTGTGATTCCCCCTGTGACACGTCTCCCCCCCATGGCACGTCTGGGCTCGGCTCCTTTCCCGCCACACTGGGACTCTGGGCCGAGCTCCAACCTGCCCCCCACCAGGCTGCTCAGCCTCCGGCCCAGCGCCCAGACCCCGCAGAGCCAGCAGGGAGGGGCAGGGACCGGCCCCAGCTGGGCTGGGCGGGAAGAGGCTGAACAAGGCGAGTCCTGCACTGGGGTGCCCAGGCGCGTGCGGAGAGGCAGGGGTGTCTCTGTCCCAGCCATGGCAGGAGGCTGACTCAGGGGCTGACAGAAGGAAGAGGGGCCCCAGGGAGCTGAGGGGGGTCCCAGCAGGGTCTGGGTGGAGGAGAGAGAAGCTGAGCTCACGCGGGGAGAGAGGAAAAGGGGAACAGGACCAGAGCTCTGCTCTCAGCAGCTCCCCAGCTGCCTGCAATGGGCCCAGGGCTGCCCCTGTCTGTGCCCCGTGCCCTGGTGCTCTGGGGTCTGATCCATCCCTTCCCCCGGCAGAGCAGGGACCCTCCAATGGACTCTTGGGTCCTCTGCCGGGGGCAGGAGAAAGAGCAATGTCCCCGAGAGCCCCAAAGTCCATCCTGGGCACAGCCCATCAGTCACTGGGGAAAAGGAAACTCCCCTCTTGGACCTCCTCCCCCCCCCGCCCCAGAGAACAAGAGGAGCCCAAGGCCGAGAGGAGGCAGGGAAGGGTGAGGCCGAGGGCTTTAGATACCGGAGGGTGGGTACAAGCTGAGGCAGGGAGTTGGGGCGCTGGAGGGGCCGAGGGCTCTGGGGGAGCCCTGGGGATAAGGGGCTCTGGGCAGGGGGTTGGGCTCTGCGCTGGGGGCTTTGGGGGGTCTCAGGAGGAGGAGTCTAGGGGCAGGAGGTGGCCCCTGGACTGGAGGAGGCTGGGGAGGGGCCGTTTGTGGGGCTCTCAGGGGGGCATGAGGCCCGAGGCAGCTCACCTGGTCTGTGCGCTCTTAGGGCTTTCTCCAGTGCGGCCGGCAGAGTGTCTGGGGGAGCAGAGAGGGGAGATTCAGGTTTGCACGGGGAGCCCAGAGCCGGGGTGTCATGTGACAGACACACTCAGGCCTCGCTCACGTCCGGCCATTTGTTGGTGCGTAGGACCAGGCCCTGCAGAGCCTTTGGCATCAAAGCAGCTTCCGGCACCTTGGTCCCTCGGCGCTAACGGGAGGTTCAGAGACTGTGAGATCCTGGCTCTCACTGGGAGCTGTTTATCCCTGGGGAAACTGAGGCAGGGGCGGTGGGCTCCATGGGCCAGATGCGCCCTGTGGGGCAGAGCAGGGCGGGGAGGCCACTTGTGACCCGCTGCTCAGTGGCTGCAGGGGCCGGGGCCGGGCTTGGCTCAGGCAGAGTCACATCCCGGTTGCAATGGCCCCGTGTGCCTGGGCCAGGCGCGAGAGCCAGGGGCCCAGTGTCACACGGCCCCGTCCTCGTCCCCCGAATCCGGCCACCCAATCCGGCCTGTGGACCCCCCTGCCGGACCCTCAGCCACACGCAGCTGCCGTGGTTTGAAGCTCAGTCCCGGCGGCTCTGGGCTCTGCAGCGAGGGGGCTTCATGTGCTCTCCCCACCCCCAGCCCAACCCTCAGCTCCGATTGGCTGGAAACAACCGGCCAATAGGAACTGAGAGATTGGCCTGGGGAAGGGGGGCAGCACAAGCCTCTTCCCCCTCCCGGAGCTGAGAGCCACATGGAGGGAGCAGCCTGCAAGTTTAGTGATGTGGGGCTGCAGCAGGCAGGGAGCCCAGCCTGCCTTGGGGGATGCTGCAGGGCAGCTGGCTGGGAGCTACTTAAGTAAGTGCCTCCCAGCCAGAGCCTGCCACTGGCACCCCAGCCCCTCCTGCGTCCCAACTCAATTCCCTAGGTCACTCTCCAAGCCCTCTGTACCCCCTGCCCCAGGTCACAGCTCCCTCCCAGACCCTGTACCCCCTTCTACATCCCTACCACCTTCTACCTTCTCTTGCACCCACACCCCCTCCCTGACCCTGCACCCCAATTCCCTGACCCACGTCACCACGCCAAACTCCTATCTGACCCCATACCATCTCCTATACTACAGTACCTTACGCCGTGTGCCCTTCTGCACTCAACCTCCAACCTAGACCCTGCGCCCCCCACCACAGCAAAGTGTGGCCACTTTCCAAAATCTTGGCCTGGGCCCCACCAAGAATTATTGCCCCCCCAGCCCGATGGATGGTGATTGGCTCGGCTTGGGCCTGGTGAGCACCCTTAAAGTGCTGCGTTCCTGAGTTGCTCTGCGGGACACAGATGTGTTGCCCACACACGGTGCTTGCAGACAGACACCCAGAGTGACCTGCCCAGGCCAGGGGAGCCACGTCCAGAACCCCTCTGTGGAGAAGTGACCCATGCACATCAGAAAAATTGCTTGGACAGCAAAACCCGCCAGCAATTCAAAGTTCCTGTGTGAGCCGTGTACAAGTCACACAAGGTACTTACTGTCCCTAACACAACAGGGATTGGAAGAGAACTCATCCGGATGGTTCTAACAGGTCAGATACTGTCAGGGGGGCTCCTACTCTCGCAGGAGAAATGCACCATGACCGGCCTGTGCCCCAGGAGAAGGGAACTGGGCGTGTTTCTCTCTCTGGCGTTTCTCACTCTCACAGTCACTGTCATTGCAAAGGCTGCTTCTGAACACACAAGGGTTTGAATTAATCAACCTGAGTGTCTTGGAACCCAAGTCTCGGCCATTCACTCCCCAATTACATGGAAGCATCATCTAATTATGAACCAATTGACCAGCGCCATTCTCCTTCCAGTCTCACTTTCCCCTCCTCCATCCCCCCTAGCTACCTTTGAACTCCCTCAGACTCTCCGACAGCGCAGTCACTTTCTGGGAGAAACCACGGACTCGCTTCTCCAGTTCAGGAGCCATCTTCTCTGGCTGCTGGGCCTGCCCCTCCTCACACCTGGGGAGAAACAACATTCCATGGAGACCCTGCAGTGGTTCCCAGCCTTTGGACCCCTTTTCAATCTATGAAAATTTCACAGACCCCCTCCCCTACCTGACAGAGAAAAAAAGAAAAGGAAAAGAAAATGAAGGATCAGGCCCACCGCTGCGGGCCCAAACCTTGCTTTTGAACTTTCCACAGATCCCCTGAAGTCCCGTTACGGACCACCAAGGGCAGGGCTGGATGGAGGCATGGGCGAGCCAGGCAGCTGCCCAGGGCGTCAACCCACGGGCGGGGCGCCTGATGGCAGCTGTAAGGGGCGCGCAGCATCCCTTACAGCTGCCATCAGGAGCCGTGCGCCCGGTTCCCGCAGCGCCAGCCCCGGGGCACCGGAAAGCAGCGCCCTTGCCCCTACAGCTGTGGGGCCATGCATGGCCCGGTGCGTGCGCTAGCAGCGCTGGCTGGGCCGGGCGGGGCAGCGCATGCGCCGTGCGCCCCGGGGGCGGGCCCCAGGCTGCGCCCCTGCGACCGAGGCCAGCGTGCAAATGCGCCGTGTGCCGAGGGGGCGGGCCCATGCACCCTGTGCTGGTGGGGGTGGGCCCGTGCCCCACGGGCGGGCCTGTGCATGTGCCCTGTGCCCGGGGGCGGTGCCGCATGCCTGGGCTCAGGGCGCCAAAAGGGCTCGGGCTGGCCCTGAACAAGAGTGTAGGGTTGCCAGATATTCAAAAAAAATACCTCCCCCTCACATGGTGGGTGCAAAAACCCCCCACAACCAGAACCAAAAGAAGGTGTCACTGCACCTTTAAATCCCCAGGCTCCCTGCTCTCCGCGCCCCCACCACACGGGGCAGGAGGAAAATGGCCCAAGCGCCCTTCCGACCGAGAGAAACAGAAAATACCGGACATTTTACCGGACAGAGGCCGCAAATACTGGACTGTCCGGTCCAATACCGGACACCTGGCAACCCTACAGGGGTCTGTGGCCCACAGGTTGGGAGCTGCTGTGATCCTGCCTTGAGAGACTCAGTTCTTAACTTCTGGTTAGCGAGTATTTGAGTCTCCATGGCCAATTCACTCCTGGGCCTCCAGGCGCTGAGGGACGGGAGGTTCCCAGGGGATGGGCTGTAGGAATCTGCCCACTAGGACCTAGACTGAGACACCAGCTCCCCCTCCCCAGCTCATCCCACACAGGTCTCCAAACAGCCCTCGGGCGGGAGAGACCCTGGATCCCTGCTGCCCTGGGCTGGATGGTGCCCAGCGCCCAGCAGGGACAGGCCCACGTCCCACCCCTCAGGCCTGGGGCAGCCAGTCCCCAGGGAGGTGACATGGTAGAATATACCACAGGCCAGTCTGCGCCTTTCCCTGGGTAATTGCAGAGCCGTCTCTAAAGGGGCGAGGGCCTCAGGGTTAAATGGGTCAGAGATTTGAATCCCAAATGTGACCTTCCACGTTCTGCTGTGGAGCCCTGGGGAGAGGCAGCGACAACTTCACTGCCAAGTGTTTCCCCAGCGCTGTGAGGGGGTGAGAGCCACCGACCTGCTCAAGGTGCTTCTGACGTCCTGGAGAGAGAGAGAGAGAGAGAGAGAGTTTCAGTCCCACCTGACACACACTGTGAATTCCAAGGGAGAGATTTGGCGCATGAGGGGAAACTAGGCTTTGGGTTCCCTGAGCGAATGGAGCTTCCCCTTCTCTAACAGCTCTGTGCCTCTGGGTCTGCACAAAACAACAATTCACATGCCAGGAAGGCAACCACGGAGCTGCCCTGTGACCTCTGACTCCTGAGCCCACCTGTTAGGGGCTGTCCTGTCTCTGTGGTGGGTTCCGGGGGATTTCCCCCTCAGTCTCACCTGCAGGAATTCACTCGCTGGCTTCTGACACTTCTTCTCCAGCTCGCTGAGATGAGAAATCTGCTCCAAGAGTCTGGTGACAGTGTCAGTCTGGAGCCTCCCGATCTCCTCATCCAGTTTCTGGAGCTGGGCCAGCAGGAGTCGCTCTTGTTCCTCCAGGAACTGCCGCAGCTGCTGAAACTCGGCCACAAGCTTCTGCCGCCGCTCGACTTGTGTCTGTTTCTGGAAGAAGAACCAAAGGAAGAACATCACCACCACTGCTAGGGGGACATGGATGGAGCCTGGGGCCCTTCACAGAGCACTGAGCGTGCAGGGGGAGAATCTCTGCAAATTCTAAGTCACCGGACAGTGAACAGTCTCCTGCGGTTACTAGAGAGAGAATTTTCTCACGTCTCCCCCGTTTGGCCCCAGAATCTCATGAAGGACATTTCCGTATCTGACGTGCTTTGGATTGTGAGTGGCTCATGGCCCCAGCGATGCTGATCCAAAGCAGCAGGGAGCAGGACTCAGCACTAGCCCTTGGTGACATTTTCCTCCTCATTACATTTTTTTTCCTGGGAAAATGCAGATTTGTCACCACAGAAACATTTCATGAATTACTGGCAACGTCACCGCTTGTTGGCATGCAGAAAGAAATACATGGAAAATCAAAATATTGGCTTAATTTTTTCTAGAGTTTAAGGTCTGACTTGTTTTTGAAACTTTCCTTGTGTTTTATAATAGTATTTTTAAGGAAATGGTCAAGTTGAAACAAAACATTTTGGTTATTGCCAAAAAAAAATTAATTTGAAAAAGCAAAAAATCAAATTTGTGACAGAGGTGTCCCTGGCCTCTGTTTGTCAGAGGCTGGAGATAGATGGTACGAGACAAATCGCTTGATCATTGTCTTCGGTCCACCCCCTCTGAGGCACCTGGTGCTGGCCACTGTTGGCAGACAGGATACTGGGCTAGATGGACCTTTGGTCTGACCCAGTATGGCCATTCTTACGTTCTTATGTAGATAATTTTTGGTTCAAGCCATTTTGTTAATATCCTGCCAGCAAAGATCTGGCATTTGCCCAGCTCTGCTCAGAGTCACGCTCACAGCGAGAGGTGGGAAGAAAAAAAACAAATGAACCCGTAAGAGAAAAAGCAGGCACCCAAGGTGAATGACAGCAATGGAGAAACTGTCAGGGCAGAAAGGGTGCATTTACACAGCAGCGTTATTACAGAATAGCGACCATTATTCCAAAATAACAATGCAAACGTCCACACAGCAATTCCCTTATTTCTAAATAAATTCAAAATAACGGGCAGCTTATTCCGACTCTGTAAGCCTCATTTGACGAGGAATACGGCCTCTTCTGAAATTGCTATTTCGAAATAGCGGTCGTGTGGGACGTCCCACTGCTGCTACTTCGAAATAGCTCCTCCCCAGGGCCGTTCAGAGTAATTTCTCCCCAGTGCTTCCTGGGGCTCCACATTGAGGTAACGCATCCACATTAGGGGAGCCTGCCTCAGACTGATTTTGAGGCTTCCCTTTAGTGTGGACGCTCTATTTTGAAATAAGCTCTGGCTCGCTACAATGGCAGGGTAATAACACCGGGCACCTACCAGGTACTCCTGGCTGGTCTTCTCCCTGCTCACTTTCAGTCCCAGCAGCTTTTCTCTCTTGGCTCTCAGAGTCTTCAGCTGGGCCTGGAGCTTTTCCTGGAGATGCAGAAACATTTCATGTGACTAAGTAAAAAATCAAATGTGAGATTTGCTAATAATTAAAAAATAGATAATTTTTTGTTCGACCCATTTCTTTAATGTCCTGCCAGCAAAGATGTTTAGTTGTCTAGTTTGTTTCTGCTATTGTTAGTTTTGGGACTAGAGGAAGGGGAGCTGGCCCGGCACAACCACACACTGTACTCGCGACTGCAGGGCCCAGCAGATTTATGAGATCGGAGACACAGAGTCACAGTAATAGACACTGGGAGTGTTTTCAGGGTGTTTGAAATTGTTGAACCTTGTTACCAGAGGGAGCTTGTGGAGAAATCCCTGTGATATTATACTTTGTATTAAGATCTTGTCCTTTTAGATATCTTTAAGTGTTCTTATAGAATCTCTGTAACATTTCTGCTATAACTTTGTATTAAGATATATAGATCTTGTAAGAAAAAATGTCTTTTGAGCTCTCCTTTCCTTGATTGTCCTGTTGAAATGAATGAGGTGTGAATGGAGACTGAAAGGAGCACCTCCAGCAGCAGTTGCCAAGGGTGGAGAGGGTCTGAGCCAGATCCAAGACAATACCTGTAAAGTGAGCTCATTAAGAAGACTGGACATACAGATGCCTTGGGAGTCAAGTAGCAAGTGCCTGCCCTTGGAAGAACTCTCTTTGAAGCAGCATTAAGAAAGGCAAGGTGATGGCTAATTGGCTGCATGAGAGGGATAAATAGGAGGCATCTTGCAGAGGGACCCCGGGTTTTCGTCTTGTCAACATGGGAGCATCGATCCGGATCGGCAGAAGCCCGGCTCCGCCCCTCCCCCATCTAACTCACCTGGCCAGTGCAGTTAGGGGGAGCAACTTTTGGTAACAACAAGACGGAGTGTGCTTGTGTGTGTGTGTGAGGGCATGAGTGTAATGTGTCATATGGATATGATAAGTATTCTTCAAACTGCACCACCCACCTGGGGACGGGAGGACACCGACCGACAGAACCAGCCCAGCCCCCACCTCCTGCAGGACAGACCCAAGAAGGAAACTCACAGAACACCCCTGTGTCCATGTACAGCCCCCAGCTCACACCCCTCCAGACAGGCCCTGAGACAGCTCCAGCAGCCCCCTCAGCCTGGTCCATATCGCCCAGTGACCCCCTCAGCCTCACACCCACCGCATAACGGCTGCTCAGGACCCACAGAAACCGCATCCAGCTCCCAACGCCTCCCCAGGTGGGCCAGTAGCTTGGGGTGTCCAGGGACAAGTGTCTCTGGGCAGGGTCTGCCGGCAGTGCTGGAAGAAGGACACATGCCGCCCCTTCTAGAAATCCAGCCGCTGCTCGTCCCCAGAGCCTGGATCATTCCTCGCCATCTGAGCATCCCCCTTGGGCTCTAACCTGCCCATCTCAGCCATTACCCCCCCCCACCTCCAGCCGCTAACCCCCCAACCGCCATCATAACCTGCCTAGCCTCTAACCCCTACATCAGCCATTAGCCCTCCTGGCCACTAACCTTCCCCTTCCCCGCAGCCATTGACCCTCCAGCCACTAACCCCACCTAGCTCAACCATTAACTGTCCCAGTCACTAACACCCCACACACACACACACCTCGGCCATTGACCCTCCTGGCCGCTAACCCCCACATCAGACATTAACCTCTCCGACCCCTAGATCACCCCATCAGCCAATAAATGCCCAGGACACTAACCCACCCCACCTCAGCCCTTGACCCTCCTGGCCACTAACCCCACCCTGTCATAAATTGCCCCACCCCTCGCCTCAGCCATGAACCCTCCTGGCACGTATCCCCCTTTCCCAGCCATTAACTCCCCTGGCTAGAAACACCCCTCCCCAGCCATCAACCGCCCCAGCCACTAACCCCCTCCCCTCAGCCACTAACCACTCCCACCACTAACCCCTCACCTCTAGTCCCCACCTCAGCTATTAACCCCACAGACATTAACTCCCCACCTCAGCCGCTAACCCCCCGTCCTGAACCCCTCAGCTCAGATATCCCTCCACCAGGCAGCTAACCCCCATGGGCTACGTCTAGACTGGCATGATTTTCCGCAAATGCTTTTAACGGAAACGTTTTTCCGTTAAAAGCATTTGCGGAAAAGAGAGTCTAGATTGGCACGCGGGCGGCTTTTTGCGCAAAAGCACTTTTGCAGAAAAGCGTCGTGCCAATCTAAACAGCGATTTCATGAAAGCCCGATCGCCGTTTTCCCCATCGGGCTTTTTGCGCAAAACACTTTTTAACTATCTACACTGGCCCTCTTGCGCAAATACATTTGCGCAAGAGGGCTTTGCCGAAATGAGCATCATTGTATTTGCGCAAGAAGCTCTGATTTTGTACATTACAAAGTCAGTGCTCTTGCGCAAATTCAAGCGGCCAGTGTAGACAGCTGGCAAGTTTTTGCGCAAAAGCAACTGCTTTTGCGCAAAAACTTGCCAGTCTAGACACAGCCCTGGGGCTACGTCTACACTGGCATGATTTTCCGGAAATGCTTAAAACGGAACAGTTTTCCGTTATAAGTATTTCTGGAAAAAGCGTCTACATTGGCAGGATGCTTTTCCGGAAAAGCCCTTTTTCGGAAAAGCGTCCGGTAACCAATGTAGGCGCTTTCGAGAAAAAGCCCGATCGCCATTTTACGCAATCGGGGCTTTTTATGAAAAGACTACTGTGCTGTCTACACTGGCCCTTTTCCGAACAGTTTTCCGGAAAAAGGACTTTGCCTGAGCGGAGCAGCATAGTTTTCGGAAAACAGCTGATTTCTTCCTGTAGATCGTCAGTGCTTTTCCGGAAATTCAAGGGCCAGTGTAGACAGCTCGCAGCTTATTCCAGAAAAGCGGCTGATTTTCCGGAATAAGTGGCCCAGTGTAGACACAGCCCCGGTGTGTATCTCCCTCGCCCCCAGCCATTAACCACCCTGGCCACTAAACCCACCCAGCCACTAATTGCCCCAGCCACTGACCCCCTCACCTCAGCCACTTACCTCTCCCGGGACTAAACCCCAACCCGAGCCATTAATCCTTCTAGCCTGTAACCCCTTCCTCAGCCTTTAACTCCTCTGGCTATTAACCCCCCAGACACTAACCCCCACCTCAGCCATGAACCCCTGGCCACTAACACCCCCACCTCAGCACTAATCCCTCCCCTCAGCCATTAACCCCTGGCCACTACACCCCCACAACAGCCATTAACCCCTCCGACCCCTAGCTCTCTCCCGTCCCCGTCAGTCAATAAATACCCGGACACCCCCACCTCAGCCACTAACCACTGCTAACTGCCCACCTCAGCTATTAGCTCCCCACTGCTAATTCCCCGCTCAGTTATCAGCCCTCCCAGCACTCAACCCCCACTAACCTTCCTGGTCTGTACCCCCACCTCAGCCAATAACCCCCACCCGGCAGCTAACGCCCCTGTCCTGTCACTCCCCAACTCAGCCATTAACCCCGGCCACTAACCCCCAGCCATTCATTGCCCCCACTAACCCCCACCTCAGCCATTAACCCCTGCCCATGAACCCCCAGCCGTGGGAGCCTGCAGAGTCTCCTCTGCTCCTCCGCCAGCCTCTGCAGAAGCAGCTGCTCCTCCCCCTGCGCAGCGTGTGCAGCTCGTTCAATCCAGCCCCAGTCGCCTCCTCGGCCTGCACGTCCTCTGGAGAAGGGGAAGCGGAGAGAAAACGGGCGCCCGGGAGCAGGGAAGATCCGATCGGGGCGAGGACAGTTACTCCCTTGGGAAACGCACCAGAAAGTCCCCGCCGGGAGCAGGTCCGTCGCTTCCCCAGACACAAGGAGTCCGGACTCCTGGGTCTCTGCACCTGGGGGTTTGTTTTGGCTCCGTTCACAGGGACAGCGCCACAGTGGAGGACTGAGGGCAGAGGGGCGATGTGCAGGGATGCACGGGTGTCGGGGGTGGGTGCCAGGGCCGGGCGCGCACACCCGGGAGCCGTCCCAGCAGGATGCGGGTGATGCTTGTTCTTTGACAGCCTGCTCCCACTGTGGAGAATTTGCCCCGGGGAGAGGCTGGGGGTGAGTCTGCCCCACTGGACCAGGGCTGGAAAGCGGCTGTGCTGAGACCCCCCAGAGACACAGCCTGAGGGTGTCGGCCGGTCCCAGGATCACATAAACTGAGTGGCTGCCCCGGGGCCCCCCACAGCTGTGTGCCCCTCCCACTGCCCTCGGAGGCATGCTGGGATGGGCTGCTCCAGCCCCACCTGCTCCCCTAGAGAGGCTCCTACCACTTGGTGTGGGGGGGACCCAAGGGGCCTGGCTGCCATGTGCAGTGGACAGCTGGGCTCCCCATTGGTGCAGGCCCCATCTCCCCACTTCTCCCAGGTGTCTGTGCTGGGCCTGGGGCAGCGCTGACAGTCACAGGATGCAGCGATCCCGCCCGGGCCCCAAGCCCACCAGCCATCGAGAGGGGTCGGCTGGACTGTGCAGGGCACCTTTTATCCAGCCCGGATTGACTCTGGGCACTCAGAGGCCCAGCGTTTGTAACGCCGACAGCACTGCTCAGGCACAGTGTGGGGATTGTTGTCGCTCTTTGAAAACAACCCGGATCCCACGTGTCAGAAACAACAGGGACCTACAGCCCTTAGCTCTCATACTGCGCCCTGCCCGTAACGCGCCTGTCAGGGGAGAGGCCTTTCACAGGGGTATGAAACAGAAACTTCGTATGAAAGAAGACAAAAACCCCAATGAGTGTAATCGTGGACCCATTGAAGTTAATGCTAAAACTCCAGTTAACTTTAGTGTAGGATCAGTCACCTCATTTATATTCAATTTAATCAATTTCATCACACACACACACACACACACACACACACCATATACAGAGACACCATCCACCTTCAAATACACAGAAAATCAGCACAGATTAAGTCTCCCTGATGTAGTCATTCCTTTAGGGTAGATGAGTCTCAGGGTGCGTCTACACAGCAGTGCTATTTCGGAATAGTGGCCGTTGTTCCAAAATAACGTTGAGGTGAAAAAGACTGGGAGTTTTCGGCATAGAAGAGAGATGAAGGGGGGATAGGATAGAGGTCTGTAAAATCATGACATGGGGAAAAAGTGCATAAGGAAAAGTTATTTACTTGTTCCCATAACCTAAGAAAAAGGAGTCACCAAATTAAATGAATAGGTCGCAGGCTTAAGACAAACAAAAGGAAGTTCTTCTTGACACAGCACACAGTCAACCTGTGGAACTCCGTGCCAGAGGATGTTATGAAGGCTAGCACTTTAAGTACGTCTACACTGCAACTTTATTTCAAAATAACTTAGTCCATCTACACAGCAGTTAGTTATTTCAAAATTGTGAAATATTGCCAAGCTGCAGGACTTCTTACTCCGACTCCTGTAACCCTCATTGTAGGAGGAATAAGGGAAGCAGGAGGAAGAGTGCTCTGTTTCAAAATAAGTGCTGTGTAGATGCTCCCAATTTCAAAATAACATATGCAACTGACATAGCTCATTTTGTGTAGCTTATTTCGAGTTAAGCCCTGCAGTGTAACTTTAGGGGTTCAAGTAAGAGCTGGATAAATTCATGGAGGTTTGGTTCTTCAATACTTATTAGCCAGGATGGGCAGGGATGGTGACCCTGGACTCTGTTTGTCAGGGGCTGGAAATGGGCGACAGGAGGGATCATGAGATGATTCCCTGTTCTGTTCACTCCCTCTGGGGCACCTGGCATTGGCCACTGTGGGCAGACAGGACACTGGGCTGGATGGATCTTTGGTGTGACTCCATATGGCCGATCTTATGTCCTTAAAGAGCCCCCGCCCCCCGCTGCACCCCAAGTGTGTCTGCACTGACACATACGTAGCAGCGCAGGGTCCCGGGTACCTGAGTCCAGTCATGAGTTCACAGAGAATCTGAGTCCTGCTTTTGTTCAGTAGAATAGTCTGAATGGCAAACCCCCTTCCCCCCACAAAAACTACCCACTAGAGACAGCAAAGGGCCCCCCCCCCTTTTGCGGCAACAATCCATTTCCTAGACGGGGGAACACACCAGAGAGCAACCGGAGAGGAGCAGATGGAAACATTTTATTAAAGCGAATGATTCACACACAGTTCCCCGACACACAAGTTACACAGGGGCTGGGCAGGAGGGTCCCTGGCCTCTGTGTGTCGGGGGCTGGGAATGGGCGACAGGGGAGGGATCACTGGATGGTTCCCTGTTCTGTTCACTCCCTGTTGGGCACCTGGTGAGCGCCTCCCATAGACTAGTTCAGGCAGCTCCCTGCCGGGCCTGCTGGCTTGTCCCAGACACTCCCATCCCCCCGTAACTCAGGCTGGGGGCTCACAACGTCGTGCCAGGGATTTTCTGGGCAGCTTAAATTCCAGGCAGCGCCGTTCAGCGTTGCAATACCCCAGCCCCTGCCTGGAGCTCGCTCCTTGTCTCCAGCTCTGCAGGGGAGAGCAACGTTCCCAGCAGGCAGCAGCTTCAGGAGCCAGGGCCGGCTGCTTTCCTGAGCCCAGCTGGCCCCAGAGCCCCTAAGCCGGGGGGCTAGTGAGGGGCAGAGCCGTTGGGTTGGTCGATTTGAGTGACCGGATCTGAACTCTGCCTGTCCCCAGCCCGGCTGTTAGCTCTGCCCCTGCCCAGCCCCCAGCTCTGCCCTTCAGGGCCTGTCTGCTCCTGGGGCTGCAGTAGGGTCCTTGCACCTCCCTGTAAGTGCAGCTGCAGGGAGGAGGGGAGGAGCTTCTGGGGTCATAGAGAGGAGGAGCCAGGGGCGGGTAGAGGGGAGTCCTCCAGGGTCACACAGACTGGGGTGTGAGGCCAGAGGGGCTGTTGTCATGGAGACAGTCGGAGCTGGGTGCCCCCCTCCTCACAGAACCAGGGTCGGATTCTCTCCCCGGGGAGGGGGCCCGGCGGGAAAGTGAAGATCGGGGCCTCGGTTCCAGCATCGATAAATGTCACCTGCCCCCGGTCACAGTCCAGACAAACCCGGATCCTGCGGGGGGGGCTCAGGGGCAGGGGGGTCGCAGGGTCAGTGAGAGCTAGGAACCGACCCCCCCACCACCGCCCCACAGCCCAGATCCCCCCCTTGGGGCTCAGGCTGATCCCTCCCTTCCTGCTCACAGACTCTCTGGCCACCCCCACAGCCCAGCATAGCCCACCCCCCACCTCCACCTCCCAGTAATGTCTCCCCGAGGTGAAGCCCTCACGGCCCAGCACCCAGGGCCAATTGTCAAATCTCTCCGGGGTGTCGGGCAGTGGCTGCCGTGTCCGTTCCCATCTCACACGTTTCCCATCCTCCGACAGGACGAGTTCGGGATGCGCCGTGTCTGGATCCAGAGTCACGTTGGCTGGGGAGAATCAGAGCGTGAGGGGCAGAGCTCGGCCCTGGGGGGGTCGATGGCGTCAGGGACAGAATCTGCCCCAGCTGGGCAGTGACTCAGGGACTCTCCTGCCTCCAGGGGCCCGGCTCTGAGTGGGGAGCAGCCCTGAGGTCTCGGCCTTCACTCCTGAGGTTCATCCCACCGGCCAGTGACAGAGCCCAGAGATTTACTGACCCCGACCTGAGACTCAAACTTCCCCCTCGGGCACCATCTGTCCCTGGGTGAGGATTAGGGGACCTGCAGACGTGACTGGTGTGGGGGGGACTGGGAGGCCACCAGCCACGTGACCCCCCCCCAAACCAGAGAAGGGCTGCGACAACCCCCCTCCAGCACAGGCTGCGCCTCCCCCTGCCACTGCTCTGCCACCTCCCTGCTCTGTCTCTGCCCCAGGTGGGGCAGCCCCACGGGAATAGCAGCATTGGGGGGGACCAGTAGCAGCAGTGGGAGTCTCCCTCTCCCCCATTCAACAGCAGCAGGAGGGCGAGACAGAGTAAGTGACCCGGCTCACTCTGCTCCCTGGCCCCACCTCTCTGCTTTCCCCACTGCTGCTGGTTAGTGTGGGGAGGCCAGACCCCTGCTGACCCACCAAGCCTCCCCCCACCAGTGGCCCCACAGCCCAGCCCCTTTCCCCTTCCTCCCACAGTGTTGGGGGCATGTGACCCCTCGCGTCTTCCTTGTACTTCGCCCGTGCCCTGGGCTCACAGGGAACACCCAGGAGATTCCCCCCAACATATGGGGAAGTGAGGGAAAGCAGAGCCCTGTGGCACCTGAGAGACTAACAGATTTATTAGGACATCAGCTTTCGTGGGTAAAACCGAGGCAGGAGTGTAGATGGACAAGAAAAGAGAGAAGGTGCTTGGACCTGCTTTCTATTGTTGTGTTATAGAGATACCCCCCACCTCTAAAACTCACTTCATCAGATGAATCGGAGTGGAGTTTACACCCATGAAAGCAGATGTCCTAACACATGTTAGTCTCAAAGGGCCACAGAACCCCTTGTTGTCTTTGCAGACAGACTAACACAATGGCCCCTTCTGAGACTTATCAGTTACATGGTCACAACTAGCTCTCCCCTGATGCAACCTTCCTCCCCTGTATTTAAAGCCCTGGAGCTTGGACGTCTCTTGCTGACACCGGCCTGACTTTGGCTCCATCCTGCCACATGTCTGAGATCCAAAGATAATGACGTGAGTCAACAGACCCCTCATTAAACATCTACGGCTAGTCATGAGGGGCAGACAGAGAATTATGGGCTTCTACACGAGAAGGTGTTTAGTGGTGGAGAGAGAGAGGGTCATTGGTACAAATGAAGGACTGGAGGAATGGAGAGGGTTAAAACCAGCAGAAAGTTGGGATCTGACAGAGAGTGGAGAAATGGGAGATCTCTGTGGGCAGAGAAGAGAAGACAGGCACCAGCTGAACACGGATCAGGGATTCTGGATTTGAACTCTTGTGTCTGGTCCCGCTCTCCTTCCTCTCCCTTACTCTAGGGCTGGGATCCTAAGGAGGAATACCTGCTCAGACACGCAGACCTGGGATTATCTCCAGATGTGGGGAGCAATTTGTAACCAGGACACACTTGGATGTTCTCTGCCTCTTACTTCTCGCACCTCAGCACCTTCTCTTTTCCCACCAGGAACATACTCTATTCTGTTTATTATATTTTCATCTTCTTACACAGTGACAGAGCAGGGTCACCCACTGATTAGACATTAGTTGTAATTACCTGCATCACGTAGGGCTCTCCTCCACTCTGAAAGTCAACACAGAAATGGGGGTGAGAATTAAGCCAGACAAATGTAGAATCAACAAGCTTCACTATGTGAGAAAGACTGAATCAGAGGAGAAATAAAAGGAACAAACAAAAAGGTCCTTACCAAGCTCTGTGCGAAATGTACCTAAATAATAAAGAGAAAGAAGGCCAGGATGTAAAATCTCTTGTGTGAAATTAACGACCACAGGCCCCCCCCAACTACTGATCACTGAGCCTGATCTCCTGGCCATTGTTTTGTGTCCATACAGGTCTAGGGACTGGATACAGGATAAACCCTGGTGCAAGTCAGTTTTCACACTGGCTCAGCTGTGTGAGGGGTGTGAGCTGTGTCTCCCCGTGGCCAGCGTTCCAGCCTGGAGTCTGGCAAAAGGTCACAATTCTGACTCACGAAGTGCCAACATGCCGAGGTTGTGGGCACTGACTACATGAAGCCGACTCCGGTGGCCACATCTTTACTTCTCTCCTGAGCTGCACCAGCCCCTCTCTGATGTTCTTTATAGGGAGGCATTTCTGTCACAAGCATCAAGTACATGGACACTCCTCCCTTGCTGGGATACCGGCTCCATTCTGTGCCCCCTAAGGCAGTGGTGCTCGACCTTTTTTCATTCTCGACCCCCAGAGCTGGGAAAATTTTTGTGCAAAAAAACCCTCCAAAAAACAAAACCCACCCTGCTGGGAACATTTTGTTGCGGCCCCTTTAATTTAAAGCGCCGGGCTGCTCCCCTGCCCCCACCCCCACTGCATGTACATTGGTCGCCAAGGCAGGAAAAGAAAATACCAGCTGGTCCGGATCAAAGCGCTGTGACCCCCCAGGAGGACAGCGGGTTGTGCACCGCTGCCCTAACACACTAGCACAGCGCTGGCTTCCTACCCTGTTACTGCAGTGACTAGTTACGCGATTAGCATGGGCTGCATTGCTTAGGGTTGTCACATTGTCATTGTCACATTCATGTCAAAATCTTCCATAACAAAACTGGTTCTCCCAGGAGAAGGAAGGAACTTACTGAGGGTGTCGAGATGTTTCCTGCAACAGAAAACAAACACAATTATTTGGAGAATTTGTCAGTTGATCTAGATTTAAAGGAATCTTTCCATTGTGAATCCTCAAGTAATGACCAGGCTGCCCCTCTACCAAGCCATTGCAGCTCTCCAGCCATGGTCACACAGGACACCCGGGCAGGCTTTTCTTTCAGGAATGTCACCTCACACCCAGGCTTGGCCCATAGGGAAGGCTGAGGATGGAGGCCAGATGATAAACAAATCCTGCTCTGTTTGGAAAAGGCTGGTTTATGTCACAGCAAATAGTTGTGGGGTTGAATTAGATCCCACGGTGCATGCAGGTATATCCCAAGAGCGTATCTCAGTGTGGACTCGCTGGGCAGAGCTCTTGGTGTGAATCAGGAGGGCTGGAGCCCAGAGGCTCAGCTGAGGAGGTGGTGAGGCTGAGGGACCGACTCTGAAGGAAGAGTGAGACCCCTCTCGGATCGGGCTAAATAGCTTCCTGCAAGACTCAGCTGGGACGTAGCACTGATCTAATGGATCCATCACACTTGGTTCCTAGAGAACCTCAAAACTTGGTGACTTGAGAATTGACTCTATGTCTACATATGAAAGTTATTTCGGGATACCAAGGATATCCCAAAATAGCTACGCCGTGTCTTCACAAGCCACCCGTTATTTCAAAATATTTTTCAAAATAATGGGCACACTATTTTGACATCCCGGTAGCCCTCATTCCATGCGGGTTAAGGTATGTCTCGAAGTGGGGGTGTTCTTTCAAAATTAGATGCTGTGTAGACAGCATTTAATTTTGAAATAGCCTATTTTGAAATAAAGTTGAAAAAAGTATGCCATTTGCACAGTGCGAATTGCGTATCTTATTTCGATAGAAGGGTGCTGTGTAGACACAGCCCTGAGCCCAAGACAAAGAGCAAATGGCCCTGTTCCTTGTTCAGCTTCCTCTTCCGAAATGCAGCCTGTCTGTCTGTCTGTCTGCCTGTCTGCCTCTGTCTGTCTGCCTGCCTGCCCCAAGCCTGGACACTTGCTCACATGTGAGTCTGAATACCGAAGCACCTGACAGAGCTCCCACAGCAGCAGGACTAAGCCGTCCAGTCATGCTGCAATAATCTGAACACGGTGAAACTGAACAACAGAAACTCCCCAGTGCAGGTATTTCTGTGGAGCCGGGGGGAGTCCAGCGCCAAGCACATTGAACGTCAATGGGAGCTCAGACTCAGGCCTGGTCTGAACTGGGGGTTTGGGTCAGACTGAGCTCCATGAGGTTGATTTTCCACCTGAAACTAAAGGGGCTGAGCCAGTCACATCAAAAGACAAAGGAGGCAAAGGGACGGGCTGGAGCAGCCCTGCCAACATGCTGCTTCTGTGAACAGTTTCCTGGGACCCTTGGGGGGACCCAACCAGCTTCCCCAGCCAGTCTCTGGATTCCTCCCATGACACTCGGACAGCCTCAGGCAGCAGCTTGGAGCACAGCGAGGTCGGGGAGAGGAGAATGGGCAGCAGGCGAATGAGTCACCCAGAGCCTAGAACTTGTTATAACTTTAGAAGCCAATCCCCTCCTCCCAGGATGTGCACCAGGATGCGCTTTGAGCTGAAATAACTCTCTCAGGTAGAACAACTAATCCAGTGTTTCCCAATTTTTCAGAATTTCAAGGAACCCCTAGGTTTGTCAAGCAAAAAAAAAAAAAAGGGGGGTGGGAGGAGAGAGGGTACCCACCAATTCATGAAAATCCCCACCAATGCATGAAAATCAGATTCCTTACCCAAGACCCAACCCACCCCCCTTCCTTGAGGCCTCATCCGCTCTGTTCCTCTCCTCTCCATCACTTGCTATCCCCAGCCCTTATGCACTCTCACTAGGTTGAGACAGGAGGTGTGGGGTGGGAATGAGGGATTTGGGTGTGGGAAGGGGTGAGAAGTACAAGCTCTGGGAGGGAATTTGGATGCAGGAGAAGGGGCTGTTGGCTCAGGGAGGGCTCCAGGCTGGGAGTGTTGGGCTCAGGTGGAAGGTTGGGGTGCTGAGCAAGCCATGGGCTTGTGGATGTGGGTGCAGGAGTTTGGGCTGGATATGTGAGGACTCAGGGCAAGAAGGTTGTGAGTATGATGGGCTCAGGACACAGATTTGTGATGTGTGGATGGTGCAGGAGTGTTGTGGCAGAAGACTGAGGATGTGGGGATGCAGGAGTTTGGGGATGTAAGAGGCTCAGGACAGGGGTTCCAGTGTATGATAGGCTCAGATTTGGGGTCAGGTGGTGCAGGAGTGTTATGATGCTGCAGTGAGATGGGGTTTGGTCCCAATTGGGGCTTGTTGGCCAGGCTTCATTTTTAAATAAAATATTATGTCAAACTCAAAAGGTTTTAGCCTTGTCTTTATTTATGAGAGGGGTGAGGAACCGGTTTTGAGTCAAGGGTCACTGACCCACAGAAAAGTCAGTTAGGGCCACACAAGTGAGATGCAAAAACAAAAACAAAAACAAAAACAAAAAACCCTCCAAAACCTCCCAAGCCTCACTAATGTGGTCCCAAATGTGCTAGTGGGGGCAAGGGACAGAGAGCTAGTGGGTGCTGGGGTTGGGGAGAGGGTGCTGCTGGGTGGAAGGATGCTGGCTTAGGTGGCAGGGTGCTGGGGCAGGCAGGTGGCAGGGTGCTGGGGTCAGGGACATGGTCCTGCTTGGCACTAGGGTGACCGGCAGAGTGCTGGGACAAGGAACAGGGTGCTGCTGGGTGCTAGCGTGGATGGCAGAGTGCTGGGGCCAGGGCCAAGGTGGTGCTGAGTCCTGGGGTGTGAAGCAGGGTGCTGGGGCCAGGGCGGTGCTAGGGTGGATGGCAGGGCTGCCAAGGAGTGGGATAGGGATGGGGTGCAGGATCTGGGAGGGAGGTGGGGGGTGGAAGGAGGCAAGGTCTGGGTGGTAGGTAGGGTGCAGAAGCAGGCTGGATGTAGGGTGTCTGGAGCAGATGGGGGTAGGGTGTCTGGCTACGAGGGAGGGTGCAAGGAGGGGACTTGGGTAGGAGTTGGACCTCACTGATCTGGCACCCTCTGGACCTAACTGGTCCCAGATGAGGATTTTGGACCAGGAGGTCATTTCAGGCTCTGGTTCCCCCTCCCCCCGCACTAGGCTTCTTTGCACCTCTATCCCCTGCAACCCAACTGAGCTGCCCACCCTGCTGGTTCCCTGCACCTCCCCAAAACCATCCCCACAATCCAAGGGAGTGCAGCACCAGTTCCCTGCAGCCCCTCACAACCCAGCTGAGCTGCCCATTTGTATGCCTTCCCCCATCCACCTCAGCCCAGCTGAGCCCTGCACTGGTTCCCCACATGCCTCCCCCACAGCACAGCTGAGCCCCGTTTCCCTGCACCTCCCCCAAGCCCCACAAAATTGCTGAGCCAAGCGCCGATTCCCCACCCCTCCATCCCCTTTGAGTCTAGCCCCGGTTCCCGGCACCTCCCTCCTCCTGCAGCCAAACTGAGCTCTGAGCTCCACACACACCCCACCCCACCCCACCCCACAGCCCAGCTCAGCTCCCCAGACCTCCCCACTCTGCAACCCAGCTGAGCTCAATTTCCCTGCACCTTCTCCCAAACCATGCAGACATGCTGAGCCAGCACTGATTCCCTGCCCCTGCCTCCCTCCCTCCCTCCCCTTGGCTGGGTCTACACTGGTGCAATCTTGAGCCAAAGCGGCCGCTCTTGCGCAAAAACTTGCTGCCTGTCTACACTGGCCGTGTCTTTTGCGCAAGTACACTAACGTTCTCATGTATGAAATCAGGGCTTCTTGCGCAAGAACTACGATGCTCCCGCTCAGGAATAAGCCCTTTTGCGCAACTGTTCTTGTGCAAGAGGCCAGTGTAGACAGGCAACATGAATTTCTTGCGCAAGAAAGCCCTATGGTTAAAATGGCCATCAGCACTTTCTTGGGCAAGAGAGCGTCCACACTGCCATAGATGCTCTTGTGCAAAAGCACAGCTCGCACATGGCAGTGTGGACGTGTTCTTGCACAAGAACTCTTGCAAGATACCACCAGTGTAGACATAGCCTAAGAGTTTCCTCGCATGAGCAAAATGAATTCTGTGTTGTGCACCAGTACTGAGTTCATGTGGCTTGTTTGGATGTGCCACCCAAGTTATTAATAAATATTTTTAAACCTCTACCTTTTTCTCTGCTGCCATGTCTCCTCCTTGTTCCATCAGCTCCCCTGGTGCCTGCTGCCCCCACTCCTCACCCTCCTCTGCTGTCCTGACTCCTGCCCTTCTCACTGTCCTCAGCCCTCCTGCAACCTGCCCCCTCCACCAGCCCTTCTCTCCCCCTTGTGCCCACTCCTCCAGTAGCCCCACTCTGATCATGTGAGCTACCCTCCTCATCCCCTCTTCTAACACCTCCCTCTACAAACCTGCCCTGCCTCTCTCCTCTGGTGGTGGTCCCTCCCCTGCAGGTGTCTGCCCTTCTGCTTCACCCCCAGAATCCCCTGGCACTTGCACCTTCTCTTACTCCTGCACCCTCCTGTTGCCTCCCCCTTCCCTCACTGCCCCTGTCCCCTTTTTCCCGATGCCCACCCCTCACCACCCTCTGCCCCCATTCCCCTCATGCCCCTGTGCCCTCACACATGACTTGCTCCATCCCGGCCTTCCTCATGCCCACCCCTTCTTTCAAGCCTTCTCCCAGCACCTCCCCTTCCCCTCTAGCCCCCATGCCTTACCCTCTCCCCTCCCAGCATCACCCTGTCCCCCTCCCACTGACACCTCCCCTCCTGCCTTTTTCCTCATTGTCTGCACTTGGCCCCCTGGCATTTGTCTCTCCTCCGCCCCTGTCCCTATGGTGCCTTCCCCTCTCCCTCCGCCTCTGCACAAACCCCTTCCTCTCCTAGCACTTCCCCTCCCCTCCCCCTCTCTCTCCCTCTCCCCTACTTTCTGCCTTCCACTTTGCGGGGCTGGAGTCTGCGCTCCGTCCCCGGACTCCGAACCTGCAACTCAGCCGTGCGGCGCAACACAGCACCCAGCAGGTTTAAAATCCCGGGCCGTGCCGTTACGTCACGTCCCGGGCTTCTCCCCACCCACTGGTTTGAGCACACTGCGCAGGGCAGCAGCAGCCAGCAAGGGGGAGCTCACAGAAGGTTGCGTATGGCAGGGATGGGATGGGACGGGGACAGGGGAGAGACGCTCTGGGGCCGGGGTGGGAGGACGCGCGGGGGGCGGGGGCCGGGGCCCGCTCCTGCTCCCGCTCCAAATATTGGTGGAGCATGGGCACCACAAGCCCATACAACTCGCCGCCCATGCCTCTGCTGGCTAGCCGGCTCTCTCGCTCTTTTTCAGAGGGGGGCGGGGGAGTGCTGGCTCCCCGTGGAACCCCTAGTTTTGCTGGGGTTCCGCGGAGCACCAATTGGGAAACACTGATCTAATCTATTTGTGAGGAGAAAATCCCATTCTGGTCACTTTGTATTTCCCCCCTTTGAACTTTACCTCTTACTCTGAGCAGAAACCAAGCCAGGCAGATGAACGGCAACAAAATCACCAAGGTCACGCTCCAGCCCACCATCCAGGGAGAGGCTCTTGGGAAAAAGGAGTCTGAAACACAAAGCCCCACTAGTTTGGAAACAGCAGCGACAGGCAGCATTGTAGGCAAATGCTTCACATTAGACTCTGTGTGAAATACACGTGGGGAAACATTGTTCCCTGCAATATAAAAACTGGAGGAAACCAATTGTAAAATCAGTTTCTGCTCATCCACTTTTGATAGTATTGAACAGGGCATTAAATACTATCACAGTGCGACCAGTCGTAGGTCCCCGCCCCCTTCCGCCCCCCCGGTATTGCTTGGTCCTTCCCCTGGCAGGGCCTTCTTTTCATTGGCTCGCTAATTTGCCAAACTCAAACCATCTGGGCAGAAGGGTCCCTGTGGGGTGTCTGTCTCAGACAGAGCGTTTTTCAAAAGTGTCAGTCAGAATGGGCCAACTGTTGCTGAGACGGGGTGATGGAGTAACACATTGGGAGGGTGCGTGAGAAGGGTCATGGCTGGGGCAGGAGGTTGGGGTGCAGGGCACTAACCAAAAAAAGCAGCTCTTTGGGGTGGGTGTGAGAAGCAGGTGGCTCAGCAGAGGCCACACTGCCCTGCACTTGCTTGTGGGCACCACCTCTTGCAGCTCCCATTGGCCAAGATTCCGGGCCAATGGGAGCTGCGGGAGCAAACCCTGCAGGCGAGGCCAGTGCAGGGATGGAGCTTCCCTTGGCATGTGCGGCAACATGGCTTTAGCCCAGTGGAGGGGTGGGCAGCCGGCAGAGCTACACATCCCCCTCCCCCATCCCTCACCAGTCAGGGCCACATAACACACAGAGGCTAGTGGCTGCAGCCCAGAGCCCCAGGCTAAGAGACTCACATAAAACCCTGAACTTTAGCCAGGCCAGAGATCTTTGGAAAGCCCCGGCCCCCCTCAGCTCCCCCTGCTCTCTGGTGTCCCTGCAGGGCACTTTCATGCATTAACATATTTGGATTGCCTGTAAATGTAATGGTAACCCTGAATTTTCTGGGTTTAAAATGCTTTTTTCTGGGATCACTACAGAATCCCTGAAGTACATTTTATCCAACATTGCGCCCTCCATCTTTACTTCATCTGAAATATAGTTGTTGTGAGGGGGTTTGCACACTGGGATTTTGTACAGTTTAGCAACCTGATTTTTTCTTCTTGCTGGTATGACAAAGAGGGGGGTTTGTCAGTAACTGACCTGATATATAGAAAGTTACTGATTTCCTTTCTGCGTCCATGTGCGTGTTCCTTATAGAACAGGACAAATTCTTGTTTGAATTTTCCGTTATAATGATAGAATTTTTTATTTACAAGAAACCACCTTCGTTTTCAGACTTTGTTTCAGTCGAAGAGGATAAAGGCTGCCCGTTGGGATCTCTCCACAGCACCTGGGGCTGTGGGTACCATCCGGCCGACTGACACACCACTCGGATCCCTCCGTCCTGGTGACCCTCAACAGAGATGCGAGGTGTGGAGCCTAGAGCTGGAATGAATCAATGTTAAATGAAATGAGCCTACAGCCGGATGTATAAACCGAGTGTGTTTACATTTCTAGTACAATGATTGAATGTACTTTATTGCTGATGTTCATGGAAAGAGGAAACTTGACTTCATGAAACTGTCACAGCCCAGAAGGCTGTGTCTGTACAAAAAGACCCGGGTGGCCACATCTGAGAAATGCTGCACTAAACTAAGTTTTTTTGGCTGCTTTAAATGCACTTGAGCTGAGGAAATGTTCCCCCTTCACTCCTGTCCCAGCCCTGACCAACGGCAGATCAACTGATATGTGCACTGAAGAGAACCATGATGGGAACAAAGTCATCCTAGTCCTCACAGAAGCCAGCTCTGGATTTGCAGAGTGTGTTCAGATATTATTTTATAGCAGAATCACTAGTGCGTAGGGGTAAACAGTTACAGAACAATCCCGTTATGGAAAAGAAAAGATAAAGTGACAAAAAAGCAAGAAAGCAAGAAGAGGCCTCTTTGAAGTCGCGCTGGCCCTGTGCTGACAGGGGAGGGGAGCTGACATGGACGTGGAAGGCTAAAACATACGTACAAATAAGAAAATGGTATGAAGCAGTTTGTATAAGAAAGGGAGGTTG
The DNA here is from genome assembly GCA_019425775.1 of Rafetus swinhoei. Classification (NCBI taxonomy): domain Eukaryota; kingdom Metazoa; phylum Chordata; order Testudines; family Trionychidae; genus Rafetus; species Rafetus swinhoei. Next base: position 8,278,695 of record CM033444.1, read on the forward strand.
AAGTTGCATTCTTCATTGTTGTAGGCCACTGTGATGGATCACCCAGTGTTCCTCCCACTTGTGAGTGTTTGATCACGACTTGCTGAGTGCTTTGCCTTAAGAGTCGTTAGATCCAACTACTGCTAAGTGCATCTCAACCCAACAACACAGGACCATAAACAGGGGTGTGTGATGGGTGTTAATTCCCCCTCCCGGGGCCTTCATGGTTCACCATGGGGTTGATTCTGGCTGCCCTAGAGTAGGCAGGGGCAGCGAATTACCCCAGTCTCCCTTTCCTAGAGAAGGCTGGGGCTGATTCCCCTTTCCTCACCCAGGAATGAGGCTGGGGCTGGGACTGGGCCACATGTGGTGGGAAGGGAAAGCCACCAGCCCTTCCCACAGCTCACCCACCCCACAGAAATTCCTGCCTATGGGCCTGAAATACAAACTCATTAACTGAAAATGTCTTAGTGTGACCAAATACAGTGAAGGTGATGATAACCTAGAAAATTCCTGCCCCTCTTTCTTTCTGGTCCAATGATTGTTCGATTGTTTGTGAATATGTAAATAGTCATTGGCCAGAGAGAGAGAAAATGCAGTGCAGGGCAGGGCCAGATTATCCATCTAGCACCATAGGCCAAGTGCCTAGGGGCTACAAAAAGTTTGAGGACTACAAAAAAATAAAAGCCTAAAAAAATGAATTCTTGACTTGACAATAAGAAAAGAAAACTGCTGGATCCAACTTAATAATTTGCTCTCTTTAGTCAACAAACAACACACGGGTATCACATTAACTCTAGGCATGCAGGCAATCCGGCATTTCTGCCTTAGATATTTCTTTAGAATCTAATTTAAAGACTTGTAATTATGAGCGTGCCTAGGGCCTACGGAGACCTTAATCTGCCCCTGGTGCAGGGAATCGGGTACACCCGTGCGACATGAGAAAACTCATGTCTGGTCCTGCTGTTTCGGTGGCTATTTAATTACTTGGCATATTGGATAAATAATTAACGATTAATTAGAATGGGAAAGTCCTTGGGTATCCCATCTCCGGTGCTGTTAACCACAGGATTACAGAGTTTCCCCTTCTCTCTCTGGCATAAAGATGAACTAATTTAATGACTGTTTTGAGGACCCCACGGGCTCCTAAGTTTTGGACGGAGGTGTGGAGTTAGGTGCCTAACTACTTTTGTGGTCTGGGTACAAGAGCTTTCTAAAAAGAGACAACAGACCCGAGTTACTGACCTGCGACCTTCAGTTCCAGTACAGCTTCTTCCTGAAAGGCACCATCCTGAACAGAGCAGTGGTACTGTCCTTCATCAGAGGGCCTGACATTGATAATTTCCAAGTCAACAATCCCATCCATGATGCCGTCTTTCAAAAGCTCCGTCCTGCCGTCATACTCGGGCATCTGCTGCCCAAACTCATCCTCCCCGTGCCGGTACAGGTGCACAAAGGGAGTGAACTGGTGTCGGAACCATCTCACCTCCATGTTCTCCGCGCTCACGTTGGGGGACAGGTAACAGGGTAACATGATGTGCCCACCCAGAGTGGCCATGACAGGGTGACCAGGCCCAACCACTGTGAACTCGGCTGGGAAATGCACCAGGGTGCAGAAAAGACAAAACAAATAAACAAAAGGGGATTTAATAGACAATTAATGAGTCAGTCACCCAAGGTTCTAAGGTATATATCTCACACTGGCATGTTTCTCTAGTGTTGCTCGGGGCCTTAAGGAGTGACTCAAGGCTGGGGGCTGGAGGTGTGGGGGGGGGGATTCAGGAATCAGGATTGGTGGAAGTGAGGAGGGGCTGTGGGCAAGGGACTGTGTGTGTGTGGGGGGGAGGGCTGAACCTCCTTCCCTGGAGATTTGTACCAGGGCTGCTGGCCCTTCCCCCTCCTGTCCCTGCCAGGGAGCGAGACCAAAGTGCACAGCCCATCTTCCCCCTGTGCTCCCCAGCCAGAGTGAGGGATGCAGCAAACTGGGCACTTTCCTCTCACTCCCTGACAAAGGGGAACAGCTGGCAAAGTCCTTGTGTAAATCTGAGCGGGGGGAGCTTCAGTCCCCTCTGCCCTCCCTTTAGGGCACCTGCAGGGTGGAGGCTCAGGGCTGGGCCCGTCACAGATGGGGGGCCCCCCAGCCAGCCCCTTTCACCTGCCTGGTGAGTCCGTCTCTCTCCTGTGTGGCTCTGTGAGACTCAGTCCCATTCCAGGCACGTCCCATTGTGCTGCCACAGTGGCCCCGGCCCTGCTGTCAGGTGCAAACAGAGGGGACTGGGAGGTGCCGTGAGTGGCAGCAGGCTGGCAGCAGAAAGGTGATGAGTGGCCAGAGCGCAAGTAACCTGCCTTTTTACCGCCCCCTCCCCCAGACAGGCGTGAACCCTGCGGCTGCCCCTTGGCATTCTGGGGCTGCTCTGGCCAAGGGCTGTGACTGTCAATGGGGAGCAGACACAGACGACAGGGAACCTACGGCAGGAGGACCTACACCTCCCAGGGCCCCAATGGGAGCCAACCCCCTCACCACTGTAGGATCAGGTCACACCATGGCGGGAGGCACGCAGCCCAGCCTGCCCCCTCGGCAAGCATGGGGAGGGGTGGGCAGACCACAGGATGGGTGTGTGAAAGGGACATTTGGGTTGTCGGACTTAAAACCCTGGGGGCAATGGTGCATCGCCCGGCCTGCTTGGGGTGGGACTGTCACTTGTGGTTTGTATTTAAGAACCTGTTTGTGGTGTTTTCCCAAACTAACCCCACGTCACTCCCCTCCCTTTTATGGAAAGTGTCTTTTCTGCACTCAGACTCAGTGCGTGCGAGGGGGGAAGTGTGGCTCCCAGAGGTATGTGGGAGTTGTACATGAATTTCCCCAGGTTACGGGGAGAGGCTGGAGCCAGTTCTGTATTGAAGGATGGAGAGGAGCCTCTAGACATTGAACCCAGCCCTAGCTGCTACTAGCGCTCCCTGGCAGAGGGGTTACACTTACTGCTGGTCTAAGGGAAATCCTGCATTCCCACAGCAATGTGACTGAGATTTGAAATTCAACCCATAACCAAGTTTTATCCCGAATAAAGATTGTTTGCTCGGACTGGAGTTGACACACTGAGCAGTTGGTGCTGTTTTTGTTCTGTTTGTGTCAAATGGTGACTCAGGAGATTGAACAGATCAAAGCAAATAAGTAAATCCTATAAGAAGCAGAAGCAGCCACGGACATTCCTACCTGATTCCAGCTTGTGCATGTAACATGTGAGGAAGAAAATGATGAAATGAGGTAGAGAGGATCTCGCTCTGGAGCTGTCATAGATAGAAAGAATTCTCATCTCACCCTGAGACGATCCAGAGGATGGGAGAGGAGAGAGAAAACAACAACAACAAAAATGTATTGAATGTAACAGTCACAGTGATTTCAGACAACTTGCGCACAGAGAACACAGACAGTTCTGAGTGGGATACATTCATGCTACACAGAAGGAGGCCTGACATGCAACTTCAGTGCATTTCCCTGCTTCCGCATAAGGCAATCACTTTGGATGCTGCCTCCAACCAACTCCAGCATTTCATGGAATATTCTTCGTGCCAAGGGGCAGAACCCCCTTTGTTTTAGGAGAACTCAGAAAACCAGACAGATATGGGCCTCTGGGGACTGGTGAGCAGAGCCGTCCATTTTGATCCAGACTGAAATTGTCTATAGGTAAAGCACCAGCTGGTGCCTGCCACACACCCCTTCCACCTTGCCACCAGCCCACCTCACCTTCTCAGCTCTGCGCATCGTCCTTGTGGGGGTTAACATGTTGACATCCGGAACGGCTATTCTCCCAGACAAAAAGAAAACCAATAATTCACTGAGAAAACCCTCGATAACAGAGATAAAGTCGATGTGTGGACTCCAGCATGATGGCTGAGGTGACAGTTGGAACACTTGGCATATCTGTTCTGTAAATCAAGACGTTGACCCCAATAATCGATCTGATCAGTATCGCCAATTTCCTCATGGAAACAAGTGTGAAAGACCCCAGATACCCAGAGAGGGCCATGTGCTGCCCAATATAAACACCAACAAGGCCTAAACAAAGAGTGAAAAACTTCTCAAAGGAGAGTAAGGTGAGATGTGGGGTTTCTCAGAGAGGCCGAGCAGATGACCAGGGACTAGAAGTTCTGATCTGATCATACTAACCGGTTAAAAACATGTTATAATGATTTTGCAATAAAAATGAGTTTTAGACAAGCATTACCATTCATTTTCTTATGAGCTGTATGTTTCTGTTTTTTCTTGAGGATCATTTCAATAGGGAAATAGACATTTCTCATTGATTCAGAATGGGAATTCTAGTCAATAAATTGAAAATATTTTATTAACTCACTTTCTTATTCTTGCTAGGAACATCCCCTCCTACCCTGAAAATGGAAATAAATAGATTATAGATTTATTTCCAAAATATTTCATTAAAATAGAAAAGTCTATAAAATATTTCAAATAAAAAAAAATTAAAATTTTTATTTTAGACCATGAATTCCATTTGTTGACTAGCTTCAGCCCTAGAGGAGATTACCTCAGGGTAACTCCCCTCCAAGGGCTGCTCACACAGTAGGAGATACTTGACGATCGGGGTAGAAAATGCCTCTTTTTAAAATTATGTGTGTCCAACAGTACAACTGAACTCAGATCTTCTTCAGGCACGTGCTTGGCTCCCTCTTGTGTCAGAAGGGGAACAGGCAATTTTCTGTTTGGACCGATTGTTTGAATAATTATTTCTTTTCCCCCCTTAAAAGTATCAGAAACAAAGGACTGTGAAGTGAACAGGCAGAAGGGCAGACTGACCACAGCTGGGTGAGGCACCGTACGCCTCTGACAGTACTCTAAATAGAGGAAGTTATTTTGTGACAAATCACCCTCAGACACCGCTGAGAACAGGATCAGGCCCAGTGGTCTTGAATAAAACACAACCGCCCTGGGTGGGGGGCGAATCGATGTCTGGCTGGGGAAGGCAGGCCCCTTCGCCCAAGGACCTGCCTTTCCACGCCACCTGGCCGCTGGCTCCAACCCTGCTCCTCCCATTATGGCTGCTGGCCCTGGCCAAGGCTTGCAGTAAACCAGCCGCCCCAACCCCAGTGCTGGGCAGATGTGCAGCCCCATCTCCCACTTGACACACACACTGAGAGCACCAAGCAACCCCAGTCTGCCCATGATCCCTACAGCTCCAGCCCCGGGAGCAGCTGGGCAGCCATGTTGCTGCAGCACGGCTCTGTTGGAGTAGCCAGGCAGCAGTGCAGCCCTCCACCCTGGTTGTTTTGGGAAGGCGACACCTCCCCTTGCCTTTGACACCCAGTGCCCATGGAAGCCACAAGAGAAACAAACGACTAATTCCGCCTGAGTCTTAACTCTCGATTTCCATGGCTAGGAAAGCGATCTGAACCGCACCGGCGTATAAATCATTTTCAGTGTCCCTGTGATGCGGGGGTCACAGAAAGAGTAAAACAAATCTCAGGGGATTATTGAACCTTTGGTTAAATAATCTGATGAAGCAACACACAGCATATGTGGGGGCTAGAACAGGGTTTCCCAAGCTATGGGTCAGGACCCAAATATGGGTCGCCATTACATTTCAAAAGGGTGGTCAAGTGTCTCCCCAGGTGGCTCTGCCCCTCCTCCTCCCCCCATTTTTGAATTACCTTGTGTCACCAAGTCTTCCTGAATAGTTAACATGGGTCCCCATCTGGAAAAGGTTGGGAACCTCTGGGTAGAAGGAGTCGTTGTGAAGCAAAATTAACCCACCTGATGGATCCTTCCGAGAACTGTCCCAGTCTGCAGGGTGGGATCAAACTTCACTCGTTCTGCTGCAGTAATTGACATTCCAAGTCATTATTTCAGTGCATCCCCCTGCACAGCCAAGCCCCTGGCTACAGAACAGCTGTGGAGCTCTCCGATCTCACGGCTTTTCCTCGCCCTTTTCACACGCCATTTCCATCCCTTCCAAAGGGATTTCTGTGCCTGCCGCCTGCAGCCCGGGTGAGAGGGAAAGCAAAAGTGCAGTGGCACAGGCAGGCTGTGCAAAGGGGCAGTTATTTCACTCGCTATCATGGGAAGAGGTTGGAGGCACCTCTTAAAGACACAGCCACGGCCCTGCTGTGCTAAGGCTCCATGCCAGGCCCGCAGCCTCCAGCCTTCCGGCCCAGTAATAATGGGGAAGAGATTTTTCTGCCGTCTGTTCTGTGGGGAACAAGTGGAGGCTTTGAGTGTGTCCTGGAGTCCCTGTGGCCGGCAGAGACCTACGTGGCCTGTTCTGCTTCGGATCCAGGCTGTGGGGCTAGGGCTGTCAGCCAGCAGGGACCCCAAAGCTTTCAACAGCCAGGTGGCGGGGCCCCCGCAGCTCCTAGCCACCGACCGTGGAGCTCCAACCCACAGCGGGCAGGGCGGGGGGATCCGAAGTCCCACAGGCAGCTCCCAGCCACCAGCCGTGGCAGGGACCCCAGAGCCCTCACTCTCGCTTTTGTCCATTTTTTAGTGAAAGTCACAGACAGATCATGGGCTTCACGGGTTCCGTTCGCTTTTCTCACGGCTCGTGGCCTGTCTGCTACCCTCTCTCAAAATAAGTTGTGACAAAATCTGAGCCTTGCTAAGGAGACCCTTGAATGTGTGAGCAGGGGAGCCGGCCTCGCTGAGACTGGTAGTAGGATACTGGGTATAGGGGCTTAGCAGGCTCAGACCTTTGCCGGTCGGTGTCTTTCTCCGCACAGACGGGCACAGTGAGGAAGACGTTGCTTGAGAACTTATTAGGGGTTTGTTTAAGAATATTCACTTTGTGTATTTTGGCATGTGAGCTTCTATTTTGTTTTTTTTAGCATTCATAACTTTTTTGAGTTTCAACATTTACTGTCATCTGATCCCCCCTTCAAAAAAAATTCCTGCAATTATGCAAATTTAAAATCAAGAAAAAAAATATTTAAACACATAATTGTTCACAACTCTCAAAATTTAAATAGATAAAAATGGGGGTAGAGTGCAGTGGAACATGGACAAATAAACACCAATATTGTCCACTGAAGTTTTTCTATATATACAAATGTTATATATATAATATTATATCAAGCCTATGTATAAAGTTCTGGAGTTCACAAGCCTTACAGCGAGAGGTGACTTAACCTTCATTAACAAAAAATATGGATTCCTAAAGGGCTATTTAATCTGTATGTGAAAACCAGAATAAGAACCATTGGAGGCAAACTGAGGCAGACAAGTGAGCATTAGAAACCAGGCTCACAGTTTTAGAGCCCAGCACCATTAAGTTCTGCAAGAAGCCGACAAGGGACGTGGTGGATTCTCCATTTCTTGAGCTTCTCACAGTAAGGTTGGTGGCATTTCGGTGATACAAGCTTTAGCCAAGCACAAGTTATTGGCTTCAATACCCAGGTGAACAGGTGAAATATTACAGATGCCAACAGCAGCTGGGCTGTCTCTGCCTTAGTTAGTTAGTTAATTTTGGCCATTCAATTTACTTTAGTCCACTGTGCAGCAAGAGGAAGACTCTTCCATACCATTACCAGATTCAGCTCACTTGAGACACCTGGATACCTGAGTCTGCTGGGACAGACACTCCCAGCCCAGCAGGCCTGTTGCTGCTGCTTTAAGAGAAGATTCATCTCCCTGCACAAGTGGTGACTCCCCCTTCCCAGGTAATGTGTTACTTTTGCTTTGCAGCTTTTTGCCAAGAAGGAAGTACATTCACCTGTCTGGAACACACAAAGATTTCCTTTAAAAAGTGCAAGGAAAGCTCTGGGGGAAAAGCTGCTGCTATTTCATAGACAGAACCAGCGCTTTGCAACTTGGTAACTGATATTTTAAGTGACTATTTCAGTTCATTGCCACAAACCACAGGAGGTCTGATCACACCTGAAGAGTGTGAAAGCTTCTCAGAAGGATCCATCAGGTAGGTTATTTTGGCTTCAAAGTGTCTCCTTAGTTCCCCTCCTATATAGTGCTTTTTGCTTGGAAATATTCTAGCAACAAAGATTAAATAACTCTGTGATAATTTGTCTTGCTCTTTCTGTAAACACCACTTCAGCAGTGCATTCAAAGTGATCTACATTCCAGGGCTTTTCAGGTTATGTTCCTAGAAATATAATTCCAGATTTGTGCAGCATGTTGATTTAGTAATTTGTTTCTTTTGCAGCTGTGTTTTATTCAAGAACCCTGGCCTGATCCAGTTCTCAGGGATGCCTGAAGGAGATTTATAACAAATTAATTTCTTATATTTAGGATGCAGAAGATTGTATCAAATCCAACTATCATTAGTCTAGTTTTCTGCCTGTTGACATTGGTTTTCTCCTCTGATATTTAATCAAACATTATTAAAACAATTTTTTTTTTTTTCAGATTTCATTGTTTTCTTTTCTTTCTCCTTTTTAGCAAGGATGGGGAGTTAAAATATTTTCATTTCAATTTGATTAGAAATCTCATTTAGCATAACTTTAGTGAAAAATTGAAACATTTAAATTGGTAGGAAAATGCATTTCTAATGGTTTTAACATTCATTTTCTAGTGAAAAGGCATTTGTGGTCAAACATTTTGATGAGTTACAGTGTTGTCAGGTCACACATTGCTATTGTGAGTTTTGGTATTTTATTGTAAATCTCACCTTATCTGCTAATTTTCCAAAAACTCCAGCTCTCTTGTTTTAAGAGTAGGTGAGAACCTCAGATGTCATTGAAGACAAAGTAAATGTTTAGCCCTCACATTTGCAGAGAAAAATTTAGGAATCTGACCTCAGGGCACTGTCAGGAGTCAGAAATCAAAAGGCAAAAAATGAAAATCTAAAATCTATTATTAGTATTATAATTTCAAAGCTAATGATTTTTAAGTCCATTTCATATCTATTTTGGACCTGAATTATGATTATTTTTATTGATTTGTTTCATAAAAAGAAACCAAAAAAATCTTAAAGAACATGGTAATCAGAATGATTCAGTTCAATTCACTAATATAGATAAGAAGCAAATTGGTTTTAAATACAAAGCAAGTTTCTAACTTTTCCCCTTAATTATCCAGAACAGTGATAGTAGGTTTTTTTATTTTAATTATAAAATTTTTAATTTTTTAAAATGAATTCCAATTTCCATCCAAATACAGCTTGAGGTAAACTTAAAAAAACCCTCTGGGTAATAATGGAGAATGACATTTCTTATTAACATAATACAAAATATTAAAATTAAGATTCTGAATAAATTACACAACACGTGTGTATCTTCCTGGTTAGAAAGGATGACCAAATTTAGTGTAAAATCTACATTCAATTGTAAATCAACATATTTTAATGATTAACAACCAATGAGAATCCCTCTTTCTTTAGGAAAATAATTAAAAACTCCAGATATTAAAACTGATTTATTTAAATCGATGTTTCCTGCTTGCTGGTTTCAGTCATTATTAGAATTGCTGATTTAATTCACCTTGATTTACAGGACAGCTGCCCCGAACCATCCTATGGACGGAATTGAACCTGAGACTCCCCTCATCCCTGGCACTGCTCTGCCCAGCCAGCTCCAGTCTCAAATTTGGCTCCATTGAGACCCACAAAACCCCTTCCAAATCCAGGGGGCACCTCACTTCCCTTGGTGCCGGCAGCCGGGCTTTTCAGTGTACAATCTCCCATTGGCTCCCGTGTCTCTGCGTCTGGGCAGGTAACGCTGCTGCCTCCCTCCTGAGCAATTCACAGACTGGGAGGAAAGAGGCTGATGGGGGCCTGGCCTGGCCTGGCCTGAGTGTGGACCCCAGCCAAGAGGCCTGCTCAGAGATGCCCGCCCAGCTCAGGTCTCTTTTGGACTCCAAGCAAAGGAGAAGGTGCCTGACGTATGGGGCTGGGCAGAGCCTTGCCAGGGATGGGGAAGTCTCAGGTTCAATTCCCCTGCTTTCTGGCTGAGGGGTGACAGAATTTCAACTGGGGTCTTCCACCAATCAGCTGTGTGTTCTGGCCTCTCAGCTGTGGGGCTCTCCTGAGCCGTTCCATCCATAGGACGGTTCGGGGCAGCTGTCCAGGGCTCTGTGCTTTGGGGGACCCTCAGGGACCAGGGTAGCCTGGGGGATTACTGGGGCGCTGGCATCAGGGTTCATGCCCACCCAGCCTGCTCCGCTCGGCCATCTCCCAGCCGTCCTCAGCTATGGGTGAGCTGCCACCTGGGTTTTACAGGCATTTGTGGCATCTTGTCAGTCCCGACTTTGTACAGTGGGGCTGCAGGATCTCCAGCATCAGGAGCTGCTGCCCCTCCGCTGCCACAGGGCAGTGAGCACAAGGCTGCCCAAAAAAATGGGCTCTCTGGCTGTGTCTGCCCAGCAGCGTTATTCTGAAATAGATTTGAAATAACGGGCTTCTTGCTCTGAGTTCTGTCGCCCTCAGCGTGTGAGGAGTAAGGGAAGTGGTGGGCAGAGGGCTCTGTCTTGGAAGCACTGCTGTGTATGCAGCGCCCAAAGCCGAAACGAGCTATTTCAACTTAAGCAACGCAATTGGCCTAGCTCAGGTTGCCTGGCTTATTCCAGTTTAGCTCTGCAGTGCAGACGCGCCCTCTGTGACTACTGGAAGTGGAGACCTTCTCTGTTCTGGCTCTCAGATCTTACCCAGGCCTTAGCTCAGGCTATGTCTAGACTGCAGGCTTCTTTCGGAAGAAGCTTTTCCGGAAGAGATCTTCCCAAAAAACTTCTTCCGAAAGAGGGTGTCCACACTGCCAAAGTGCATCAAAAAAGTGATCTGCTTTTTCAACAGATAGCGTCCATTCGCTGTGGATGCTCTCGCAGATTGCTACGGACAGAGTGGCCACCAGAGCACCTGCTTTTTCCTCTTCCTCTACTTCCGAAAGAACTCCTTCCCCCATCCACACGCCTTTTCCAGAGCGCTCTCTAAAAAGGCATTCTTCCTCATAGAAAGAGGTTTCCCAATGTTAGAAAAAACAGAGGGGTTTTCCATTTCTTTTTCAAAAGAACGCGATTGTAGTGTGAGTGTAAGTGAAGTATTTTTTGATAAACGGCTGTTTTTTCTGAAAAATGTCTTCAGTGTAGACATACCTTCAGTGATGGAAAAAATTGCCTGGACTCACTGATACACCCAGATCAAACATTGTGTTCCTAATGGCTGGGTTTTTATCATTGGGTTTTTTTACGTTGTGTGTGGCTTTTTTTTTTTTTTTTTTTTTAAATTACTGTGAGCAAACATTGGGAACTGGGTGTGTGGCTTGTCTCAGTGCACCTGGTGAAGGACTTTGATAGGAGTTAACTGTAGTTATCTGATGAAAACATTAGAAGCTTGGGGATTGGGCTAGTGTTCCCATCATCTATTTCCTTATTGCACCGTCACTTTTGTAGTGTCCCGCAGATGAGCGGGTCGCTTAGCAGCTGCTTTCCAGTTTGCAAAGTCCTTCCTTAGAGACTTCCCAGCCGGGGGACACCCTGAGTTAGCACCTGTTCCCACACCTCCTCAGAAGCCATCTCCCTGGCTATCCGGGTTGCTGGATGCTTTCCCGTTTGTTGGCTAGCCTGTGCGGATGGTGTTTCATGTTTCAGCTTGTCTGGCTGTGACATGCAGGCGCTTTGTTAGGGATGTGAAGGACTAGTCAAATGCTTATCGGATAGTTGACAGGATAGTCAATTAGTCGCTTCCCTCTCCCCTTGCTGCTTCTACCAGAAAGAGGCCTTGTGGACCAGATTCAGAAGCATCTGAATCAATTTGTTTGGAATAGTTGCCACTTGCGCCCTGCTTAGCTGTTCCTGCCATTAGATGGCTAAGCCCAGGGGCTCATTAATTTTGACTCCTACCTATTTTTATTGGCACCCAGCTGATAACAGAGTCTAGATTACAATTACAGTTCCAAGTACAGAGTCCAGTTTGTAACTGTCTGTTGATACCAAGCGAGTTCTGTGAAGTCTGTGACCAAACCAGGAACTTTCTGGTTTATGGCTTTTGGGAGGTGCTCTGTTTTTAACCCTCTTTTTCCCCCACTGAATCTCTCTTCTCAGAGTCCTGTTTTCTGCCTTTGGGTTGACCGAGCTGACCAGCTAGAAAAAAAAATTGTGTGACATGTTGGAGGTTGACAACAGCTCTTGCTGAAGGGAGGTTTCAAAGAAGATGGAGAGAGGCTGTTCTCAGTACTGACAGATGGCAGAACAAGGAACAATGGTTTCAAGTTGCGGTGGGAGAGGTCCAGGTTGGATATTAGGAAAAACTATTTCACTAGGAGGTTGGTGAAACACTAGAAAGGGTTACCTAGGGAAGTAGTGGAGTCTCCATCCCTAGAGGTTTTTAAGCCCTTAGTTCTCATACTGCTCCCTTCCCGTAACTCGCCTGTCAGGGGAGAGGCCTTTCACAGGGGCTATAAAACCGAAACTTCATATGAAAGAAGAAACAAAAAACCCCAATGAGTGTAATCGTGGACCCATTGAAGTTAATGCTAAAACTCCAGTTAACTTTAGTGCAGAATCAGTCTCCTCATTTATTACCTAAAGTTTTAATTATATTCCTTTCCATTACACACTCTCTCTCTCTCTCTCTCTCTCTCTCTCTCTCTCCATATTCAGAGAGAACATCCACCTTCAAATACACAGAAAATCAGCACAGATTAAGTCTCCCTGATTTAGTCATTCCTTTAGGGTAGATAAGTCTCATGGGTACGTCTACACAGCTGTGCTATTTCGGAACAGCACCCATAGTTCCGAAATAACGCTGAGAGCGTCTACACCACAATTCTGTTATTTTGAAATCTATTTGAAGTAACGGGTGGCTTATTCTGTAACCCTCATTCCACAATAACTAACGCCTCTTCCAAAATATCTATTTCCAAATGCTGGTCGTGTGGACGCTCCACTGCTGCTATTTAGAAATAGCTCTCCCCCAGAGCCATTCAAACCATTACTCCCCAGTGCTCCCTGGGGCTCTAAATCAAGGTAGCGCATCCAGATTAGGGGAGCCTGTCTTGGACTGATTTCGAGGCTTCCCTGCAGTGTAGACGTGCTATTGCGAAATAGGGTATTTTGGAGTATTTCTTCCAGAATAGCTTATTCTGAAAGAAGTATGTAGTGTAGACTCCGCCTCAGAGGGGTAGCGGTGTGCTATTCTTATAGCCAAAAAATATAATTGTTTCCCATAGGACTTTCCTGCATATTAGTCACAGAAGAAAGCCTCTAAAAACCCACATTTGATCATTCAGAACACACCTGCACCCATATTGAGCAAAGCCTTCTTGTCAAAATATGACCCAAACCGGGGCTCTCTAAGCAGAATCAACCACCCTTAACAATGCAGCATCCGCAGGCCTTGGCAAAGGTAAGACAGGACATTGTGAGTTCTGCGCCAGCTTCCAGTAACACTTCTGAAAATCCATCTGCATGCGATCAGGGGAGATAAAGTTTCATTGAAATGAATCCAATCACCTGTCTAATTTTAACTGCACAAACTTATAATTACTGGGATCAATAAATGTAACAGCACAAAGAATGTAAATGTGGCGCTGAACCGTCGTAACCAGGGGCCGCTCTCCACTGGCCAGGGAAGGGAGTGACAGAAACTCCCGCCCCTTTGCTGGTTTACTTTGGGGGTCGTTCTCAGGTGGCCCTAACTGTCATTCTCTAGGTCAGGCTCAGATTACAGGAGCAGCCCAGCTGTGCCTGAAGCTATTTGCAAACAACAAGTCCTTCTGCGCCTAGGAGTTTTTCCAAGAAGGATCTTCTGGGTGAGCCCGAGGAGCCGCCCGGGAGCCAGAGCAGGCGGGACTCTCCTCTTGCAAGTGCAAATGGGCCTGGCAGTGAGCCTGGGGGAAAATACGTGGCCAGGGGGCTGTTCCCCTCCCCCTTGCCTCAGTCCGGGGAGGTCTGCCACGGCTCCCACCTGCGGCTCCTCCAGCCTGGCGACCCGCTGCTTTTACTGGGCTGGGGCATGGGCTGGAAGAGGAGTGGGAGCCAGTTAAGCGACCCTGTGTCTGACCCCTTACACCAGTAGTTCCACAAGATGGCTACTTTGTACTTAATTAATTTTTTTCCTCTGCGAGCAGCCTGGGATTTACCCAGCCCGGTTCTCCGCCCACACTGCAGCTGCGAGGCCACCTTCCCCAGGGCAGAGCCAAAGCCCCCTCCTCCAGTCCATTCTGGGGTCATGCACCCGTGACAGAGGCCAGCTCTGGGTTTGCCGCCCTCCTGGGAGCTGCTGCACTGGACCAGAGTCTTCTCTGTGTCTTGAACCCCTTCCACCTTGTGGCTCTTCGAACTCCACGCCCCCTGTACAAACAGCTGAAAACCAAGCTGATGCCATCTCCTCAAACAGCACAACTGACCCACTTCTTCAGTGAACCCAGTTTCCAACTTCTCTCCCCTACGCAGAAACATGGCTTCGACCCTATCTCAGTGACGGACCCAGCCTGCCTGTCAGTCCTGCCACCATGAAGTGAAGAAGGACCTGGCGGGAGGCAGGCTCGCGCCAGCCATAACCCCCCACGGAACGTGTCAGTCCGCTCCCACGCTCCTCTCCACCTCCCCACTAGTGATAATGAAACCATGCTCTCATACCGCCCAGTTAACCGCAGTGACCCCCTTCCCGACAGCATGCCACGGGGCATTAAATCACCCAGGCAGAAGAACACGCAGGAAGGTGGGAGAAGGGAGGCGGACTGGTTCCCTGCCGCGTGGAAGCAGAAGGATGGCCAGGAAGGCCAACACCTTGCAGCTGAGAGGCCCCGTGGGATCGAGCGCCGCGCTGCGCACGCGTTATGCCTTAGCACTGTCGTAAATGGGAAGCGCATGTTGTGGCATGGCCAGCGTCGTGATTCGGCACAGGTCCAGCAGCCAGTAGTCGGCGCGAGGGCAGATGCCGATCCTTCCAGGATGAGCCAGGCGAAAACCTGCGATGCTGGCCACCAGTTGACATGCAGGATCAAGCCCAGCGTGGCCAGCTTGAGGCCGGAGGCTCTGAGCAGGCCGCCGGGGCTGGGCAGGTGCGGGCTGCTTCTGCTGAGCTCGTGGGATTTTCTGAGCAGCTACAATTCCAGGCAGCACCGTTCAGCGTTGCAAAACCCCAGCCCCTGCCTGGAGCTCGGTCCCTGTCTCCAGCTCTGCAGGGGAGAGCAAAGTTCCCAGCAGGCAGGCACCCAGGATACTGGAGGCGGCTGCTTTCCGGAGACCAAGCTGGCCCCAGTTTGGAGATCTCTGGAGTGAAGCGCGAGGGGCAGAGTGTGAGAGCAGAGCTGTCGGGTTGGTTGTTTTGTGTGACCTGATCTGAACTGTCTTGTGCTTTGTCTGGGGAAGTGACTGAGCACTGTGGGGTGGGACTTGTGTGAAGAGTCTCTGTCCCTGTGCGAGTCTCCAGACAGAGATCACCTTGGCCTGGAGCGCTGGGAGACGGGGGGTCTCAACATGTGGGAATCTGAAGGGCCAGCTCGGCACCAGGGGGCCAGGCAGGGGGTGACACACCTCAGGCAGGGCCTAGAGAGCCTCCCCCCAAGAATGTGCCCAGGGACCCCAAGATTGGGGCAGGGGACGGGCCTCTGATTTGGTCCCATTGTTTGTCCTGATTTTATCCCTTCCCCTCTGGCTGTGCCAATGGACCCAGATCTCTGCAAATCGCCTCCTGCTGCTGCAGAGCCTCCAGCTTCTCCCCAAGCCTGATGAGTTAATTCTGCGTCCTGTAACCCCCACCTCTGCCTGTCCCCAGCCCGGCCCCCACCTCCACCTGTCCCCAGCCCGGCTATTAGTTCTGTCTCTGCCCAGCCCCCAACTCTCCTCCTGCTGCTGCTCCAAGAATGGGGAGGAGCTTCTGGGGTCACAGAGAGGAGGAGCCAGGGGCGGGGTACAGGAGAGTCCTCCAGGGTCACAGAGACTGGGGTGTGTGAGGCCAGAGGGGCTGTTGTCATGGAGACAGTCGGAGCTCGGTGTCCCACCACGCCCAGATCCAGGGTCGGATTCTCTCCCCGGGGAGGGAGCCCGGCGGGAAAGTGAAGATTGGGGCCTCGGTTCCAGCATCGATAAATGTCACCTGCCCCCGGTCACAGTCCAGACAAACCCGGATCCTGCTGGGGGGGCTCAGGGTCAGTGAGAGCCTGGAACTCATCTTCGTCCCTCTGCAAAGCCCAGATCCCCCCCTTGGGGCTCAGACTGACCCCTCCCTTCCTGCTCACAGACTCTCTGGCCACCCCCACAGCCCAGCATCGCCCATCCCCCACCTCCACCTCCCAGTAATGTCTCCCCGAGGTGAAGCCCTCACGGCCCAGCACACAGGGCTCAGTGTCAAATCTCTCCGGGGTGTCGGGCCGTGGCTGCCGTGTCCGTTCCCGTCTCACGCGTTTCCCATCCTCCGACAGGACGAGCTGGGGATGGGCCGTGTCTGGATCCAGAGTCACGTTGGCTGGGGGGAGAATCAGAGCGTGAGGGGCAGAGCTCGGCCCTGGGGGGGTCGATGGCGTCAGGGACAGAATCTGCCCCAGCTGGGCAGTGACTCAGGACTCTCCTGCCTCCAGGGGCGCCCGGCTCTGAGTGGGGAGCAGCCCTGAGGTCTCGGCCCAGCCCAAGGGGCAGCTCACTCCCGGCAGGGAGGGGCCGTGGCAGAGAGAAGGGATCAGAGGGGCCCTGACACTGGGAATCTGCCCCTCTCCTGGGCCGGGGACAAGCGACTCTGGGCCGGGACCCCAGAGGACGGGATGGAAACTGCCTGGTCAGGGCTGGCTGAATCCAGGCCCTGCCTCGGCTGGGCCCCTCCCCATTGAAATGTCCCTGGGTCCCAGCTGCCTCTGGGCAGGGTTTGTGATTCCCCTGGGACACGCCTCCCCCCCACGGCACGTCTGGGCTCGGCTCCTTTCCCGCCGCACTGGGACTCTGGGCCGAGCTCTGACCTGCCCCCCACCAGGCTGCTCAGCCTCCAGCCCAGCGCCCAGACCCCGCAGAGCCAGCAGGGAGGGGCAGGGACCGGCCCCAGCTGGGCTGGGCGGGAAGAGGCTGAACAAGGCGAGTCCTGCACTGGGGGTGCCCAGGCGCCGTGCGGAGGGAACGGGGGTGTCTCTGTCCCAGCCATGGCAGGAGGCTGACTCAGGGGCTGACAGAAGGAAGAGGGGCCCCAGGAGCTGAGGGCACAGCGGGGCTGGGCAGAGGAGAGAGAAGCTGAGCTCACGCGGGGAGAGAGGAAAGGGGAACAGGACCAGAGCTCTGCTCTCAGCAGCTCCCAGCTGCCTGCCATGGGCCCAGGGCTGCCCCTGTCTGTGCCCCGTGCCCTGGTGCTCTGGGGTCTGATCCATCCCTTCCCCCGGCAGAGCAGGGACCCTCCCATGGACTCTTGGGTCCTCTGCCTGGGGCAGGAGAAAGAGCAACGTCCCCGAGTGCCCCAGAGTCCATGCTGGGCACAGCCCGTCAGTCACCGGGGGGAAGAGAAACTCCCCTCTTGGACCCCATATGCCAGAGAACACGGGGAGCCCAAGGCCGAGAGGAGGCAGGGAGGGTGAGGCCGAGGGTTTGGGATATCAGAGGGGGGGTACAAGCTGAGGCAGGGAGTTGGGGGGCTGGAGGGGCTGAGGGCTCTGGGGGAGCCCTGGGGATAAGGGGCTCTGGGCAGGGGGTTGGGCTCTGGGCTGGGGGCTTTGGGGGGTCTCAGGAGGAGGAGTCTGGGGCAGGAGGTGGCCCCTGGGCTGGAGGAGGCTGGGAGGGGCGGTTTGTGGGCTCTGAGGGGGCATGAGGCCCGAGGCAGCTCACCTGGTCTGTGCGCCTAGGGCTTTCCAGTGCGGCCGGCAGAGTGTCTGGGAGAGCAGAGAGGGGAGATTCAGGTTTGCACGGGGAGCCCAGAGCCGGGGTGCCATGTGACAGACACACTCAGGCCTCGCTCACGTCCGGCCTTTTGTCGGTGCCTAGGCCCAGGCCCTGCAGAGCCTTTGGCATCAAAGCAGCTTCCAGCACCTTGGTCCCTCGGTGCTAACGGGAGGTTCAGAGACTGTGAGATCCTGGCTCTCGCTGGGAGCTGTTTATCCCTGGGGAAACTGAGGCAGGGGCGGTGGGCTCCATGGGCCAGATGCGCCCTGTGGGGCAGAGCAGGGCGGGGAGGCCACTTGTGACCCGCTGCTCAGTGGCTGCAGGGGCCGGGGCCGGGCTTGGCTCAGGCACAGTCACATCCCGGTTCCAATGGCCCCATGTGCCTGGGCCAGGGCGCAGAGAGCCAGGGGCCCAGTGTCACACGGCCCCGGTCCCTCGTCCCGGCCCCCCCGAATCCGGCCACCGAATCCGGCCTGTGGACCCCCCTGCCGGACCCTCAGGCACACGCAGCTGCCGTGGTTTGAAGCTCAGTCCCTGCGGCTCTGGACTCTGCAGCGAGGGGGGGGGGCTTCATGTGCTCTCCCCACCCCCAGCCCAACCCTCAGCTCCGATTGGCTGGAAACAACTGGCCAATAGGAACAGAGAGATTGGCCTGGGGAAGGGGGGCAGCACAAGCCTCTTCCCCCTCCCGGAGCTGAGAGCCACATGGAGGGAGCAGCCTGCAAGTTTAGTGATCTGGGGCTGCAGCAGGCAGGGAGCCCAGCCTGCCTTGGGGTGCTGCAGGGCTGCTGGCTGGGAGCTACTTAGGTAAGTGCCTCCCAGCCACAGCCTGCCACTGGCACCCCAGCCCCTCCTGCGTCCCCACTCAATTCCCTAGGTCACCCTCCAAGCCCTCTGTACCCCTGCCCCAGGTCACAGCTCCCTCCCAGACCCTGTACCCCCTTCTGCATCCCTACCCCTTCTACCTTCTCCTGCACCCACACCCCTCCCAGACCCTGCACCCTCTTACATCCCTCCCCAGGCCAGAATCCTCCCCTGCACCCACCCCCTCCTGACCCTGCACCTCAATTCCTGACCCAGGTCACCACCCCAAACTCCTGTCAGACCCGCACCATCTCCTGCACCCCAGTCCCTTACCCCGTGTGCCCTTCTGCACCCAACCTCCAACCTAGACCCTGCGCCCCACCACAGCAAAGTGTGGCCCTTGGCCACTTTCCAAAATCTTGGAGTGGGCCCCACCAAGAATTATTGCCCCAGCCTGATGGATGGTGATTGGCTCGGCTTGGGCCTGGCGAGCCGTGTGCTTGTCACAAGGGAAATGTTTCCTACAGTGACCTTGCTCTTAAAGTGACACGTTCCTGAGTTGCTCTGCGGGACACAGATGTGTTGCCCACACAAGGTGCTTGCAGACAGACACCCAGAGTGACCTGCCCAGGCCAGGGAGCCACGTCCAGAACCCCCCTGTGGAGAAGTGACCCCTGCACATCAGAAAAGAGAATAACTTCAAAATTGCTTGGACAGCAAAAACCCTCCAGCGATTCAAAGTTCCTGTGTGAGCCCTGTACAAGTCACACAAGGTACTTACTGTCCCTAACACAACGGCGATTGGAACAGAACTCATCTGGATGGTTCTAACAGGTCAGATACTGTCAGGGGGGCTCCTACTATCGCAAGAGAAATGCACCATGACAGGCCTGTGCCCCAGGAGAAGGGAACTGGGCGTGTTTCTCTCTCTGGCGTTTCTCACTCTCACAGTCACTGTCATTGCAAAGGCTGCTTCTGAACACACAAAGGTTTGAATTAATCAACCTGAGTGTCTTGGAACCCAAGTCTGGGCCATTCACCTCCCAATTACATGGAAGCATCATCTAATTATGAACCAATTAACCAGCGCCATTCTCCTTCCAGGGTCTCACTTTCCCCTCCTCCATCCCCCCTAGGTACCTTTGATCTCTCTCAGACTCTCCGACAGCGCAATAACTGTCTGGGAGAAACCACGGACTTGTTCTTCCAGGTCAGGAGCCATCTCCACTGGCTGCTGGGCCCGCGCCTTCTCACACCTGGGGAGAAACAATGTCCCATGGTGACACTGCAGTGGTTCCCAGCCTTTTCGACTATGTGGGCCCCTTTTCAATCTATGAAAATTTTACGGACCCCCTCCCCTACCTGAGGGAGAAAAAAAGAAAAGAAAAAGAAAACGAAGGATGGGGGCCACCGCCATAAGCCTAGTCCTTGCTTTTGAACTTTCCACAGATCCCCTGCAGTCCCGTCGCGGACCACCAAGGGTCGAGGGTTGCCAGATACTTTCACAAAAAATACCTCCCCCTCACTTGGTGGGTGCAAAAAAACGCCACAAACACACCAAAAAAAAAGTGTCACTGCGCCTTTAAGTCCCCAGGCTCCCTGCTCTCTGCGCCCCCTCCAGACGCTGCAGGAGGAAAATGGCCCAAGCGTCCTTCCGACTGAGAGAAACAGAAAATACCGGACATTTTACCGGACAGAGGCCGCAAATACCGGACTGTCCGGGCCAATACCGGACACCTGGCAACCCTACAGGGGTCTGTGGCCCACAGGTTGGGAGCCGCTGTGATCCTGCCTTGAGTGACTCAGTTCTTAACTTCTGGTTAGTGGGTATTTGAGTCTCCACGACCAACTCCTTCCTGGGCCTCCAGGCGCTGAGGGACGGGAGATTCCCGGGGGAAGGGCTGTAGAATCTGCCCACTAGGGACGAGACTGAGACACCAGCTCCCCTTCCCCAGCTCATCCCACACAGGTCTCCAAACAGCCCTCTGGCGGGAAAGACCCTGGATCCCTGCTGCCCTGGGCTGAACGGTGCCCAGCGCCCAGCAGGGACAGGCCCACGTCCCACCCCTCAGTCCTGGGGCAGCCGGTCCCCAGGGAGGTGACATGGTAGAATATACCACAGGCCAGTCTGCGCCTTTCCCTGGGTAATTGCAGAGTCGTCTCTAAAGGGGCGAGGGCCTCAGGGTTACATGGGTCAGAGATGTGAATCCCAAATGTGACCTTCCCGCACGTTCTGCTGTGGAGCCCTGGGGAGAGGCAGCGACAACTTCACTGCCAAGTGTTTCCCCAGTGCTGTCAGGTGTGTGAGAGCCACCGACCTGCTCAAGGTGCCTCTGACGTCCTGGAGAGAGAGAGAGAGAGAGAGAGTTTCAGTGCCACCTGACACACACTGTGAATTCCAAGGGAGGGATTTTTCGAGTGAGGGGAAACTAGACTTTGGGTCCCCTGAGCAAATGGGGCTTCCCCTTCTCTAACAGCTCTGTGCCTCTGGGTCTGCACAAAACAACAATTCACATGTCAGGAGGGTGCACACGGAGCTGCCCTGTGACATCTCACTCCTGTGTCCACCTGCTAGGGGCTGTCCTGTTTCTGTGGTGGGATCCGGGGAATTTCCCCTCAGTCTCACCTGCAGGAATTCACTCGCTGGCTTCTGACACTTCCTCCAGCTCCCGGATCCGCTCGCTGAGACTGGAAATCTGCTCCGAGAGTTTGGTGACAGTGTCAGTCTGGAGCCTCACAAGCTCCTCGTCCAGCTTCTGCAGCTGGGCCAGCAGGAGTCGCTCTTGTTCCTCCAGGAACTGCCGCAGCTGCTGAAACTCGGCCACAATCTTCTGCCGCTCGACTTGTGTCTGTTTCTGGAAGAAGAACCAAAGGAAGAACATCACCACCACTGCTAGGGGGACATGGATGGAGCCTGGGGCCCTTCACAGAGCACTGAGTGCTCAGGGGAAGAATATCTTTTTGGAAATTCTAAGTCACCGGACAGTGAACAGTCTGTCTCCTAGAGAGAGAATTTTCTCACATCTTCCTGTTTGGCCCCAGAATCTCATAAAGGACATTTCCGTGTCTGACGTGCTTTGGATCGTGAGTGGCTCATGGCCTCAGTGATGCTGATCCAAAGCAGGAGGGAGCAGCAGGGAGCAGGACTCAGCACTAGTCCTTGGTGACATTTTCCTCATTACATTTTTTTCCTGGGAAAATACAGATTTGTCACCAAAGAAACATTTCATGAATCACTGGCAATGTCACCGGTTGTTGTGCTGCAGAAAGAAATACATGAGAAACCAAAACTTATTTTTGAAACTGCCCTTGTGTTTTCTAAAATTATTTTTAAGGAAATGGTCAAGTTGAAACAAAACTAATTTGACCAAGCAAAAAAATCAAATGTGTGATTTGCTAATAATTTTGAAAATAGCTCTTTCTTAAATCCTGTTAGGGTGCGTCTCCACGGCAGGGCTCAACTCAAAATAAGCTACGCAAAGTGAGCTATGTCAATTGCGTATCTTATTTCGAAATTGGGAGCGTTTTCACAGCACTTATTTTGAAATGGAGCTCTCTTCCTCCGGCTTCCCTTATTTCTCGTACAATGAGGGTTACAGGAGTCAAAGTAAGAAGTCCTCCAGCTTGACAGTATTTTTACACTTTTGAAATTACTGCCTGCTGTGTAGACATGGACTAAGTTATTTCGCGGAATAAAGTTGCTGTGTAGACACAGGGTGACTGTGCGCTGTGTCAAGAAAAACTTCCTTTTGTTTTTCTTAAACCTGCGACCTATTCATTTAATTTGGTGACTCCTTGTTCTTAGGTTATGGGAACAAGTAAATAACTTTTCCTTATTCACTTTGTCCACACTAGTCATGATTGTACAGACCTCTATCCTATCCCCCCCTTCGTCTCCTCTTTTCTATGCTGAAAACTCCCAGTCTTTTTCATCTCTCTTCTTATGGGACCTGTTCCAAACCCCAAATCATTGTTTTGCCCTTTTCTGAACCAGAGCTGGGACATTTGCTCACCCCCCTGTATTCATTCTGGGGTAGAACTGTCCCTGCCATCACACCCATCCCTTTGCATTTGATGAGAAACAGTCACATTCCACATATGTCCCATTGTCCTGGCACAACCAAACTCTGACGTCGCTTTAAGGTAGGATCAGAGGAAGGCGCATGCCACATTTGGTGGGCCTGGCTGTTACCATTTAGGAGGAGTTCTTGAACAAATAGACTCACAGACAGACAGACAGACAGACATGCAAACTCTCTAAAATATATAGTGGATTTCTGTTTTGTGAAGTAAGTTACAAACTTCTGCAAATCCAGCAGTAGGGGGAGCATCTTTCTCTCATCCCTGCTACTTAACAACTCTACTGATGGCATGGAATCATTTTGCCTCTGACATGTAGGAAGAAAAGAAGTGAGTGATAAAACCCAAGAATATTTCTCCCAAATACACCCAGGGTGCGTCTAGACTGGCAAGATTTTGCGCAAAAGCAGGCGCTTTTGCAAAACGTGACGCCTGTCTACACGGCGCTTGAACTTGTGCAAGAGCACTGACGTTCTACTGTAATAAATCAGTGCTTCTTGCGCAAAAACTTGACGCTCCCTCTCAGGGATAAGCCCTCTTGCGCAAGAATACTTGCGCAAGAGGGCCAGTGTAGACAGGCACCTTAATTTCTTGTGCAAGAAAGCCCGATGGCTAAAATGGCCATCGGAGCTTTCTTGTGCAAAAGCGCATCTATACTGGGCAGGGATGCTTTTGCGCAAAAGATGTCTTTTGCGCAAATGCATCCGTGCCAGTCTAGACGCTCTTTTTCGCCAATACTTTTAATGGAAAAACTTTCCGTTAAAAGTATTTGCGCTAAATCATGCCAGTCTAGACGCAGCCCCACAGTTTCTCATTCACTGTAATTTTCCCCACTGATGGAATTACTAGCAACCTTTTCCCTGACCTGCCTTTTTTGTTTGAAAGTGGATGGGACAAAATCAGACTCATGACTAAACACATGTTCAGGTTCAGTGAAATGGCTGTTCTAACACCAGAATATGAAAGAATTGAAAACCACCCTCCTCACAGGTCCCTGGGGGGAAGGGCGTCGGGGGCCAGTCACAAGCGGTGCTGCCCCACGGTGTCCACACTGCCACCAGTGCTGGGGCCAGAGCCCAGCAAGCTCTACGCCTCTCGCCACGGTGGTTTACCCAGAGTGCAGCGACTGCTGAGCCAGTGCGCCCAGAGACCGTGTCTACACTAGGAAATGATTTCAACATCACGAAATTTGACTTAATATCTCCTGATTATACAACATCAAAATAGCGTGTTCCCACTGCAGGGCATCTCCGCTATACACCTAAGACACGTTCCAAAAACGTGGATGGACAGCGAAAAACGACGTAAGAGGCGGGATATTTTTCCCTGTGGCTGACTTCCATTTGTATGAGTTGGTCTTTTTTCAATGACATGAGAGTGGGAATGGGAGGACGTATAACGCAACAGTTCCTACAAGGGTCAGCGACATTAGTGCACAACCGACGTATACTGGGGAGACGCATAGCAGGGATGGTTCGTATGGGGAAGCCTCAAAAATAGTCCAAGGCAGGCTCCGTTAATGAGTACGTGCTACCTCGACATAGAGCCCGGGAAGCCCAGGGTGTAATTAGTTCGAATGACTCTGGGGTGTTTAACACAAGCCTTTACTGGCTGGGTGTTCTCACATCCTTGGCAGGCCTCCGCCTTCTGCACCCGACGTGCCAACGCGGGAACAGCCTGGGCAGTGTGCGTAGCCGGCACGGCTCTCCCATTGGCCGGTGGGGAGGGCGCAGGTGAGTCACTCCGCTAGGGGCTGTGGGGCGGAAGGGAGAGGCAGAGGACAGGTGGGATGGAGTAAAGCAGTCCCTTGCCTCCTTCTGACTGCTCCATCCCAGCACAGGGCCATGGGAACGGGGACCCCGGTGAGCCAAAGGATTCTGGAGGGGTATCCTCCATCCCGAGCTGAGTTCAGTCTCTCAGGTCCAGCTCAGTCACTCCCATGGCTCGCCCAGGTACCAAACCCAGGTAAATGTCCCCCTTCTGCCCCAGGTTTTTACATTCCTCTGTCTGTAGGCCCCAAACCTTCCTTCTCTGCAGCTGCTCCTGGCAAAGGCTGATCTGGTTTCTGCCTCTGGGCCGGGGCTGTTTCTGTGGAGCCGAGAGGAGGGAGGCCCTGGAGAGCGGGTGGGAAACGCAGCCCACTTTGGCTCCCACCTCCTCCTCTTCCAGACCCGGCGGCCGTGCGAGGTGTCTGCACACGGGCTGGTTTGCAAGTGCCGTGTCTGTAGGTTTGTGCCCCCTTTGCACGGGGAGCTGTGGGGCTGCCGGGTGTCTCTGAATGTCACCATGGCGCTGTGCAGCGGGGTCACACCCCACACAGAGCAGCATCAGCCCGACCTCCCCCGCTCGGCGCTCCAGCCAGGGACATCGGCTGTGCCCCAGCCCCAGGGAGAGACCAGGGACGGCACCGCTGGGCCAGCGAGCCGGGGGGCCTGTGCGGTGACGCTGGTTTGGGACACAGGAAGTACCAGCCTCTGGCAAAGAATGGAAAAGGCACCGCAGCCCTCGGTTTGGTCTTCGCTCCTGCGCCTCCTCGGAAGCAACGTGGCTACAAACCAGCCTATGAGGGGGCAATGGGGGTTCGGGCTCCTGTGGGGAAGGGGACCGGAGCGGGAGCAATGGGCCACCCAGGCCCAGCACTGGCAGGGGAGCCTTTCCCGTGTTTGGTGACCAGCAGCCCCCAGAGCCCTGCCCCAGCCGGCCACTGTCTGACGGGTGCACCGCCCTGGGCACGATGGCCTGTGTCCCCTTGGGGCCCTGCTCCCAGGTAGAGTCGCAGCCACAAGGGCTGGGTCAGTGTCTGGGGGGTCCCCTGCTGCTGGGCCCCAGGACAGGCCTCCCTCCCCAGCCACGGCAGGGCCAGTCCCGGGCTGGGTTGGGCCGGGGGAGGGGAGACACAACAGGTGTGAGAAGACCATCCATGGCTGGGTTCACACCAGGTAGGGGTCTGCCCGGGCAGGTCTGGGCATGGGGGTTCGGGCTGGGAAGGGGTGACCGGGCTGTGGCAGGTCTCAGCTACAGCAGGACTGAGACCAGGGCTGAGGAAGTGGCATGTCCAGGACCCCACAGGTCCCGGTGCCCTGGCTGCAGCTGGCAGCTGGCCCCCAAGCCCTTCCTCTCTTCTCTCGCTCTGCCCAGCCAGGGAGGAAGAGAAGCCCTGTTAACTCAGGGCGGGGGAGGAGACAGGAGGCCCCATCTCGCACATCCTGGCTCTTTACTTCTGTCACGGGCTGTGGGGGAGTCACCGGGCCTGCACCCCACCCAGAGCCGGACGTGACTCTCACCGGCAAGTAGAACTGAAGGTTTATCGGTTCACAGGACACAGCGCAGCGCGGGATCCTTGTTAACACAGGGACCAGGAGCAGGCAGGACCATTCCTCTCTGGGAAAAGGGCTCTGGGCCCAGCTCCCCCCTTCCTGCTCTATCCCCTTCCCTCATCCTAACCCAGCCGAGCTGACCCTTCCCCCCAGGCCATAGTCACCAGGCTGGAGTCAGCCCTGCCTGCCCCTTTGTTCCCCTTCCTGCCCAAAGGTCTTGTCTGCAGCCTCAGGACACGAGACTCAGGACAGGAGAGACGCATTCACCTCCCCAGTGAGTCATGTCCGACCTTCCCCTTCCTCAACCAAGCCGTGTTGCAGTGCCCAGGGAAACTGAAGCACACACAGAGAAAGAGTTATTACAGAACAGCACAGGACAGTAGAACCACATACAACCCCACAAGGCAAACAGAGTGACCACAGACCCCACAACGTCACAACTTACCTGCAGGCATCACAGGTGGACATGGTAGGAATCCGCACTGAGAGCCCAAGGCTGGGAACCACGTTCCCTGGAGGGAGGGAGCTAGAAAGTTCTCAGGGGTGCAAATGGAGTAAAGAGGCCTCGACACCGTGACATGTTAGGATGGGCTAAATCATCCTGCAGTGGGCGGGGCAGGGACAGGGGCATCCAGAGGCCCCCAAACTGTGGCTGGAGGCAGGAAAACCCAAATAAGTCTCTGCCTCGCAGTATGTTTTGAATAGACCGAAAGAGGCAGGAACAGCCTGGCAGAGGAGGGAGGCAGGAACTCAGGCTGGGGAGAGAAGGGACTGAACATTGAGAGGGGAGGAGAGATGATTTCGGGTTCCCACTGTGTGTGTGTGTGGGGGCAGAGCTGAGGTTTCCATGCCCATGGGCAGGACAGCAGAGATTTCTCCCTGCCCGCTCCTCTTGTGAATGTCGGGGAGGTTTCGCTGGGGTCGAGGTGCCGGGAATTCCCAGCCCCTGAGTGCAGCAGCTCCCACGACCGCCCCGACCCCACTTACCGTCCATGTTCTCCTGGGCGCTGGGGCTGCAGGAGCGTCTGATCCCCTGGCTCAGCTCCGGCTCAGGGTGGGAGGACTCCAGCCGGGTGTGGCTCCCCTCGGCCTGCGGCTGGACAGGACACGGCAGGAGGGTGACCCCGTCGCCCATCGCAGCCTGGCCCTGGGTGCAAGGACCGACACGGGAGGGGAAGCCAGGCAGGAGGGCAAATTGCCCTTGAGCCCCGTACACCCTGTACAACTGGGTCTGGCAGAGGGGGGCTCTGTCTGTGGGGCATGTGGGTTAGGAGCTGGAAAGGGGGCTCTATGTGTGGGGCACAGACTGGCAGTCAGGGACAGGAGATAGGTGCTGGAACAGTGGGCTCTCTGGGGCACCAACTGACACTTGGTCAGGGACGTGGGGAGGGGCTGGCAGTGGGCTCTCTGGGGCTCTGTCTGTGGGGACAGACTGGCAGTTAGTCAGGGATGTGGGGTGGAGGCTGGCAGAGGCGGGTTCCGTCTTTTGGGAGCAGACTGGCAGTTAGTCAGGGATTTCGAAATTGACTGTGAGGCAGAGACTGGCATTTAGGGATGTGGGGTCTCTGCCTCACAGTCAGAGCCCCCCTCTGCCAGACCCAGTTGTACAGAGTGTACGGGGCTCAAGGGCAATTTGCCCTCCTGCCTGGCTTCCCCTCCTGTGTCGGTCCTTGCACCCAGGGCCAGGAGCTGGGAGAGGGGGGTTCTGTAATTGGGGACAGATAAGCAGGCAGGGAAATGGAGCAGAGGCTGGCAGAGGGGGGCTCTGTCTCTGGGGTACAGATTGGCAGTTAGTCAGGGATGTGGGGCAGGGGCTGGCTGAGGGGGGCTCTGTCTGTGGGGCACAGACTGGCAGTTAGTCAGGGATGTAGGGGAGGGACTGGCAGAAGGGGGCTCTGTCTGTGGGGCACAGACTGGTAGTTAGTCAGATACATGTAGGAGGGGCTGTTAAAGGGTGGCCCTGTCTGTGGGGCACAGACTGCCAGTCTGGGATATAGGGCAGGGATTGGCATGGGGGGCTCTGTCTGTGGGGCACAGACTGGCAGTTTTTCAGGTACATGGGGTGGCTGATGACTGATAATATGAGACTAGCTGGTCTCTTGTGGGTGTCTGGGTGGGGAAGTGTCTAGGACGTGGGAGATGGGGAGTGGGGTTTGGACGGGGGTGGCACAGGCAGTGGTGGGCTGTGTGTGCACTGATGATACAGGATGCAGAGTTAACGGGTAGAAAATCTTCACCCTGGCCTGTGTTTCGGGGGGCAGCTGGACCAGCCGATGTGGTTTCAGGTGCTTCCTTTGAGCATCCCCCCCGGGAGCAGGTGGGGGCTGTTGTATTCACTACTCTGATGATGATGCTGGAGGAAATGTTGCCGTTCAGCTGAGTGTGAGCAAAAGCAACACACACGCCCAGGAGAAACCACGTCCTAGTTCCAGTGCCCCAGGGCCCCCCTCACATCCCTCTTTTAGCCTCTAGGCCTTGTGCTCCTGGGAACTTCTCCTGGGACCCCCCTCTCTGCCCTGTTCAGAGTCACAGAATCACTGGGCTGGAAGGGCCCTGAGGAGTCAGCTAGTCCTGTTCCTGCTCAGAGCAGGGCCCAGCCCAACTCAATCATCCCAGCCAGGGCTGTGTCGAGTCTGGCCTTAAAATCCTCTCAGGACAGAGATTCCCCCCCCCTTCCCCAGGCCTCCCGTTCCAGTGTTTCACCAGCCTCAGTGAAATCGTTTCCCTAATACCCACCACAGAGCTCCCCAACTGCAACTCGAGACAGTCGCTCCTTGGGATCCCCTCTCTGGCCATGGAGAGACCCTCTTAGGCCTCTTCCTTGCTTGCATCCTCTGCCTGGTAGCACTTATAGACCAATAAAACATGCAGATGGGCTGTGAGCCCCAGGCTGAATCAGCCCCCAGTTCTGCTGGGCCTGCTCCCAGAGGAGTGGAGTATAAAAGCCTCTGGAGCCGCTCAGGCCGGGCCGACTGCAGGAGGAGGAGGATGTGCAGGGAGCTCCGGACCCAGGGGAGCCGAGCTGGCAGGAGCCTCCAGCAGCAGCCGCGGCCAGGGAGGCCCTCGGACAGGCCGTGCCCACAGGCCGCGTGAGGGGAGAGACGCCAGGGCTGCTAGGAAGGTGCCCAGGGCGGGGATTGTTCCTGGGAGCTCAGCGTGTGGCGGTCGGAGTCCCTGCTCCACGGCCAGCAGGGCCCAGGGCTTGGGCACAGGGACACGGGGGCTCAGGCGACTGGGTGGGAATGGGAGCGTTTGTGCTGCCCAGCTCCCATCGGCGGCCCTTGGACTCACGTGAGTGGGAGGAATTGGACCAGCTGCCCCATGCTCCACAGAGGGAAACGTGGCCTCCCCAGTGATGAGCTGCTCCAGACAATTCTTGCCCCGCCGTGTGGCTGGGGGCTCAGGCCAGAACACTCCTGCTCTGACTGACCCTGTGTCTGGGGGTAGGAAGGGCTTGTCAAGGGGTCAGATGGGCAGAGCCCGTGGGGTTGGGTGGGTGCGGCTGCCCCCCTCTGCAGAGTCCCGGGCTGGGTTCAAGTCGTGCAATGGGGGATTCTCCATCCCTTGACATCGCTGAGCCGAGACGTGAGGGCCTCAGTAACTCAGCCAGGGCGAGTGGGGCTGGGGCCGGAGGGGTGGGGGAGGTTCTGGGGCCTGCAAGGTGCAGGAGCTCAGCCCAGATGACCATGATGGTTCCTTTGGCCCTTCAAGTCTGAGCCCAGGAGACCGGCCTTTGGGCTGCTCTGGGACTCCTGACCCCAGCTCTGACCCACAGCCCCTGCTCTGACTCCTAGGCATGACTGCTCCAGCCAGGAGTCTGGGAGGGCTTTGCCTGGGGAGGGGCTGTTGTCATGGCAACAGAAACACCCCTTCTGTGCCTGTGGGCTGCATCCCAGTGAGGGGCTCTCCTGGCACCGCTCTGTCCCCACAGGCCCTGGGGTGCAGCCTCCCCCCTCGGCTGTCATGGGAAAAGTGTTTCAAGTCCTCCGGTTTGCAGGGAGTGGCTGAGACCGACCCGCGCGTGCGCGTAAGGCCCAGAAAGCAAAGCTCATACAATCAATGGTCGGTTTATTTCTCTTCCAGCTCTTTATTTTAAACCAATCTCACAATTTGTTTACTTGGCTCCTGCTGTTGCTACACCTGAGCTGGGTGGAGATTTTGGCATCGAGGAGCATCTCTCGGACCCCACGAATCACTTCTGCTCTTCCAGGCCATGCAGGAGGAGGCAGCAGGGACTCCAGAGGCAGCGGGAGGCTGGATACATCTGGGCTGGCCCCAGTGGCCGGCAGACACAGAGTTCTGGGCCTGGCTGAGCAGCAGGTTTCTTTACACACCCGTCGGTTCCCAGGAGTCTCTGGCCACTCCCTGCCGTGGGTGCTGCCGTGTGAGCCCTGCCCTGGCCATGGGCGTTCCTGGCCAGGCCCTCCTTTGCTCCTCCACTCTCCATCCAGGCAGATCTCTGAGTTGGGGAAACCTCCCCTGAGAACCTACCGCCTCCTCCGTGGAAGTGGTGGGAAAGGGGCTGCCAGGAACTCCTGGCCGTGGTGGCCCTAGGGGTCGTAGAGGAATCCCCTAGTGCAGCGTTTCTCCCCCTGGGGGTCCCTGCCCAGAAGGGGGCAGCAAGGCGAGGGCAGGAGGGTCGCTCACGGGGGCACCAGACGTTTGGGCTTTCCCGGCCGTGGCCTCGTGTTCAGTCCCCAGGTCCCCATCCCGGCGGAGTTTGGAAATAAGAAGAAATGTCCCTGATCTCTCCTGGCCTCCCAAGCTGGGCGGCTGGAGGGGCAGCTGCTCTCTGCCGCCCAACCTGGCCAGCAGCGGCGCAGACGGAAGGGTGGCAATGGCATCGCTGCCTCCACTTCCTCCTGCGCTGCTGCTGCTGCTGGCGCTGACTTCACAGCTGGGATCCCGCTCAGGAGCGGCCTGAGGCCGGCTACAGCACCTGGCACCCCAGGCGGAAGGCAGAATCGGCGCTCCCGCCTGCACGGACATCAATGGCCGTGATGTAATCCCGCCGCATTCTGGCCTCCCAGCTTGGAAGGGAGCGATGCCACTAGCAGCGGGGCAGAGGGAAGGATGGCAATGGCAGGCCACACCCCCTTCCTTCTGCGCTGCTGCTGGGAGCGGAGCTGCCCTCCGAGCTGGGCACCTCCCCTGTGGCCACTGCTCTGTGGCCCCCAGTGGAGAAGGCAGCCCGGCCAGCAGCAGTGCAAAAGGAAAGGTGGCAACAACATGCCAGGCCACCCTGTCTTCTGCGCTGCTGCTGGGGGGGGCGTTGACTTCTGAGCTGGATGACCCGTCAGTGACCACCCCTCACTCGCTGCTCAGCGGGGCCCCCTCCAAACTGGGCCCCACAACAACAGCTTGCTTTGTCTACAGAACTGGATGTATCTAGACTCTCTTTGTCGACAGAAGCTTTGTCGACAGTATCTGTCGACAAAACTTCTGTTGACAAAAGCCTGTAGTCTAGACGTACCTCAGTGTGGCAGGCAGGGCTGCCCCAGCAGCGGTACAGAAGGCAGGGCGGCAGTCGCAGAACTTCTGTGCTTCTGCTGGGGCAGGCGGCCTTGTGCACACACACGGTGCCTGCGCGCTCTAACTGTCCAGCTGAGAAGTGAGAGGCACGGCCAGCAGCGGCACAGCAGGGAGGGTGGCGATACCAGACCAGCTCCTCTCCCTCCTGCGCTGCTGCTGGCGGTGGGGTTGCCATCCAGGTTGGGCACCTGACCCCTTATAACTGCCCCCAGCCTCCCCGTTAGTAGGCAGTGCCACTACCAGCAGCAGTGCAGAAGGAAGGGAGGCACCGCCACACCAGGCCACCTTCCCTTCTGCGCTGCTGGTGGTGCTGGCGCTGCCTACTCATGGGAAAAGGGGAGAAAAGGGGGTACTCTGAAGGAGCAGCGCCACATGGACCTCGGGGTTGCCAGTGGTCTGAGTCCCCTGCTGACTCCAGGCTCCATGCAGGTGCTTCCACTCTGAACTGCACAAGAGCCTCCAGGATTCTCTGCCTTTCAAAGTGGAAGAACCCTCGTAAAGCCCAGTCAGTGGGACTTCCTGCTGGCCCCGGGCTGCACACGGAGTTCCCTGGGGCCCTTGTACATTTCAAAGTGCAGAAAGTGCCCATCGACTAGTCGAGTAGCCAATGGAAATTCTATCGACTACTCGACTCGTCCATGAATTGTTATTTAACATCCTTACCCAGCAGCAGCGGCGCAGAAGGCAGGGAGGCAAAGCTGCACCAGCCCACCTGCCTTCTGCACTGTTACCGGAGACAGCACGGATTGTCCAGCTGCCCGGCGTGAGAAGTGGCGCCGTCGCCAGCGACGGCAGAGAAGGACGAGGGGAGCACCGTCCAGGGTTGCCCTCCCTTTTTCCTAGGGATGTCAGACAGGGAGTCATTGAACAATCATGTCACTGCATCAAACTGTAGCAATTCCACGATTATTCGATAGTCCCTGGGGCCTGAGTCAGCAATGCGGGGCTGCACCGGCATCCCACGCAGCAGACAGAGGCTGCACCGGCATCCCACGCAGCAGACAGAGGCTGCACTGGTATCCCATGCAGCAGACAGAGGCTGCACCGGTATCCCACGCAGCAGATAGAGGCTGCACCGGCAACCCGCGCAGCAGCCTTTGTGCGACGAGAGCTTGTGCCAGCCTCGGACAGAGGCTGCTCTGCAGCAGCCTCCTCTGGAGCGTGAGAGGCAGGAGCAGGCAGCTCCGCAGAACTGGTGCTCACGGAGAACTAGATTTTAAGTCAGCTCCCCTCGAGCTACCCCCTCCCACCCCCCACTGCCTCTGTGTGAGGCAACAAGGGAGGAAAGGGGGCTCCATGGAGCTGGCAAGTGAGGAGAGCCGGCTTAGAAGATAGTTCCCGTACATCTCATCTCATGTCTGCCCTGCCCCCACGCTGATAGAGAGGCAGCAGTGGAGGGGGATAGGTGAGACGTGGTTCCACAGGAGCTGATACCCATGGGGAGCTGTCTTAAAAGCTGCTTCCCGTGTCCACCAGCTCCCGCCTGCCCCCCTCACCCTCCGTGTTTCTGCATGTCTATGAGAGGCAGCAGCCTGTGGGTGGGGCCAGGCAGCTCCATGGGATCTGGTGCTCATGTGGAGGCAGCTTAAAAGCCGGCTCCCCACAGACACCGGTTCCCACCGCCCCACCTTGCTGCTTCTGTTCCTGAGGCAGCCGGGGGAGGGGTGTGTGCAGTCGACAGGATTAACCAATAAGCCCAGACGTATCGGTTAATCGTGTAGCCGACTACACACGTTGACATCCCTAGTTTGTGCTGCTGCTGGTATCGGCGCTGCCCTCTGAAGTAGCCCCTGGCCAGTGGCACCCACTCTCTGGTCACCCAGTTTGGGAGGCAGGGCTGACACCCACCGCGGGGCCGAAGGAAGTGCTGCCATCCCGTCCGTCCTGCACTTCCTGCTGCACCGCTCTTCGGAGCAGCACTGACTGCCGAGCGGGTGACCAGAGAGTCGTGGCTGCTCCTGGGGCGCCCAGCTCGGAAGACAGGGCCACCGCCAGCAGTGGTGCAGAAGTAGGAGTGACACACCGCATGGAGCCACCCTGCTTCTGTGCTGCTGCTGGCAGGGACGCCGTCGTCTAAGCTGGGCCCCTGGCCAGCAGCCACTGCTCGCCGGCCACCCAGCTCAGAAGGCAGCCCCACACCCAGCAGCACTGCCCTCTTCCCTCTGTGCTGCAGCTGGTGCTGGCACTGACTTCTGAGCTGGGTGACCTGCCAGGGGCCACTGCTCTGCAGCCACCCAGATTGAAAGGCAGCCCCACCACCAGCAGCAGTGCAGAAGGAAGGGTGGCAATACCGTACCAGGCCTCCCTTCCTCCTGTGCTGCTGCTGTCAATGGGGCTACCCCCAAACCGGATGGCCAGACAGTAGCCGCTGCTCTCCAGCCACTCAGCTGGGAAAGCCAGGAGAAATCCCACAGTTTTAAATATTTCCAAACATCTGCCCAGAGGAAGATTTGAGGCCCAAAGACGAGGTCATGGCTGGGAAAACCCAGGCGGCCAGTGACCCTGCTCGAGAGCCCCTACCCTGGCCTGGGACCCCCTTTTGGGTTGGGAGCCCCAGCTGGAGAAAGGCTGCACTAGGGGATTCCCCAATGACCCTGAGGACCAACAGGGCCAGGAGTTTCTGGCAGACCCTTTCCCACAACTTCCAGGGAATATGCCGGAACTAGGGCCCCATCGCGTCCCCCTGCAACCTCGCCCATTTCACAGCCAGAGCGTTTCCACGCTGCTCCCTGTCACGCTCCCGGGAGTTTCCGTGGGAAATTTCCCGGCTCTCTGACCGGTGGGGTCCTGGCCCAAACTAGGATTGTGTGCGGTGGGAGTGGGGGTGTCCCAAGAGTGCCAATTTCACTTCCCAGCAGCCTGTGGGGCAGGGCTAGAGCCGTTTCACCCTCACTTCTCCCTTCGCCTCAGGGTGGCTCTGATCTGCCCCCTCCGAGAGTGCCCGTGTTGGGGCAGGACAACTCCTGTCCCATTCTGGCAGGGCCAGGCGAGCAGCTGGTGCCCCAGGCCCCTCGCCACATGGGGAGCTCTGACTCCCCATCCCCTTCCTCTCCCCCATTGCACGTCTCCTGGCTGTGAAATGGGTGGGGCCCTAGTCAGGTTCCCAGGGACCTTTACCCCCCACAGAGCAGGGGTGGGGAACCTTTGCTGGGTCGGGGCTACTGACCAACAGAGAAATCCATGGGGGGCTGCACACAAGTGAGAAACAGCCCCCTTCCCCTCCCCAGCATGAGCCCCCAATGCAGGGGGGAGCCCCGACCTTCAGGGGCCGGATCTCCGTAAGCCGGGGCTGCATCCGGCCCCCGCGCCTGAGGTTCCCCACCCCTGCCGTAGGGATCTGCACTGGATGGGAGTCTCCCCTGCGAACGACCTGGCCAGGCCACGAGTGAGCAGGGCAGGGCTGCGAGGCGCCGTGCTTGCTGTGACTTCTGTGCCCGGCTTCCTGGCTGAAGGGCACCGGCAGCCCGAGCTCGGGGTCTGGGGGAAGCGGCGCGACGGGGAGGCCCCTCGGTCTGTTCCAGGCTTCAGCAGGTCCCCGAGGTTCAGCAGGTCCCTCTCTGCCCTGGCCGGCCGGTTTCCTCCTCTGCTGCCCTGGTCCCGTGTGTGATCTCGCCTGGCCCTGGCTGCTGGGTGGGTTGTTTAGTCTTCAGTCTGCGCCGTGACATGCCCCGTCCCTGGGCTGGAATCGTCTCCGTCGGGTCGTTGGGTCCAGCCCGCGCGCCTGGTTCCGAGGTGACGGCAGCTTCTCCCGCCACAAAGCCTGTGGGCTCCCAGCTTCCCTCTGGCAGAGCTTGCCTTAGGGCAGGGCGGCCTAGTGGCTGGAGTCTGTAACAGGCCCCTTTTCTAAGGGCAGTTTGGCCCAATGGCCAGTGTCAGTACCTTGCCCCTTTTCTAAGGGCAGTGTGGCCCAATGGCCAGTGTCAGTACCTTGCCCCTTTTCTAAGGGCAGTATGGCCCAATGGCCAGTGTCAGCACATTGCCCCTTTTCTAAGGGCAGTATGGCCCAATGGCCAGTGTCAGTACATTGCCCCTTTTCTAAGGGCAGTATGGCCCAATGGCCAGTGTCAGCACTTGCCCCTTTTCTAAGGGCAGTGTGGCCCAATGGCCAGTGTCAGTACCTTGCCCCTTTTCTAAGGGCAGTGGCCCAATGGCCAGTAGTCAGCACTTGCCCCTTTTCTAAGGGCAGTATGGCCCAATGGCCAGTGTCAGTACCTTGCCCCTTTTCTAAGGGCAGTATGGCCCAATGGCCATAGTCAGCATTGCCCCTTTTCTAAGGGCAGTATGGCCCAGTGTCAGTACATTGCCCCTTTAGTCAGGGCAGTGCATGGCCCAATGGCTACAGTCCATAAGCTGGGCCTGACTCACTGGGTTGTGCAGGTCCCTGTCCAGGGACAGGAGATGGGGAGGGTGGTTCAATGCCCACGGAGGAGGGCAGCTCTTCCTTCTATCCTGGTGCCCAGCCCAGCCCAGGGCCGGGTCATGTCCGTGGCTCCAGTCCCAGCGTGAGCAGGAAGAGCTCCGACTGATGCTCTGACTCCCGCTGGTGGCTCCCTCCCCGCAGCTGTCGCCTGCCCTGGAGCAGCCCCTGCCGAGCTGTGGGCACCTGGAGTCTGTGTGGGCCGGGGGGGGAGCTGGCGCATCCCCGTGTCCGGGCTCCACCTGTCCCAAGACAGCAAGAGCCTGTCAGACGCGGGACCCCGTGACCCAGGGGGTCAGTGGGAGCTTGGGCCTGGGCGGCGCCTCTCTAGGGCCCCCCAGGGCCAGACCCCTCTGGCTTATCATTGCAGGAGCTGCTACCGCCTCCCTCCCCCCCCATTCCGGCTGTTCCCCCACAGCATCCGGCTGCCCCATGGCCCTGGCTGGGGCTGGGTCCCAGTGGGCCGCATCCCTGGCCCCACAGAAGAGCGGGCGCCTTAGTGCCTGTGGAGGGGCTGGTCCTACATGGAGCGGGGCAGGGGAGGGGAGAGGCAGACTCACTCCGTGGGGCGGTCCCAGCAGAACTCACCGGGCTGCGCCAGGACTGTTCGGAACAGGCAGCGCCCTGGGATCTGCACATGCCCGGCTAAGTCCACTCCCGCCGGCCGATTGCTCCCCCCAGCCCCCTCCCAGCCAGCCGGTTCTCCCCACTTCTCCTCCCGATCCCCTGGCCAGCCCTCTGCCCCCAGCCTGCTTCCCGCCGGCTGGTTCTCCCCCACCCCATCTCCCCATCCAACCCCGCTGCCTCCCGACCTGCCCCGCCTCCCCCGTCAGGCCTGCTTCCCCACTGCTGCCCCCGCCAGCCCTTCCTGCCTCCCGTCCCGTCCCCACCTCATCTGAGATCAAGAGTGTCCGATATTTTTTTAACTCACCTGGTAACCCTGCTCCCATTGCGGGTGGGAGCCTGGGCGGGTCATTTCCGCAGGGCCCCTGGGCTGGCGTCTGCCGGTGTCTCTGCTCTAGGGGCCCGTTGCCCTGTGTCCCTCACCTCTGGCGCAGCAGCAGTGGGCAGAGGGTCAGGCCCCTCCCTGGCCGGCCGGCCGGTGTCCTTGGCTGGGCACCCGAGGACAGTCCCAGCTGGGCCCCAAGCTCCCTAGTGGGGCTGTGCTGAGCTGGGATGGAAGGGAGGAGGCGGGGCCCATCAGTGTCCTGCTCCCAACCCCCTGGGCCAGGCGCCTCCTCCCACGTCCCTCTGCTGGAGCCACTGGGGAGAGGAGCTAACGGAACCCCCAGCTCCTGGGGCACAGGGCGGTGGGCAGGGCCCTCCATGGGGACTTGCACCCCCAGCTGGCTTTGCAGGGTTTGGACTGGGCAGTACCAGCCAGGCCGTACGTAGCTACACAGTAGGGGGGGGGCAGGTCCGGGGAGAGATGGAATCCTGGGGCCGGACTCGCTCGTGCTTCGCCGGGACCGTGCGCGGGACAGTCAGCGCCCCGAGATCTGCGTGTGTCCCGGCCAGCCCCGCTCCCCACTGGCCCCTCCCCCTTGGCCAGACCCGCTCCCCCCATCTCCATCCCGGCTAGCCCCCTGCTTCCCGCCAGCTGGTCCCTTCCCTCCCCTCCCTGCTCCCAGTTCTCCCCCCGTCAGCCCTGCTCCTCCCGACCTCCTCCCAGCCAGCCCTGCTTCCCAATGGCCGGTCTCCCGCCCCGATCTCCCGCGCCAGCCCCGTTCCCCCAGCCCCATCCCAGCCAGCCTCACTCCCCTCCCAGCCGGTCCCCTTCCCATTCTGAGATCACGTGTGTCTGGGATGTTTTTCAAACCCATCTGGTAACCCTACCAGGGGACAAGGAGGGCCCAGGGCCAAAAAGGAACCTGGCTGGAGCCCGGGCTGGAACATGGGTCCTTATCGTCCCCGGGTCTCCCCTGAGCCAGGAGAAGATGAGCTGGTCCCGAGTCTGGCTCAGGCCCGGCTCTGACTCTGCCCTCCCCAGGGGTCACTCCCAGCCCGCAGCCCTGCCGCTGCCGGCCCTGCGGCCTGTGGGAGCCGCCTGCTCATCCCGGGGTCAGGGGGCCGGCTCAGAGGACACTCACCTCCAATGCCGGGTGCGGGGGGGCAATTACAACCGGGCTCTGCTGCTCCCTGGGGCCTTGGCGCTCCTTGGGACACTCTGGGCGCGATGCAGGACGCTGGGGAGAGGTGGGGCAGGTCAATAGACCCGTGCCCAGCCTGTGCCAACGAGCCCCCATCCCCTCCCCGGTGCTGGGCCCTGGTGCTCAGGAGCGAGTCGGATCCATTGGGCAGGGCTCTTGGGAAGGGCCTTGTCTCTCCA
Source organism: Rafetus swinhoei (assembly GCA_019425775.1). Classification (NCBI taxonomy): domain Eukaryota; kingdom Metazoa; phylum Chordata; order Testudines; family Trionychidae; genus Rafetus; species Rafetus swinhoei. The sequence goes on from CM033444.1 coordinate 8,316,902, forward strand.
GACTCACAGCCAGAAAGGGCTGGGGTGTTTCTGAGGCTGCCCTGCCTTGCAGCTGATGTCAGGGGATCTCCATGAGCTCAGCCCCAACTCCTTCCCCACAGGCCTTTGTGGCATCACCACCCCTGCCCCGCACGGCTGGTGTCCTTCCCCAGCCAGCCCCTTGGGACACTTGGACAATCACAGCCCAGAGCTGTACAACCAGCCACAGCCCAACCACCGCTCATGGGCACCGCCAGCAGTGTGTGAGCAGCCCTGCCCCTTAGAGACTCAGGAACTGCCCAGAGATAGGTAGGGTAGAGAAACAGCTTGACCGCCCCGCCATCCGTGCTGGTCTGGGACTGATCTGTCTGGTCTGTGAATCACAGAACAGTAGAATGGGAAGGGACCTCGAGAAGCCACCAAGTCCAGTTCCTGCCCTCACGGCAGGACCCAGCACCGTCTAGATCATCCCTGACAGGTGTCTGTGCAACCTGCTCTGAAATATCTCCAGTGATGGAGATTCCACAACCTCCCCCAGCAATTTGTTCCAGTGTTTTACCACCCTGACAGGAAGTTTTTCTGACAGGCAGAAACATTTTCCTAATGTCCAACCTAAACCTCCCTTGCTGCAGTTTAAGCCCCTTGCTTCTTGTCCTATCCTCAGAGGCCAAGGAGAACAGTTTGCCTCCCTCCTCCTTGTGACACCCTTTTAGATACTTGAAAACCGCTCTCATGTCCCCCCTCAGTCTTCTCCTTTCCAGACTAAAGAAGCCCAGTTCTTTCACTCTCAGGGTCAGGCTACACTAGCTCATTAGTTCGAGCTAGGTAATCTAATGAGGGCAACCGGAGTTGCAAATGAAGCCCGGGATTTAAATATCCTGGGCTTCATTTGCATCATTCCGGGCACCACCATTTTTAAATCCCTCTTAGTCCGAACTCCATGCCTGCAGCTACACGCAGCACGGAGTAGGTAGTTCGAATTAAAGATCCTAATTCGAACTACCAGTACCCGTCCTGATGAGGAGTGAACAGAACCGTCCCAGAACAGACCCCTGCAGAGCCCCACCTGTTAGGCCCTTCCAGCATGGCTGGGAACCATTAATAGCGACTCACCGAGAACAGGTTTAAAGAGAACAAAAGGCCGCGAGTCTCCCCCTGTCAGTAACCACCCACTCGACCAATCCGCAGCGGGACCGGGAGCTCGGAGGCAGCGGGGGGAGGGGAGAGGGCTCAACAGATGTCCGAAAGGATGGGCCAGGTCACCTCCGGCTCCCAGCGCTCTGCCAGCTCGGCTCTGAGTGAGGCCTCTGACCGCCCCAACCCCCAACACCCACCTCCCCTGCTTGGTGGGGCAGGGAAAGGGGGGAAGACGCAGGAGGCGAGACAGAGGAAGGGGAGGGGGCAAAGGGGAACCAAACTGAGCAGGCTCCGTACCTCTCTGAGGCTCCGACGTCTCACCGGGTCCGACACGACGGCCGCAGGGAAGGAGAAAACGCCGACGAGGCTCCTCCCGCCCTCGCCCCTCGGTCCCAATTCTCCATCCGGCCCCCGCAGAGACCCTGGGAAGGGGCCGCGCTGCTGCCAAACCGCGGGAATCTCCGAGCTTGCCCTGGCCTTGACCTCTGTCCTGATTGGCTGTTGTCAGGGTCTTTCTGTGAGGTCATCCCTGTCCCCCAATAGGCTGAGGTCCTGCCACAGGCCTTTGTGATGTCAGTGCTACACCCACCCCTCCCCTGCAAGGCTGGTGTCCTGGCCCTGGCTGGCCCCTCTGGATGTTTGAGGGGTTCCCCTGGAGCCCCACTGAATGGCAGCTGGGTCTGTGGCCGAGCGGGCTGGGCAGTGACGCCCCAGGGGCTGCTCCCTCGGCCCCACCCAGCTTGTCCGTCCTTAGCAGAGTGTAAGGCCAGACAAGCCCATTCATGGATCAATAAAAGTTGCCCCTCCCCCAACACCTGAGACATTAGGCCACTGTAACAAGTTGGGGGCGGGGGGGAATTGTTAACGGGACTGGTGCAAGCCCTAGTGTGGATACTATAAAGGACCCTTCTCTTCCTAGACTGTAATGTAGGTCCTGAGCTGGAATCAGCTCCTGCTAGAAACTCTTTCACAGGTGGGACCGACTCCTGGTAGTTTTTTCCTTCCCCACATTAAAGACAGTTGATACATTGGCAAAGCACCTCTATCTTGTCTCATCAGCAGCACTCACCCTACTTTCCAAAGGAGAGAAGGTTCATTATCCTCATTCTGCAGATGGGGAAACTGAGGCAGAGAAAGGGGGCAGTGTCTTGCCCAAAGTCACCCCACTGGAAACTGGTAGACCCAGGTCTGTTGAGTCCCAAGCTAGGGCTGGACACATGCCCCTCGATCAGGAAGGGCCATATTAGTGTCCCTCTGAGCATGGGTTCTTCAGGATCTAGTGGCTGGTGACTTAGAGTAAAAGGCCCTGAGGGAACCAGAAAAATTCAGAGCCAGGGCCAGGGATGACAAAGAGCATGGAGTGGGTCCATACGAGGAGCAATTAAAGTATCTGCCCAGCTTAGAGATGAGGCAGCTAACAAGGGATCTGAGGGCGTCTATCAAAGGACAAAAGGTGCATGAACACGTGGCTAGAGAAGTGGGATTCACCTGTTCCCATAATACACCCGCTGCTGGCACAGTGCAGTGGCGTCGCTCTGCCTGCGGGTCTGGGGACTCGCCTGGGTCCCTTTCCATGGCAGGACCTGCTGTCAGGGCAGTTCAGTCCCTAGAGCTAAGGGAGCAGCGACAGTCCTGCTTTGTAAAACCAGAATGAACTTTTCAATTTGAAATGAAAATAAATGGGTTTGTTCATTGTAAACACTTCCTGTCAAAAACTGGATTTTTCTAGTTGCAGATCAAGTTTTCCAAGGAAATATAATGTTTTCTACTACAGCCAATTTCTCAGTAGAAACACTTCCATGGCTGAAACATTTTAGCTTTCTCCAAGTGGAAGACTAAAGGAGAAATTACTATCAAGTAAACAAATTACAATCATAATCAATGGAGAAAAATCATAAAGAAGAGTTATTTACTTCTTCCCAGGACACGAGAACTAGATGGAGACCAAATGAAATTTATAGGGAGCAAATTTCAAATAAGCCAAAGGAAGTATTTCTTCACATAGCACAAAGTCAACTTGTGGAACTCCTTGCCAGAGGATGTTGTGGCAGAAACATTCATCTCCATCCTTTTTGCACCCACATTCTTGCTCTATTTCCTGTTCCTCTTACGGACCCCAAACCTCTTCCGAGGCTCAGGTGGCCTTGTGGAGTGCTAGTGTGGAGACCTCCAATGGTCCCGTGATGTGAACTATCACCCGCTTGGTGATTTGCACCTGACACTAAGCGGCCGGGGGAAGACCAGGAGAAGCTATGGGGATAGCTGCTGCCGGACTGCAGCAGCCCAGGCATGGCACATGGACAGGGGATAAGACATCAGTGTGCACAGACCTGCCCTAGGCGACTGGTCCCTGCCTAGGAGACTTCGGAGGGCTGGTCTGTCCCCTGGAGCATCGTTTGTACGGTTTGTCCTGCTGCAAGGGACATCAGTGCGTCTCCATCAGTCCACTCTCTGGACTGCTCTGGCGTCGCATCGTGTGACATTGCAGCCCATGGACCAGGGACATGGGTCACTCTACGCAATGCATCATGGATATGCAAATGAAGTTCCAGGGTTTCGGAGGCTATTTCTACACTACAAGGCCATGTCTACACTGCCCAGTCTTGAGCAAGAACATATGCAAATGAGGCACGGCAATGAATATCGCCACGCTTCATTTACATACTTAATGAGCCACCATTTTTGCGGAAGGGGCTTTTGCGCAAGAAGGAGAAGTCTATGCTGCTCCTTCTTGCGGAAACCCCCCCCTTGCGCAAGAGCCGTTCTGCTGCTTATTTTTCCCTCTTGTGCAAGAGAGGGGTTTTGTACTAAACTACTCCTTCTTGTTCAAAAGCCCCTTGTGCACAATGACGGCTCATAAAGTATGCAAAAGGCACGGCGATATTCATTGCCGCTCCTCATTTGCATGTCTTCTTGTGCAACAATGCGCAGTGTAGACATAGCCTCTGAGTAAAGATAGTAGAGTTGAGAATAACATTATAAAATTATACAAGAATAAATTATCAAATAGAAATGCCAGTGTTAGCCTATTGGATTCCCTAAGCAAGAATATTTCCCCCTTCCCACAACACATAATAAACATTAATAGGGGGCCACTGGAGCCACTTGGGGCCCTAAGCAATTGCTTAGTCTGCTTACGCCTAGCGCCAGCTCTGAAAATGTGGAGTTATACAAAGTTACAGCAGTACAGTCATTCTACGGTAGCTATTCCATTCCATTTCCTTGGGTAGAAGAGCCCTTAGTGTAAATAAGAATCAGAACATGTGTGCCTAATTCACAACTGGCATTGCTCCAGTTGTACTACAGCAGCGTTTCTCAAACTGTGGGTCCCAACCCTCCAGGGGCTCACGAGCAACTTAGAGGGAGGTCGTGAGCAACTGAGAGGCTGGCTGCAGCAATGGAGAGGGGGGTCGCAAGCAACTGAGATTGGGGTTGCGGTATCACAAGTTTGAGAACCCCTGCACTACAGTAATAGATTACACTGATTTCAGTTAAATTATAGTAGCAAAAGCATCCAGTAATACAATGAAGAATCAGGCACTAAAGTTTAGAATAAATCTAGGCTGATTTTTTTAAATGTTCATTTCATTTTTAATGAAATAGACTTCAACCTTGTTTGCACATATTTGTGCTAGATTCTTCCACTGTAAGTGAGCTCTCCTGATTCCCATCCACTCAGTTTTGGGGTAAAATAAAACAATATGGGTACAGTTTTACCTCAGCCGACGATCCATCCTAGAGAAGTAAAATGATGTAGCAAAACTTGTAAAGATTGACAATGACCCCCATCCGTTATGCAAATATACACACCAAAATTTAGTTGAATGTAGAATGTCCATTGCTGCTAATAATTTCCCACCAGCAACTCTTTGTCTGATCTTTGTTTTATTTTTTCAGTGACAAATTAGGGAGGCCTGTTAATTAGTGAGCATTCAATGTAGTTG